>CM038623.1:42134982-42649982 GCA_021554675.1 Leuciscus idus | reverse complement strand
GCTAGTTGTTTTTTAACTACCGGTAAATTTATGAAACCAATTTTCAATTTTAAAAGGCACTTGGCTGCATATATGTTTAAAAAAATAAAGAAAAAAAAGGTTCACAAGGCTCAATACATTTTAGAAATTGTTGCAGTTAACTTTAAAATTTGAAGTGATGTATTCTATTTGAATATATTAGGAACATTCGATATTAACTCAATTGTTACAATGACATTTGTCTCATGGTGTTGTTATGCATACTGTAATCATTTGTATAAAAAAGAAAATAAGTAAGAATCTTACCAGGGTAAGTTCGAAATTATATGTTCCCACCAGTGACATACAATTAAATTAAATATTGACATAATTACATAAAATCTGGAGATTGCACATGGTGGACCTCTATTATTGTGCTTTAAAAGTACAGCCCGATCACAGTATCTGCCAGTTAATATATTAACTGTATACAGAATAGAGTGTGGTTTTTTTTTTGTTCGTTCGTTTGTTTTGTTTGTTTGAGTTTTTGTCATTTATTACATTCACTGCATGTTACAGCTGATACATCCAATATTAAAAACGAATTCCATTAAATAATTTGTTGAAATAGATTTGATGTGCAATATTCCTTAAAACTTTATCTTGCCTAATATGCATTCCTGTAATCTTATTCTTATATTACATTATTCTTATTGCATCACATTGTTTTATTACATTAAACAATTATTATTATATGAAATAAAACAAATTATATTATAATATAATACTGTTTATCCCATTATGTTATTGTGATAGTAAACTGACATTGTTTTTCGAATACATATATATATTTTTAAATCACTTAAACCATTTTTCTCATTCTTATTCATCACAATATAGTGATCAAAACAACATGTTCCATAAACCATAAGTGTACTTTACAAAGGCATTAGCCAGTTTCGGGTTTCTTGCTTTGAGTCAGAGTGACGTGTATCAGCCCTCTTACTCATCTGTAAAAAGTTAAATGCCTAATTCAATTCTGCTCAGCATGCAGGCTATTAGAAATGTGAAGGGAATAATTTAACACGCTCTCTTCTATCCCAACATTCCTCCTCTAGCTCTTGTCAAGCACACACAGCACACACTCAAAGAGAAAGAAAAAGACACTTGATCTGTTTTCTCTAATCTAATGTTTACTGCTGGTTCTATCACTTTAGCTCTGTCATGACATCATTTATCAGTCAGTACATTGTTTGGACACTATGATGTGTTCTCTGGGCTTTAATGTTGTACATTACATCCAGAGAAGGTCATTTCAGGCCAAAGAGGTGGTGATTAGAGGAAGACCAATATATGACTTCACACATTAGACACAAAAGTAAAGTTGTTAAAGATGTGTATTTATTTTATTTAAGAAGTTATACAGTATATAGTCATGAAGAAACGCTGAGCATACTCAGAAACGGGAGAGCTGGATCAAAATGCAGTTGTAGGGGTTTATTAATAAAATGACAAAAATGCACACAACTGAAAAAAAACTAAAAAA
This sequence comes from Leuciscus idus, assembly GCA_021554675.1. Classification (NCBI taxonomy): domain Eukaryota; kingdom Metazoa; phylum Chordata; class Actinopteri; order Cypriniformes; family Leuciscidae; genus Leuciscus; species Leuciscus idus. The sequence goes on along the minus strand of CM038623.1, from coordinate 42,648,478 downwards.
CTAAAACAGAATAAGTCCACAGGAAACAAAGAGTAAATCCACATGGAACAGAACAGAACAAATCAACAAGAAAAGGAACTAAGTCATAACAAAAATACAGCCATATAGGACAAGACCTGACGAAGAACATGGGAACACTGGGGTTGAAATACACAAGGTAACGTGGGGCTGACAAGGAACAGGTGAAGGTGAACAAACAAGGTAGGAAATACCACAAGGGCAACAGGAACTGAACACAGGAATAGAATACAGAATGGCGACAGAAAAACACTTCAACATAAGGGTCCTTTAACACTAGACAGGGGAAAACCGGCTGGAATCATGACATACAAGATACAAAAGGAAGCACAGAAGATTTAGGGAGTACCTCCTTAGCCAGTACAGAATTTGCATATAGGGGAGAGCGGGGCACAACCTAACACATTTTGGTTTTGGCTCAATTATTAAAAAAATAATTCAGTTAGATTAATCTTCTTTTTTTTTTTTTTTTTTTTTTTTACACAGGCAACATACACTCTGCAACACATGAACACTTAAAGTTTTTTTTAGGACATACCATTGTCGTACAGTTGCACTGAAAATGACAGAAGTGCAAATGTTACAACTTACCCCATATGCAGGGTTAATTGTACAGAGGGGTTAATTGTAACACTTGTGTGTAACGTAAAATTCAATACTATTGTATATGTATAGTTTGATATTGTTTGTGCATCTGTATAAATAGATATCCATACATCCATCCCTCATCCAATCATCCTTCTATTATGGATCAATATCATGGATAGAGATGTAGAAAAGGGCTGCACAGTTTTGCAATAAATAAATAAATAAAATCATCAAATATTGTAATTGCAATTGAATTATATTTTTGTGTGGCAGCTGCATGCAAAATTATTATTAATACTAATAGTAATAAAAACGAGCTTAAAATCACATTTTAAAGGGTTTATTGCATGAAAAACAGGCTATACTTTTAATAAATAAACAAGTGATCAATGCATAGTAAACAAGTACTAAGACATAGTTTATAGTTTAATTAGTAATTTTATAATGCTATATAATACTAAGTCAGACCTGCCAACCTGTACGCATTTTGCGTAGCGGATACGCATTTTGACTTCAAAGTACGCTGATACGATTTGTCACTCTAAACTATGCAAAAACCTGGTGACGCCTCTGTGCACGCGCTGTCCTCAAATCAAGCTACAGCAAAAGAAGAAGAGTTCGACCAAACATAGCGCTGGGTTCATTCCCCAAATAGCAAGCGGGAATGATTGACAGATGCCAGATTGACTCGACCCCCCTTCCACTCCCGCGGCCGCCGTCTGACTGATGTCATGAGCGAGGACAGTACAGGGGGAGAGCAGGGGCGAAAGTACCATTTTTCAGAAAAACATAATTTGAAAAGATGATGTTTTAGACAGAGATATATTTTTGCTGTGGTCAGTCACTCACAAGTGTGGTCTATCAATACCAGGTGGTATTTTGTAAAAATGTAGAAGGACTTCAGTATAATTTCACTTTGAACTTAAGACTGCTCATGTTACTTTCGACCCCGTCAGTTGGGACGAAAGTAACACACAGGTGGGTCAAAAGTAACACAACAATATACAAGCTAGATTGTTTGTGTTACTCTTGTTTTTTTTTAAATTTTTTTTAGCCTAAATATACCTGAGTATATGACCTTGTTAACATGTAACTGCAAACATATTTTGGCCTTTATATTTGTAAAAAATTGTTAATTTACATTTTCATTTTAAATTTCAGTTTCATCAATGTTTCAAATAACCCAACAGTACAAATTTGAATTGTTTAGAATATTTTTTTTTATTGGCAATGTCAATCTATTTTATAAAATGTGTTTTCAACATGAACAATATGAAAATTAAATTAAATTACCATAATATAAATTCTCAACATAATGTAACAATAGTCATGTTTCCATCAAGGTTTTATGCATAAATTTAAAATCTGCATTAAAACATCAGGATGGAAACCCTGAAAATACATAGGTGGAGGTGGAAAAGCTATAAGGTATGGCTAAAACCTAAATGTGACTAAGGTAAATGGAATGGTGACACAGAAATCAGCTGATTTAAATGTGAACGCCCTCTCTTAAACATCTGGCTGAATCAGACCTCTATCTGTCTTACTGACCCTCACTCTTGCCATGTTCTGTTGGTATAATATGATCACACAGATCGCATGGATTATCTTAAAATACTCCGTTAAGTTATTCATGGTCACTCAGAAAAGAGGAAGACATCATTCAGTCATGCAAATAATAAAATGCTCAAGTAATGCTGAACTATAAATCTTGAAATCGCTATGGCTTAGTGATTATGAAAGTGCTGTGATTTGTGGATTAACGTTAGCCTACTGAGAAGCGCGAGTCTGGAGAAACAGGCGTTTATTTATTAATTCATTCTCAGTGTTGAGAAACGTATGTGTTACGTTATTGTGTTAATTATATCTAAAGTAGCCTACCTAATTATGTTACATATTTATTTTGTATGAAAACTAGCGCGTTAGTTACTTATGGATTAAAAATTACCGTTGTATCAGTGCTGCGCGAGCTCTCTCACAAACACGGACGCGCGCGCGCACACAGAGAGAAGATCATTGTAAAATTAAAATTGACGGGCTAAATTTTAATTTTGTTCTTGCTTGTTTAGTTTTTTTTCTGTCAAAAAGCATTTTGTATTATCCATCCCTGCTTTTAAAATTCGTTAAATGACGGACGTTTACTGTTAACACAGCCCTTATTATATGTCGGATTCGGAACTTATAACGTTACTTTATATTATTTTTAGAATAAGTGATTCGTTATGCTATTATTGGACTCCTGTCTATACATTGTCAACTGTTTTCTATAAATATGTTTGTATTGGCTAACATTTATTCAGTTAATGCGTGTCCTGTTTAAAATGTGCAATGTTTAAATGCAAAGACAGCACGTCACAAATAGAAGCCCTTTTCCCTGTGGTATTTAGTATCATATGTGATGCGATCTGGGAAAACCCACCACATGGTGAAATTTGACCTATTACAGGTTTTGATATAATATGGAAGCTGGTATCAATCCCTTTCCATATCTGTTTTTATTTTTATCATAGCTTGTTGGTAGCAAAAGTTATGTTTATCTAAAGTCGGCTGATCGCTATGATTTTCTGGAACGGAATTTTGAGAAAAACAGGTTTAATAACGGTCACCGTCAGGACGCTTGGCACTCTTTTTTTTAAACAGGATTGGCGCGAAATGCGCACTTATACGCATTCACTGTACATGTTATGTGGTTTATTTTATAGGTAAACTATCTTTGTAGTGTTAAGAGACGGACAGGTGTATGGGATATACGGCGATTGTTTTTTTTGTTTTGTTTTTTTTCACCTCTGCCGGGCGTTAGAGAAAATGGTCGCATATGCATTAGAGAAAGAGAGTATTTTCAGCTTGACACTATCGCTGTTTTTCTGCACTAAACAAGGGAATTTTGCCAAGATATTTTCAGAGATAAGAGAAAAGATGTTATAGAATAATAATTTAATGAAAAACTGACATTCAAACTATTTTGGAATTTACTGAAAACGGCCCAGCGCGACATCCGACGGGTTTTCCCAGATCGCATCACATATTTGGATATTGGAAAATACATTAATTAGCCTATCTTAATTGTACACAATGTTCCTATGTTTTATCTTTTTTTTTTTTTTTACTGTGTTCTAGGGGTTTCTTAATTTTAGACTAGTTGACCAGCACACATTATATGCAATGCAATTATATAACGCATGTGTGTCGTCGTCCAAACCGCCCATACAATACCCCCCCCCGTCGTCGTCGTCGTCGTCTTCGATACGCAAAAAAATGTTGCAAGGTTGGAAGGTCTGCTAAGTTTTATAACTTAGCTCAGTGAAAACAACTTGAATTTCAGAAGAAGAAAAAAATCAATATGGTTTCGTACTTATGGATCCTACTAAATAGTGAACTTCGACATTGCATCATGACGTTGATGCTATGGGAACTTTTTTGCATGAGCGGGTGTCTGAATCTGATTGGGCGAAAAAATTTATGTCGTAACGTAGCATAGCACAAGTCCATAAACAGACGGCAGTCCAAAGCACGAGTCCATAAATTGACACCAGAAATAAACTTTGAAAGCTTCTTTGTCTTCAGAAGCTGGACGTTTATTGAGCGCATGTCTGCCTTCAATCCTGTGTGTGTATAATATAAGTCACATATATCATCTAAAACCTCTGTAAAAATGCATATAAATTCCACTTACCAACTCCACTGGCAATGATAAAGGATTCTGATGCCATAGGCAGACCTCAGGAGGACAGGAATCCCCCGAATTTTCCTGAATGTCCTGTACAAATGGAGAGAAGGTAGAAAGAGAGAACAGAAAGAAACCCCAGAGATTCATGGATTACATATTGAGGCAAAAACTAAACAAAACTATCACAAAGAAACAGTTACTAAGTTCAGTTAAGGACTATTTTGTTTTAGATTCTCCTGTGTTAAAGTTAGTTGATATGTCTGGAATACTGAATTTATTTTACTTGCTTAATGCTTAGTCATAATTTAAGTTAACGCAACTTCAATGAAATGTATGTTGTCTGAAGTCATTACAGGCTGATGACTCACATCAAATGTTCATTATGTGCATGGGATATAGGAGCATGCGGGGTCACTCCTCGAGGGGTCTGACTGTGATCACCGTGAGCACTTTACAATCAGCAAGCTCCGATCCCGCTTGGCCGTTTTCTCGAGGGATGAGGACTGAGCTCCTGCACCTTGAGTTAGTGGAGGCAGACTTTGAGATGAAAGAGAATAACCTATTTCTCACGCTCTCTGCGGACTCAGAGGACCCTCTCCTGGATCTTGAATCTCGCTGAATCCAACAGTTTGGATGCAGACTAAACCCAAGGACCGCGAGTCCTTCAGGGTTGATTCAAGTCCAGTTTGTGCTCAACAAGCTTCTGTGCTTTTACACAGCCTTGTGTGCAGGCACTGTTACCTTGGGTGTGCTGACTTTGGTATTGAAGTTCCCGTATCGTCAACGCCATGACCCGGCGTTAATGTTCCACTTCATAGGGCAATGTCTTAGATTATGTACAGTATGTAATTCGGTTTCCTGAGAAGGGAACAAGACAATTCGTCGCATTGCCACACCTCGGTTACACCCGTGCTTCTTCTTCAGACAATTAGAATCTACTGACGCTCATTTCTGCGGTCTATTTATGGATTGTATTTATATTCTGTCACAATGTCTATACGTTTGGCCAATCAGATTGCCGTGTGCAGACACATTCTTCAGACACCGGCTCACGTGGAACTGTGGAAGTATTCCCATAGCGTCAACGCTATAACGGAGCGTATCGTTTACTTCTCGGGGAACTGGGTTACATGCATAACCTGAGATGTTGTCTATGCCAGTGTAAAAAAAAAAAAATCCTTTTGGATCTTATACTCAATATTACTGAGTCAAGGAAAAAGTCAATAAAGAGCAGGACAGAAAGGAAGAGAAAGAGAAAAAATGAAGAAATGCAAAGAGATGGAAATAAAAAGATTTTTAGACAAATAAAACTATACTTTTAATTCAACTTTTGGCATATATGTTGAAAGCCTTACTGGATGTTCATATTATTTTTCCTTTATATGTGACTGAGGAAAATGGAAATGTTCTCATTAGAGACAGAGAGACTAAGTTGAGACCTTGTTTCTGCAGTCCTTCTCATAATTAGGTAGCAGATCGATAATTAAGCTGGCCATTAAAAACGGTTCATCTGGCTACCCCCAGTGCTAGGATTGATTGACAACCAAGGAGCTGAGACTTAGGGTTAGGAAGGTCCATTACTGGTCTTTGATGGAATGCAAAATCAGACTTCAGATGGTGCATGGCTTACTTCCTGTTTAATGAGGTCTTAAAACATGCTGTCATACTCGGAAAGTCACTGTTACGCACACACATTTATTCAACGAGACCCTGAAGGTCGTACCCATAATGCAGTGCATAAGTCTTGACATTTTAGCCCCTTGTCAGCCCGACTGAACCACAGGTTCTAATTACGGAGGAATGAAATGCACTATTTTCTCTCTCTCTCTCTCTCTCTCTCTTCTCAGTGTGTGCAACAATTCTCATCACTCTGACCCTCATTTTGCAGGAGGGTCAGCTTTTTTATTTTGTCCCAAAGACTACATTATTTGTCCCGCTTACACAACCTGGCCCATTTTTCCTAGAACCGTTACTCTTACATCTTATTATTTAAACAAGCTATTTGCTGAGGACGGGGGCCTGATAGATGAACACACTCAACAAAAAATATATCTGAAACTTTTTCCATGAATAATTTGGGAAACTTAGATTGGCTTTAAATTGCGTAACGCTTGGTTTCGGAGTTTGAATACTGTCATTGTCAACTTTTTCAGAGAGTTTCTCTACCCTCCTCAATTATGTTCCCTCAATAATGAAGCCTTTGATTCTCCTGAACCATCTATCATAAGTTTCTCATCTATAACAGTGACATCCATCAAACACTGAGGAATGTGCAAGCTCCAATAAACCTCACTTAATTTTGTTCCACTTTCTTCATAGCCTCAAGTGTATATGGAATTACTTTGTAAAATTATTGAGTGAAAGTTATTTTGGCTGGACAGTTCACAAGGAATATATTCAAATATGTGCAGTGTGCAATCTTTGAGGAGTTTTTATTAAAAGTAAAATTTAAAAGCTGTCAGTGTCTTTCTGTTTTTTTTTAAGGGATGGCTGTTTCTTGTTAGCTGTGATACACCACACTGTAAAATACTGTCTCAATTTAAATATGTAAATGACTTTAAAACAAAGTGAAGTTAGAACATGAAAATAATAAGCACTATTTCTGGACATTTAATGAAATGCATGCACATTTTTGACATTGAGCATCAAATGTTTTTGAACTCCTTTATTCAAAAAGATTTCCTTGGTTTCTTAGAATGTTCTTTGGACTAGAACATAGATCAGGTTTGGCACAAACTTGTGGAGTCTATGCCAGCTCAAGAACAAATACCAAATACAAAGAAAATGCATGTTCACTCAAAAAGTCTCTCAAATTGTTATATTGGAGATAATAAATAATTTGTATATATTTTTTTTTAATTGAATATCAAAAGAATGTGGGAGGGGTGGCATTTTTACTAGTGGGCTCAATTTTGGACCCCATGGTGGGTTCAATGTCAAACTTGATTTCATGAGAAAATGTAACTATTAACTAAATGTAACTCACTATAAGTGAGATTTGCAATGAATTCATTCAAATTGATTTGTATGAAAAAAAATCACAAAGGTCCACCCCTTAACCAAACCCTCAGTGGGGCATAAGCTGATCATACACAAATGTATGAATGACGTATGAATTCATACAAATTCACAACCTCCAAAGAATATGTGTTTCAGGAAATACACACTAGACAGATGTAAAGTGAATCCAGACAAAACTTCATTGTAGGCACACGGCAAACACAGGGTGAACATATGAGTAGTAATGAAACGTCTTGAATATGGAGAACGATGATGATATTAACAGTCTCTTTCTCTTACAGGTTAGATGGATGATGGCGAGGAGAGCAGACCACACACCTCAGTGGATGGATGGCGAAACAGGTCAGTATTGAAGGTAGATATCCACAGAACAAACAGGGAGACACTGGGAGAAGACACAGTAAATAATTTCAGGGGGATAATCACAGGCATCACTGGGATCAAAAGAGAGCAGGTATGAGAGTCTTTCCTTGTTCAAGCTGTAGATTTGAAAATCATGCTTTCCCCCATTATTCTTGAATCATGGAATATACACCAGTTACTTTGCCAAGAGATCTCTTATTTATCATTTAATATACATGTATCAGACATACGAGAGAAACAGGCGAGAGAAACAGGCATAGAAGAATAAGGCTACATGAGAGGTGGTCTTCATTCCAGATTTCTCTGTTCCCCATTTCTCAATCCCTCACCCCATCATGCCAGCTGTAAATGGTTTTTTGGTGTTTCTCCTCCCTCACCCCCTCATGCCCCAGTTTCTCCTTCCTCTGACCCCGTCATGACTTTATGTTTCTCTGAGTCAGTACAGTAAGGATTGAGCTTATATACACCAGTGAGGTGAATAATCCAGAAAATCACATTGTATGATTTTTAAATAATTAATTTGCATTTTATTGCATGACATAAGTATTTGATCACCTACCTACCAGAAAGAATTCTGGCTCTCACAGACCTGTTAGTTTTTCTTTAAGAAACCTTCGTGTTCTCCACTCATTACCTGTATTAACTGCACCTGTTTGAACTCGTTACCTATATAAAAGACACCTGTCCACACACTCAATCAAACAGACTCCAACCTCTCTACAATGGCCAAGACCAGAGAGCTGTGTAAGGACATCAGGGATAAAATTGTATACCTGCACAAGGTTGGGATGGGCTACAGGACAATAGGCAAGCAGCTTGGTGAGAAGGCAATAACTGTTGGCGCAATTATTAGAAAATGGAAGAAGTTAAAGATGACGGTCAATCTCCCTCGGTCTGGGGCACCATGCAAGATCTCACCTCGTGGGGCATCAATGATCATGAGGAAGGTGAGGGATCAGCCCAGAACTACACGGCAGGACCTGGTCAATGACCTGAAGAGAGCTGGGACCACAGTCTCAAAGAAAACCATTAGTAACACACTACGCCGCCATGGATTAAAATCCTGCAGCGCACGCAAGGTCCCCCTGCTCAAGCCAGCGCATGTCCAGGCCCGTCTGAAGTTTGCCAATGACCATCTGGATGATCCAGAGGAGGAATGGGAGAAGGTCATGTGGTCTGATGAGACAAAAATAGAGCTTTTTGGTCTAAACTCCACTCGCCGTGTTTGGAGGTAGAAGGATGAGTACAACCCCAAGAACACCATCCCAACCGTGAAGCATGGAGGTGGAAACATCATTCTTTGGGGATGCTTTTCTGCCAAGGGGACAGGACGACTGCACCGTATTGAGGGGAGGATGGATGGGGCCATGTATCGTGAGATCTTGGCCAACAACCTCCTTCCCTCAGTAAGAGCATTGAAGATGGGTCGTGGCTGGGTCTTCCAGCATGACAACGACCCGAAACACATGGCCAGGGCAACTAAGGAGTGGCTCCGTAAGAAGCATCTCAAGGTCCTGGAGTGGCCTAGCCAGTCTCCAGACCTGAACCCAATTGAAAATCTTTGGAGGGAGCTGAAAGTCTGTATTGCCCAGCGATAGCCCCGAAACCTGAAGGATCTGGAGAAGGTCTGTATAGAGGACTGGGCCAAAATCCCTGCTGCAGTGTGTGCAAACCTGGTCAAGAACTACAGGACACGTATGATCTCTGTAATTGCAAACAAAGGTTTCTGTACTAAATATTAAGTTCTGCTATTCTGATGTATCAAATACTTATGACATGCAATAAAAATGCTAATTAATTACTTAAAAATCATACAATATGATTTTCTGGATTTTTGTTTTAGATTCCGTCACTTACAGTTGAAGAGTACCTATGATAAAAATTACAGACTTCTACATGCTTTGTAAGTGGGAAAACCTGCAAAATCGGCAGTGTATCAAACTTGTTCTCTCTACTGTATATGAGTCTTAACACTAAATACATCACAATCCACAGACTCTCATCACAGAGAACATATTTACAGATTTACATGAAGAATGACTGTAGATTAAAAACATGCAGTAATGTCTGCAAATATTAGATTTAGTAGGGTCTGAGCTTGATATCTGTAAAAATGTTTTCTGTGACCTGGTATGGGTCAAATCCAAAGATCAGCTTTTTTTTTTTTTTTTTTTTTTTTTTTGGTGTCTCTGTTCATATGTTTTTGTATAATGCCCTGCAGATGGTCATAACTATGGCAGATGAACCAAAAAGTTGTTACTGAGTCAGATGACTAGTAAGCACTGTCTACTTGTGATCAGATCACACAGGAGAGATTAAGACGAGGTGTAAACGAGGTCTGAGGATTTTCTCCATGTATCATAATGAGTTAACTCTGACTCTTTTCATGAAAGAGCTGAAGTTTTATGTGCAAGTGCTTGGCTGAAGGTTTTGGCTGAAGCCTCTTTGCCAGTTTTGAGTATCTTCACTTTTCCCACTTTTCAGTCTTTCCTCTCATTAAAGTGTCTCTGGATTCCTCTCCATTACTTTTTTACAGAATGCTTATGCTTATACTCGACCGGAGTGATGCGTGCTGGGATTCCATTTCCACAACCCAATAATTATTTATTACGCCTCTCTAGTGATTTATATTCCCCTAGAGGCGGGGCGTAATAGCGGCACAGTGCTATAGGTCTCAGTTTCTTTCATATTATCTCAAAATAGAGTTCTATTCATTACACATACTCACAGATATCTCTCAAACATTTGCATTTCAAACTGAATAATTTTACATGTCTTCGCAGCCCATTTTGTTGGCCATTTTGTTGTTCTGGCACATTTTTAGTGCGCTGCCTGAGATAAGTTCACAGACTCATTGAGTTCATTATGGTGAGAGAGTTCTGGCTTTGTTCTTCAAATGTAAGGATTACGTGCAATGTTGTGTGTTCTTTGCATTGTATGTTTTGTTGTGTGTGTGTATACGTATGTACTTGATATACATATTGGACACGCAAACTTTAGATTGTTATGGGGCAAATGTTGAAAATAGGATCAATGGACTAGAGTATCGCAGTCCTTGACAGCCAAGGAAACAAAATGTCAATGAGTAATGTGTGTATGCTTGCATCTACAGGGAAATATGATTTACTGATGTCCTTTCCTGTTTACTAAGTGCTGGTGGTTGGAGCTCTGTCTTTATAGTGTTTTGAGTTTAGTGATTATTCCAGCAAACTTTGTCCTTCCCAGATATAAACTGTATTTATTTCTATTTTATTTTTGTGTGTCTGTGCACATATTGCTGTTCATATCCTTGTAAGAATATGGGATAAATGTTCGTTTTTGTTTTAAAATAATACATTGAGTTTTATGTTTAGTGACGTAATTTCCACTTGCTGAATCGTCCAATCGCGTCCAGCTTAGAACAGCTAGTTTTGGATTGAGCGAGACATGTACAGTATGTTGCAAATGAGCTCTGAAGTGTTTAAATATAATAGATTGAGTCAAGATTTTGATCAATATGACATGTTTTAATGCTGGATTGAGTCATTTAATGTGCGTGAATGTCGCTATTTTTGTGTATATTCTGGGTTTTGTGTCAATGAGCTCTTAATGAGTTGGTTGAAGTTGCCGCCCGCGCGCCATTTTGAACGGTGGGTTTCTATGGTAATATGCTTCTTAAATATAATTAAAAATGGTGGATTACATTCATAAAATATCATGCAGTTGACTTTGCTAAAGTATGTCGTCTTTTATGTCTAAAACTGTGTATTTGAAGCCACGTGTGTACTTGAAATGGCTGCTCTGATGCAGTTACAGTGTTAATGGGGGCAGGGGTTCATTTTTCTAACTTCTCTTCAGCACACTCTTCACAGAGACCACAGAACTGAGAGTGTGCTGATGCTTGTTAATTCCTGTCCTATCTTTAATAAACTGCAGGCAAAAATTGCAACAAAAATATTACTACTATACGATCATATGTCATTGAGTTTGGATTGAAACGTAGCCTAATTTGTTGGTATTTTCAAAGTATTATATATATATATATATTTACAATTATATAGACGATTTTTATATTGAAGTCATATTTGTTTTACTTAATGTGCATTTAAAAGATGTGTTATGTCATTTGTGATGCATGTTGTGAAAGGAAACAAAGGAAAAGAGACATTGTAAAAAAAAAAAGTTTTATTAGTAAATGTTGTACAGTGGTTCCCAAACCTGTCCTGAAGGACCCCCAACACTGCACGTTTTCTTTGTCTCCCTAATCAAACACACCTGATTCAACTCATCAGCTCATTATCACATGGGTTAATGAGCTGATGAGTTGAATCAGGTGTGTTTGATTAGGGAGACAAAGAAAACGTGCACTGTTGGGGGTCCTCCAGGACAGGTTTGGGAACCTATAGAACAGCTTTGGAATTGAGCTTTGGAATTGAGCGAGACAGAGACCACAGAACTGAGAGTGTGTTGATGCTTGTTAATTCCTGTCCTGTCTTTAAAGGGGTCATGACATGAGAAACCAAATTTGCCCTGATCTTTTGGTATATAAGAGGTCTTTGTACCATTAAAACTTCCTGCAAGTTTCATTGCTTAAGACGTCCTCCCCATTATAAACGAAGCATTTATTTAATCAAGCTCTAATTACAGCTCGTTGGGGATCCATGGTAAGAAGTGACTTCACGGTACGAAGTGATGTACCAGTCGTTTGCATATGACCGCCTCCAGCGCAAGACAACTACGCCTCATTTCACATCATTGCATCGTTGTCACGCCCACAGGTGTTCAGTCGACGTGCAGCGAGTGGGTCTGTTTACAAGAAGATTGCGATGCCACGCAGATATGCTGTTCCTGGCTGTGGACTAACAAAATGTTTGAAAACGCTGCCGAACGATCCAGACATCAGGGAAAAATGGATGCAGTTTATTTTTTGCGGACATCCCAGTCACGGCAGTGTTAATTTAATCGTGTGTTCTCCACATTTCAAGGATGACTGTTTTGAGAACAAATCGCAGTATGATGCTGGTTTTGCCAGAAATCTTTTGCTTAAAAGATCAGGCCGTGCCGACTATTCTGGGCCCAACAACGACGCCGCAAACTGTAAGCAGAGCCCGTCTACGGAGAGCCTGGCCACTCCCTATTAAAGGGATAGTTCACTTTGAAATTAAATTTTGGTATGTTTTAGCTTACCTCAAGGGCATCCAAGATGTAGGTGTCTTTTTTTCCGCAGTAGTTTCAATTTTGATATTTTTAGGTCAAACCGTTCTTGTCTGTCAGTCATATAATGCAGGTTGATGGTCACTTGTCTCAAACAGCATGCACAGAGTCCAAATTAAAACAATTCCCCGTCGTCCAAATTAAACAATTCCCCATCGTAAGTACACATTGATGGCCTAAGACACGAAACGAGCGGTTTGTGTGAGAAAACGAACAGTTTTTATATCGTTTTTACCTCTTGAACTCAGCCACGTCCAAGTGATCTGAGAGCGCGGGCGGGTATAGATATATACACTAGATGTCGCCTTGGCTACTGCGAAACCGTTCAAGAGGTAAAAACGATATAAAAACTGTTCGTTTTCTCACACAAACCGCTCGTTTCGTGTCTTAGGCCATCAATGTGTACTTACGATGGGGAATTTTTTAATTTGGACGACGGGGAATTGTTTTAATTTGGACTCTGTGCATGCTGTTTGAGACAAGTGACCATCGACCTGCATTATATGACTGACAGACAAGAACGGTTTGACCTAAAAATATCAAAATTGAAACTACTGCGGAAAAAAAGACACCTACATCTTGGATGCCCTTGAGGTAAGCTAAAACATACCAAAATTTAATTTCAAAGTGAACTATCCCTTTAAGTCCTATTGTACCGAATTTTGGTTGTAGTTCCACCAGAGTTCCACTGGGGGCGATCGCCCATGAGTGCAAAATGAATGGGAGTCTATGGTGCAAGACGGCTAATTTTGTCTCTTTCACCCGATTGCCGTTGAGAAATCTCAGATTTGATAGTAGGTTTTGCAACACGAACGTCTGAATGTTGATTTCAAGGTCTTCCTATTTTTTATTAAAAAATGTTCCCATTTGTTCAGCTGTTTCAAGTAAATCTCTTTCAATTATTTAGCATCCAGGTTACATCGGAAGTTATTCAATGGTGTGTTTGTTTGTGTGAGGGGGTGTGGGATAGGAATCGAATCTAGGCCGTGTTTGACAGAATTCAACTCAAGGACAAGCACTGTAGCACACATGAAAAGAAGAGGGGAGTGGAGAGAACAAAAATAAGAAATATCATTGTTGTCTGTGGTGGAGGGTTGGAGAGATGAAAAAAGGAAGTGCTTGAAGGGCTAAAAAAAAAGGAAGACGGATACCCAAAGAAATATTTTATTGCTCAGATGTTGCTCTTTTATTGCTCAAATGACTTGACAGAGTTCTCCCTTTTGTTTCACTCAAGTCTCAACTTTCTCAACTGTAAGCAGAATGCTGCAGACTCTAATCTGTGAATTTCATAATTTCCTACAGGTATGTAAAATGTTTTTTATGGACCAATATCCATCAATATTGATACTTGAGAGATTCATAAATGTTCTGAGATGTCTGTTCAGTTTAAAAGTGATTGTCAAGTTTTCAAATGATTATTTTATTTACGATTTTAGGGATGTCCCGATACCACTTTTTGCAGAACGAGTCCGATAACGATACTTTGATTTTTGGTACTCGCCGATACCGATCCCTGAATTTTCACTGCATTTGTAATTTTTAAATGTATTAGTAGATAAACCAAAAGAATATAAATCATATTAGTTGGCTTAATTTGTTCATCAAATTCAAATGTTCAAATGTTTGTCAAATATCAAGTGAAATATCAATTATTTAATCCAATCTTGATACTACAACAAAAACTACCACCTTCATTAATGTGAATGTAAAACAAGTAAGCAGTCAGTGACAAAATAAGAACCAACAATCGAATTACAAATAGGACAAATAAATACAATAGAACAAAGAAAGTGTTTTAAGAGTTTTTCAGGTAGATCTAATCTAACAGGTACAGAAATTTGAATAAAATAATCAAATGTGAAAAAAAGCATATTCATTAGGCCTACTGTGTAAATTATATATAGATAGATATTTTTGTAAAGTTGAAAAGGGTAGCCTATTTAGTCAAGAGCAGTGAGTATTTCTTTGTCCTTTGTTTGCTTAACATTAAAACACAGAAGCAGGTTTATCAAACTGCTGCCCCTTTAAGACCGAACGCACGGACCGCATTTGAACATGGCTACGTTCATTTGAGATATAACCGACTTTGTTTACTATAGGATACTCGCCAAGACGGGCGTTTTTACATAATTTTGTGTGAATTCGTCCGTACAAGCGCAAGATGTGAAAGACAATTTAATTAAGTATTCGCGCGCTGAGACGCTGGTTTGCGGGGCGCGCGCTTCGGATGTTTGCGTTCATGGAACTTCTTGATCCTGTAATAATGAAGGAAACCACGCGTTATACTTAAATAAGGTAACAGTTCATGTTTTACTTTACTTCATACGATTTAGTTTTCATCCAAATAACATGTGCTGAGTGGACGATCAGCAATCAAGAGCATTCAACAGAAGTGCGCTCGCTCGCTCTCTATCTCTCTCTCGTCAGTTAACGTTAATAATAAGCTACATGCCTCGTTTTTATTTTCTTTGCCATTGACATCCGACTGAACAAACTTTCCACTGACGTCTGTTTAAAGGGATGTGCTCGACCAGCTCGCGTCTGTGCCGTTGCGTACTTATTAATCCACTGCGTGTTTTTCTCTTTATCAGCTCGCGCACCACAGCTATGTTATGGCTCGTTTCCACTGAGCGGTACGCTACGGAACGGTACGCATTTATTTGCGTTTCCACTATCAAAAGTTGTGAATGGTACCAAAATGCCGAACCGTACCGTACCACTTTTTAGGTACCCTTCCATTGGGGTACCTAGCACAGTGGTACGGTACTAAAAGGTGGAGCTAGACTCACTGCAGGACGTTGATTGGTTGACAGAGAATCGTCACTTGCGCGTGCTACAAGGGGAATGACAACATAAGAAGCGCCATTTTTTAATATACAGTTTAATATAATACTACTGTTACTGTGTCACGAAATGTAATTTTAAGAGTTTTTCAGGCGAGAATGTAGTTGTTTAAAGCTGAAATCTGTGGTTTATTTATAAAGATGATTTTTTTCCCCGGTTGTGAAATCCATGCGATCAGCGGGCGCTCAAGTTTCCCGGTTGGATGAGCCTTTCCTCGGCTAGTTCTTCTGACGTTCGCCGCTGACTCCGACGGTAGTGGTTAAACACGAGATATAATTCGTCTTGTGTAGACCTAACGGGCGATCTTTGGTCTCGTGAATAACGTAATTCGTTCCCTGTCAATCGTTTCGGCTGAGGGCTAAGTTTAGTTTCATATTATAGGCTATTTGTAGGCTATTTAACTTTACTGTTGTAATGTTAGACTAGAGCGCTGCATTTAGATATTTGACTGTTTGCTTTATTTCTTATTGTATAGCTTCTCGTACCTTTTACTTAAACTTTTATATTGGCTATTACTGAAATTTTACAAAAAGAAATATGGTTTCTTGTCATTTTTTTATTACAAGATTATCACTGATGTTTATTGCAACATTTGTACAAATGCATATATTGCCTGGAATGTGTAATTTTTTTATTATTTTTTTAAACGAAAAGATAACGTTAGCGTTAGGGTTGCGTTTTAAATTTCGTTTTGTTATAAATAGAATAACGTATAACGTGCAGTGAATAATCAATATGCGTTGTGCATGAACCACATTTGTGTCCCTATAATGTTTAATTTATTTAAATGAAAACGAAAAGAGGCAGAGTGGTGTTTTATAACATATTTCGTTTTATTGTTGCTTAAAATGTACAGAGTAACAGAGATAACCGGAGTAGCAGAGCGAGCTGAGTGACGCTTTTAAGATCGTGCTGTACCATTTGCATGTAGGAGTCGCACATGGCAAGTACAAACTTTGCGTACTTGATATTGAGAAAAGCCTAATGTCGGCGCTTGTCTTCTTGTGACAAACATGTCGAGGAGCAAGAACAAGATCTGCTGTATGTCATCCATTGTAGTTTACTATGTTCTTCTTCGCGCGAAAATGACGTCGATCGAAACACCACGCCTATCAAGTAAGGGTACTGTTGGCAGTGGAAACGCTAGCCAGATCATGGTTAAAAGACCCGAACCGTACCGTACTGTACCGTACCGTACTGTACTGCTCAGTGGAAACGAGCCATTACTATACACACGCACCTTGTACAAACCCTGTGAAATGAGCCCAAACCGCCGAAATTACACTTTTCTATGCCTCAGTTCACAACCACAAAGCACTCGCGGCGGCCAGTTTCGTTTTGCAAAATGTACGTGGTATCGGTGCGTGGTATCGGCGAATTTTTATGAGTACGAGTATATGAGGACGGTATCGGCCCGATCCCCGATGCCAGTATCGGTATCGGGACATCTCAGTCGATGTAATTTCCAGTTGAATAAAAAATAAAAAATTCATGATACTTGTAAAAATGTGATGTGCAAGGAAGTTTTAGGGAACTATATTCCCCTTGTAATCTTGTCAATCTCACCATTGTCTAGGCTGATATGGCTAGGAACTATATTCTCATTCCTGCGTAATAATCAAGAAACGTTGCTGCCTTACCATGTATGCAGGCGTAATGATATGACGCAGCGCCTGAAAATAGTCCCCAGCTCGTAACTTCCAACGTGACCGGGACTAAGTTTGTCTAACCTATTAGACCTATTTTCAGGCGCTGCGTCATATCATTACGCCTGCATACATGGTAAGGCAGCAACGTTTCTTGATTATTACACAGGAATCAGTCTAGAAAATCGCAACTTTACATTTTCCGTCGGTTTTAGTACACGATGTAACTACAGAAGAGTCAAGTTTTAAATAGGAAAAATATCGAAACTCTTTGGTCATTTTTTTGAGAGAGATGCTAATGGTCTTGTCCGATTCAATGATCTATGCTAAAAGTGGCTCCGCCAGACCTGGAGATCGGCTGAATGGATTCGAAAACAGTAAAACTCAACTGTTTAACTCTGGGGGAGTTGTAAAATGAGCCTATTTCCAAAAAAAGTGGAGTATCCCTTTAAAAAAAAAAAAAAAAGCTAAAATGCCATGGATACGATTGCGTTTTTATGTCTCATTTGCTTTTGTAAACACTATCGGGTAGGTTTAGGGTTTAGTGTTGTTATTTTAAAATGGAGCATTAAGCTTTTGGCGCCACTCACTGGACATTTCAATTCAGAACTGCAGTTATACGTACAAACTCCAACGTGATAAAACGTTGCCACATTCATGTTCATCTGTTCCGGAAAAAAAACTAAACATGCTGTTGGCGCCACTCACTGGATATTTCACTTTTAAACTGTTGCGAAACATGCACGACGCAGCATATTTTGCGTTTTTCTAATGAGCCTGGTCTGCATATTTCCCTGTTTGAGACCGGTAACATATTTTATCAGTTCATACATTCCCTGCAAATCACACTAATGACCTTGGTGTTTCAAGTCCTATACTCTGGTGTTTGAGCTACAGGAACACCACAATTGTTGACTGATGAGTATAACTGTGGACATTGATCTAGGCCTAAAAACTGCACTATATGGCTGAACTGTGTGCACAATGTTGTATTAGTCATTTAGGTATGTCTTATGTGAGAATGTCCATGTGTGTTTCTGTTTTCTTGCAGGGTACAATAGATTTTCATGAAAACATGACTGGATGCAAAGTGTGAACACAGACCAGCATACAACTTTCAGATACATCAAGTACTTTACATGTGATTTAGTGTGTTAGTCAACACATCAAAATAAGTGTAGTTCTTTAGAGAACAACAAACGATTATTAAAAAATAATGACTAAAAATGTAAAACTTTTAATTTAACATAATTACACAGTGCACTTAAGTATGTTAAGTGCACTTAGGTGGCCTTTCATTTCATTATTCAGATCATATTGTTTACAAGCATAGTCTTTAAACATATATGCATTTAACATTTGAATTGCACAAGTGCACGTTCAATACAAATAAGCACACTTCTTTTCCACAAAGGTTAGCCTTAGAATACAGTGTTCTGTGTATAACGTTTAGCAAAATCAAACACCTGTAGTTAGCAGAGTTTTATTTCAAAGCAAATTTGTAGGTCCAAAGAGAGGTTTAGACAATACTGTTGGAACTATTTGACCAGTTTCTGTAACCTGTGATGCTTTTACATGAAGACATGGGGCGTATGGTAACATTATCCTTTGTTATCAGAGTCCAACAAGACCAATAAACTTGGGGCAATTTGCTTAAGGGCAGAGTTGAGATAAAGTCGGAATATTTATTTTAGGTTCCAGATCACTATGATTTTAATTTTAAATTGTGTCATTAGCCATTGAGCTACCTATTTGCAGTCCCTCTGTACAGAATGAATATAGGCATATATGCTGTGGCTGTGGCTCTCTCTCTCTCTCTGTGTGTGTGTGTGTGTGTGTGTGTGTGTGTGTGTGTGTGTGTGTGTGTGTGTGTGTGTGTGTGTGTGTGTGTGTGTGTGTGTGTGTGTGTGTGTGTGTGTGTGTGTGTTATCTCGCCCAGAGAAACAACTGAGCCAGGATCACGATTCACCGCCGATCTTATCAACCAATCTGGTAATCTTTTTGTGTCAGTTTTCTGACCACCAAGATCACATTCCCTTGGCTTGAAAATCCCATTTTAAATTGACTGTCACCTTATATACACCCACTTGTGAGTACACATCAGGAAAAGGACATTTCTTGTAACAATAACATAAAATTGAATACAGTGCACAAGCTTGAGTGTATGTGTGTTTGTGCATTACACAATGAAAGCAGTGACTGTATCAGGGCATCAGGAGATTGTATGACTAGAGGGTAGTAGGTTAATAGGATTGCTTTATTGCTTCTGAAGATCATCCGCAAGGCTGTACTGTGTTTGAAGGCCTTGCTCTGTGCTCGTCATTCAGAACTACCAATAGCCTACACACTCACACAAACACAGGCTCAAAGAAACTTTATTCCCACACAATCCTTGTGATATCAAATCTTTCATAAACCATTACAGGAAATACTAACACTCAAATGTCCTATGTTGTCGTTCTGTATTTATATCCATTAAGAATTAAGCCTGGTTTGCCTGGGTGTGTGTGGCAGTTGTGTTTTGGAGTCGATAAGAACGTAGTCATGCAGAGGATGGAACAGCAAGGCAGTGGGGCATCAGATTAAGGCAGGAAGCAATTACAATACTGTGTGTGCGGGTGTGTGTGCTTGTAACTAAGTTGTGGCTTATAGGTTGCTTCTTAATCCCAAGCATACTGAATATTTTCAAACATGACACCCGTTACCCATACCAGATACCAGTGAAAAATGTACAGGTCGTAGCTGTTTAAAATCTCTGACCAGGAAAATAAATGGCATGGACATCATTATACAATTTTCAGTGTAACAGCTTGATACTTCACAAACCTTATTTACTGGCATTGGTCATGCGCTACATAAAATAACTAATTTCTTGCAGTCAATCATCTTTGCTGAAAATGCTAAAAGTTATGCTGTGTTTGAACTCACATTCCTCTGAGAGTGAAGGTTGTCTTGGATGCAGATGAGGGCTGTTCTCTGATGTTCTTATTTCTTTCTAATTAAATTACTTTAAAAACACATCCTGTCTCACCAGTCGTTCTCAATCAGCTTGCTCTAATTGCTTCCAGCAGTAGAGCCTTGAATTTTCTTCTGTGGTATCAAGTACGCCATGTGCAAAACTTTTAATAACTTTTAATTACAGTTACTGGCCAACAGCTCACTTCTGTATAAATCAAAAACTCAAATCCATTTCTACAAGTGTCCTTGTTTGACAGACACAAAGCAATTTATATCTAGCCACCATGACACTGGATTTAACTATTATATTATCGTCTCAGGCCGTGTGAATATTGCCAGTGCATGTGCTCAATTACATTATATATATAACATATTAGATTGATTTACAATCTAATTTACAAGATTGAAACAGGTTGGCTGTTTGTTGTATTGTATATTTTATTACAAAAAATAGCACAGTATTGTACTTTACTGTACAAGAAAAATGAGGAAAACAATTTTCTGTGTTTTAGACAGGTTCACTTAATTTAGCATTGATTTTTGACATTTCACTCTCAGCCCTAATAGAGGTGTTTTACTATCATTATTTAAAAAAAAACAACTAAAAATGATATGCTTGTTTTGGTGATGATGTTTATTATTGAATATGTTCTGATAAGGCTAAAATGTTTGAGGTGATGCACGCTGTATTAGTACCATATCGGTTGTGAGATGATATTAAATGTTTTAATCTGTATTGGTCCATATCAGTGTTATTATCATTAACTAAAAATACAAGAACACTATACTATAGTGTTCATTTAATTTTTGTTCTTTGAATTCAAGCTGAAATGAATATTAGATTAAAAAAAAACTTAAACTTCTTTCAGTTAGTTGCCAAAACAAATTTTTTAATATGCGTTTAGTTTAAGCTGAAGTACTAAACTAAAAAAAAAAAAAAAAAAATGCATTAAAGGTACAATATGCAAGAATTTTTTTGCCGCTAGAGGGCGCTACATTCCAAACAACAACAACGGTGTAGCTTGATGACGATGTGAAAGAGCGTGGAATGATGGGAACTGTCGTTTTAAACTCCACCGTGGATGTAAATCAGTCAGACGGGAATCGAAAATGTTACTGTATTTGTTGAATTCATTGTTGTGATAACGCTGCGCAGTTTTACGTGTTCTAAACAATTGTTGTAAAAGTACATTCGAACATGCCCACATCATTTGCCAAAATACTGATTAATCTTTATGTATAACACATGCTATGTTTATTTACATGGCCATAAACACCAGACGTGATAAACAATGTCAATAAACTAAACACAAATCTAAAGCAATAATACTTTCCTTACATAAACATAACTATTACCGAATGCTACATTTGGAAAATATAAAATTAAGCATGCTTTGTCGACAGACCCAGCAGCAATCGGTAAAGAATAATTGTGTACCATAACGACTGCAAGAAACAAGCTAAAGTTTGTAGCTTGATAGACGCTACAACTACAACTTCCGCATTTGTCCAGGACTCCACGCAGTACGAGCGGAAACCGAGGGTAACGCGGATATGACGCAATTGACTGGCGACTCCCAGCTCCCCCCTGGTCTAACGCCCCGTTTCCTTGGATAAAATCGCAATTTTCTCACGATTTAAAAATAGTTGGAAACATTTGGGATATTGTAAGTAATCAACTTAACAAAATATATAACACTGGCCTTGAGATTTTGGGATATTTTAATGCAAAATTCTTACATATTGTACCTTTAAAACTGTTTAGAAATATTTATAAAAATAAAACAAAAAGCTAATAACAAAATGACTAAAAATTAAACAAACATTAAAATGAAAACTGGAAATATAAATATGAATACAAACTATAATAGTATATAAAAAATACTAAAATAGCCCTGGTCTATATTGGATATTTAATTGTGCATATTAAATTTCCTATTTTTATATTTAGATTACTTTTTATTAATAACAAACTAAATTCTTGTTGCATTTCAAACAACTATTTTTTTTTCTAGTCGGTTTAATATTTTATATTTTTATCAGTCCTAAATGGTTAAATTGGGATTTTGGAGGAAGGGGTGGCCACAAACTGGATAGTAACCTCAGAAATTGGAATGGTTTGGCAAAGAAGCCTTTTTTTTTATGAAAGGTGCTGAATTGCTATTCTTGATCATCCTGGAAAAATCTAACCTCTCCTGCAATGTACACTCTAATCTCATTGATAATCTGGCATGGAAATCAATATCAGATCCCCAGTCTCACTTTCCTAAAAGAGATTATTACATTCGTAATAATGTAAATGAGAACGATCTGGAAGGATATCGATTAGTGGAGGACACCATTTAAAGGGCCCCTATTATGCCATTTTAAAGTTTCCTAATGTTGTTGTGGAGTCTCTTACAACATGTTTCCATGCATCAAAGGTAAAAAAAAAAACTGTTTAATTTCCTCATAATATACATCGAATATAACATTCTTTGCACATCATTATATTTTCAATGACTCTCAAACATAAGAAATGGACACAGCGACCCCATAGAGTTCAACCAAGGGGGTAATCGAGCACCCGGAAAGCGTACCTTCCATGGGGGCAGCCATTGGCTAGCAAGCCATCACCTGCTGTTAGCATTCCATTGACTCCCATTCATTTTGGCGTCACTTTGACAGCGAATAACTTTACATCTGAGGTGTTTAAAGACTCTATTTGTCCATTGTTTATTTCTAAAGAAACACGACAATGTATAAAAGGCTCCATTACCTTGTATCTTACGTTATGGCCCCGTAGAAGCCGTTTTTGTAAAAATAGGCTAACGATTGCGTCATAACCAAGCGACTATCTGTTGCACAGTAGAGAAATGACCGTATAGTCAGGAGGAGAATCTCGCAGGCAATCGGGGGGACGTGGAGGCATAAAGTCCGATAAAGTCAAGTGAGAAGCCCATAGAGAGTCATAAAGTTGCTCCTGCTCTTAGCTCAAACGACTCGTCAAATGAAGCAATTTCTCTAAATCCCTCCTTTCCGCGAGCTACTCTGCTCTGATTGGCCAGGCAGTCTGTTGTGAGTGGTCTACCGCGTACAGCGCGTCGAAAACAAAACCGCCCATTGCCATAACAACGTCAGCTCTGCTTGTCCTGAGGCTTCCTACACCGTAAACGAAACACACAGTAACGAACGATGACGTCGATTTTACCATATCAATCCGAGCGCGAGTCCGATGATGAAACATTGGAAGAACTGTTAATCAACCCGAACCTCCATCGCAAGGACGACTCGAGCAGGACTCAGTGTTTCTCAGGGATACACTACTCAGTTTGAGGTACATTATATGAGATGTTGCAACTGTAATTCCTCACCATCATCATTAACAAGTGCATGTCCATCAAAAAAACGATTATTTTACATGTACTAATTTATTTACAGAGTATTTTTCTAATATATTGCGGTGAACACGTGGAAACTGTATCAATAACAGTGCATGTATACAATGTATTAGCCGAGCTCTAGAGTGAATTATATGATGTAAAACAAGTAATATTTGAGGAAATATTTCCTCAAAGTAGTGAGAACGACAGACAATCTGCATTAATAGACACAGTTAAATGTAATCGTGGCCCACCTGATTAGCAGAAGTATTTCAGTAAGACAGTAATAATGTGAGTTAGCCAGAAGCAGGAGACCTACACAATATAAAATCAAAACTAAGTATTTTGAACACCATCTTTCAAGAGCAAGCGGTTTGTGAATCCTGCATTGAACTCCGAGATTTGAGAAGCAATCTTCAGTAAAATAAAGGGAACACAGCAAAAGTTTAGGTTTATACTGCTGTGATATCGTGGTAAAGATTAACTTTAACCACTGATTCATCATATGCTCGTCCTTGGGCAGTGAAAAAAAACTGGCTTTACCTTAACATTATAGAGCACAGCACCGTCTTCTTAACATGATGCTATCCAGTATCCACAAGTTTTCCCTGGTGTCTGCACGTGCAATAAGTGAATATAATTCTAATGTTTCGTCTTGACGTCACAACGAAACGGCTTATGACTCGTTTGAAAAACGATTCATTTAATTAGTCATTAGTCGACTCTTACTTTTGAAAGACAATAACTTTATATACGGTGCACTTTCAGATTTAAAACTTTACAGGATGTTTTCATTCACTTAGAGCTATTTTACACACTATGAGGTCATTTTCAAAAATCCATAATAGGAGCCCTTTAATGAACTTAGTCATGTTGATCTACAAATTCACAGAAACAGCTACACTTCTAGCTTTCTGATGCGTCTTGACCTACATTATGAAAAGTTGTTTTAATAAATTTGCAGAATGTCTCGAACACATTCTTTTCCCTTTGCCTAATACTCTCTGTTTGTTTCTTTCATCACAGGCCTAGCAACTGAACATTGTGGTGCAGCTGAAACCGTGCAGAGACCTTGATAACATCTCCACTGGTGAGGAATAGGTTAATCAGAGAGTGTTTGAGGTAGACTACAAAAGCTCAAACTGTGTGAGCAAATGAGTGCTATTATAAAGCACACTGTCTCTAAAATACAAACATATAAAGACAGAAATACAGAGGGAAAAGAAATATAGCGGAGTACATGTGCATGTCTTTTCACTGTGTAAGCCGACAGATGAAGATATGCATTCCTTTCTCATGGTGCAATTGCGTTGTCTTTGTGACAGTTTCATACAAGACAACAAATGAAAGGGAGGAAAAGAGACCGAGAAGCTGATGCCCTTAATCCACTTTGCATGCCTGCACTGTTATTTTGCTCAGAAAAGCTGTGTTAGCCTGATGAAACGCACATTCACAGGGGAAGAAAATGGCGCTCAATACTGCTCAAAATGCAAATTTTCATCATTGTCTGCGATTTATTTTAAATGGCCAGTAAAGTCATCATGTGCAGTAGCTCCAAAAGGTTTTTTGGACACATATGCCGAACATATAAAGATTCATATACAGATATACAGTCTTTCCATTATATGACAAAATATCAACCATTGCCATTTATTTTAAAGAAATGGCACAGACAAAGCACATTTTTAAAGACAAAACACAGACTTTGAAGCTAAACATTTCATAAAAAGAAATTTGTTTGTTACAAATCACCTGTATGAACTTGATGCAAATTGCATCCACTAAAAATAATTCGTTTAAATTCATCGCCAAAATGGAAACTCGTTTTGCCATTTTTTTATATATTTTTTGCAGATGCCTTTTGCTTTGATATTCTGTGTCAAATTCAATGACATTCAGACATTTTTAAATGTGATTGAATATGATTTTAAGTGTGAGTGATTTTTAAGTGACTTTTTGGTGTAGTGCAAATCTAGGAGCAATAAGTCAAAAGCTAATTTCTCTAAATTTCGTCTTTTTTCATAAATCATTATTGGTCACCCTTTACATCTGAATGTGGGTTTTGCAGATGTAACCAATGAAAAGTATTAAAAAGAGCTTGTGATTAAACCTTGTATCTCAATTTGATCCTCAAACTTTCGGTAAAAACTCATAGTTTCACCCTGGTTCGATCATGAATGAAGTGCCGCAGGTTGGACTGTGTCTGTTTGTTTGCAGAGCAATGATTAATAAAGAATTTTTTAATGATTAAGAATTTTTTTATAAGTACAGCGTTTCCTTTACTGCAGGAAACACTATATATGTATATATATCATGGGCGTTTCCAAGGGACGAAGTGCATCCTCAAAAAAATACAAATAATAATAATAATATTGACAATAAAAAGTGTATAAATCAATCTTTTTTCTAAAGCAACACTGTGTAACAGCATCACCAGAATATAATATTACAGCGGTAGTTCACTTCTCTCGTGCCTAGCCTACCCTGAGCCCATTGACTTTTAACAGACCCCCTAAAGAGTGGTCGGTTCAGTGGAGGTTAAATGAGAATGAATGGGGGAAAGTCACTTGAGAGAGGACAATGCCTTTATCACACTGTGATTAAATGTGATGCATAGGTTATGATTGCCTATAATTGGTTCACGCGATAAATCCCGCCTCTTGTTTTCGGACATGTCCCGTGTTCGCGAATCAGTCTGAATGAACAAAATTATTGCATTAATGGAAATACTAGTTAAAAAGTAAGTAAAGTAAACAGCTCAGCCACTTAGATATCACCACTTTATGTCATGTCAAAATCAAACTTGAAATAACCTGAAGCATGATGACTGTGAGGAGTTTTTAGTAAGCAATCAGCTTGGTGAATTTAAAGGTACTTTTTCTCATCTGTGACCAGTGTTTATCGAGCATGATGACTGATGATCCAAAAATAAGTTGACTATTAAAAAGAACAGCTTACCATCAGTTATAATAAATGTAATAAATGCAAAAAAATGCTTGAAACATTGAGATAAAATGAGATTTATAGTTGGTTTAAGAACATTAATTACATTCATGTAAAAATACAAAATAGAATTGTATTTTCCCATTGTTGGATAAACAGTGAAACAGTGAAAATTAAGGTTTGTGAGAATTCTGGGTCGATCCACAAGCATGCTTTGCTCTCAGAGCATCAGAGAAGATAAACAAAAGAGACAGCAAAAAGCAAGCTGATTTATTAAGCCTCTTGCCAGGCATCCAAAAAGTCCACCATGACCTCTGCCTCTACCAGGCAGCGAGGTCTGCCTCGCTGCCTGCTGTGAGTGTGTTTGCTCTGTGCTGTAAGCTCCGTCTTAGCCTCGTATTTTCCTTGTTTTGAACCATCATCTACTACAATTACTAGTTGTTTATACTACTACTAAATACAGCTTACCCAACATCGCTAGCTTCCGTTACTACTAGCACAGCACGCTAGTAATTCGCTAGCCTGTAAACGCGCGCCACCCGTGTGCGCTCAGCTATTTTTATTTATTTATTTTCTCTCGCGCGCTCGCGCCTTTGAGTTCATAAAAGCTCAGGTGAGTAAGAAACACTCAACAAACACGGTGAGTAATGTCTTGTCCTGTTATTATCATGCGTCGCGTCTGAATACGTTGTTGTTTTTGGAGCTCTATCGATTTGATTTATAATTCTTGATTTTTCTCGCTGCCTGCTGTGAGTGTGTCTGCTTCGGTGCTGTAAGCTCCGTCTTAGCCTCGTATTTCCTTGTTTTGAACCATCATTTACTACAATTTCTAGTTGTGTATATTACTACTAAATACAGCTTACCCAACCCTGACATCGCTAGCTTACGTTACTACTAGCACAACACGCTAGTAATTCGCTAGCCTGTAAACGCGCCACCCGTGTGCGCTCAGCTATTTTTATTTATTTATTTTCTCTCGCGCGCTCGCGCCTTTGAGTTCAGAAAAGCTCAGGTGAGTAAGAAACACTCAACAAACACGGTGAGTAATGTCTTGTCCTGTTATTATCATGCGTTGCGTCTGAATGCGTTGTTGTTTTTGGAGCTCTATCGATTTGATTTATAATTCTTGATTTTTCTCTTTAAACTCGCTTACAACGAACATTTTCTACTTTTCCTCACTGAGAAGCACTAATGTTACTGCTCAAACCTCATTGTTACAACGCGGACTGTTGAGCAGACGCGTCTCAAGCCTATTAGTGATCCAACGCTGCATACTCTTAAAGGTTACGTCCGTGGATCACGGCTGAACGCGTCTTCTCCACACTCACTTATAAACAAACATTTTTTTTTCGCCTATCGTGCGTCTACTCTACACCCCTACCACTAAAAAACCTAAAAAACCTCATAGTTACAACGCGGACTGTTGAGCAGACGCGTCTCAAGCCTATTAGTGATCCAACGCTGCATACTCTTAAAGGTTACGTCCATGGATCACGGCTGAACGCGTCTTCTCCACACTCACTTACAAACAAACTTATAATATAAATTAGTATTAATATTGATAGCATCACTGGTAGCTTCGTTGCTAACTCACTGTCCATCTGTTAAAATGGCGAATATATCAGATGTAACGTTAAGTAGTCTACCGCTTGGTGCAGGTGAGGACACATTTGAGCTTCACGCACTGCAGTCTGAGCTGGAAGCTGTTGAGAAACAGATCCACAACCTTTTATTGAGACAGGCCGAGCTGAGAGACCGGTGTTTGGCTCTTGAAACATCACGCGCCGATGCACACAAATCAGTGTTTAACGTTACTAACCCGCTGACTCCGACCGCGTCTACTCCGTGCGTTCCTCAGCATCGGTCGAAATCAGCCATGGTCTCGTTCACTCCGGCTCCAACACGCCACCACGAAGCCTGGGTGGTTCCGCAGCGGAAGACGCGAGTCAGGTTTAGACCAAGACTTTCTCCGACCCTCCCGGTTTTCGAGTTATCGACACAAAACCGCTTCTCCCCTCTACGCGAAACAGAACGCGATGCTGTGATCATCGGCGATTCCATCGTTCGGCATGTACACGCTACGTTAGGTAAAAGTAAGGTGCAAAGTCACTGCTTTCCTGGTGCTCGTGTTTCTGAAATCGCTGCTCGCGTTCCCGAGATCCTGAACGGTGACGAGCGCGTCGGAACTGTGGTCCTGCACGCGGGAGTGAACGACATCAGGTTGCGCCAGACGGAGATTCTGAAGAAAGACTTCAGGAATCTAATCGATACGGTATGCAGCACATCGCCTGAAACAACGATCATTGTGTCAGGACCGCTTCCCACGTACCGACTAGGGCATGAAAAGTTCAGCAGATTATTTGCGCTAAATGAATGGTTAATGTCATGGTGCAATGAGCAGAAACTGCTCTTTGTAAATAATTGGAATCTGTTTTGGGAGCGTCCTAGGCTTTTCCGTGCTGATGGCTTACACCCAAGCAGATTCGGAGCGGATCTTCTGTCAGATAACATCTCCAAAATGTTAAATACCCTTTGACTAGTAACCAAAAGTCCAAATCATAGTCTCTGCTGCACCAATTCAACTGATATAAATACTAGTGTAGAACATTGCATAGAAACCGTGTCTATTCCTCGTTTAGTGAGATCAAATAATAAATCTAATGCAGGATCTAGGAAAAATCTAATTGTTATTAAAACAGAAAATGTTGCTATTAGTAAACAAAAACTATTTCTAAAGCTAGGTCTTCTAAACATTAGATCACTCACACCTAAGGCAGTTATTGTAAATGAAATAGTCACAGATAATAGCTTCGATATACTTTGCCTTACTGAAACCTGGCTTAAACCAAATGATTATTTCGGTATTAATGAGTCTACTCCTCCTGGATACTGTTATAAGCATGAGCCCCGTCTGATTGGTCGTGGCGGAGGTGTTGCAACCATTTATAAAGATATTCTAAATGTTACCCAGAAAACGGGTTATAAGTTTATTTCATTTGAAGTACTTGTACTAAATGTTACGCTCTTAGATGTTAGAAAAACATCCCTATTATCTCTAGCCTTGGCTACCGTATATAGACCGCCAGGGCCTTACGCTGATTTCCTAAAAGAGTTTGCAGATTTTCTCTCAGACCTATTAGTCAATGTCGATAAAGCACTAATTGTTGGAGATTTTAACATACACGTAGATAATCCAAATGATGCGTTAGGAGCTGCGTTTACAGATTTATTAAATTCATTTGGGGTCAAGCAAAACGTCACCGGACCAACACATCGTCTTAATCATACACTCGATTTAATTATATCACATGGAACCGATCCAACCGATATAGATATCATTCCACAAAGTGATGAAGTCACTGATCACTACATGGTAACTTGCATATTACGTACTGCTGTAATATGTCATGCGGCGTCGCGTTATCAACCAGGCAGAACAATCCTCCCATCCACCATAGATAATTTCTCAAATTGCTTATCTAATCTGTCTCAGCTGCTGCCTGAACCCAAACAAACAGATGAACTAGAAGAACTAACTAGCACTATGAGCACCATTCTCTCTAGAACATTGGATGTGGTTGCACCTATTAAATTAAAAAAGGTCAGAGAGAAAAATAAAGCACCATGGTATAACAATACTACGCATGTTTTAAAGAGAGAAACGCGTATTTTAGAGCGTAAATGGAAACAAACTAATTTAGAGGTCTTTAGAATCGCGTGGAAAGACAGTATGTCACGTTATAAAAAGGCCCTAAAAGCGGCCAGGGCTGAGCACCTCCGCAAACTAATAGAAAACAACCAAAACAATCCAAGGTTTTTATTTAACACCGTGGCTAGACTAACAAATAAACAGACGTCACCCGAACAAAATATCCCGTTACAGTTCAGTAGTAATGATTTCATGAACTTCTTCACTGAGAAAATAGAAAGCATCAGAACCACAATTGTAAACGTTCAATCTTCAATCGCGCCTTATAATTCAGCTTCAATTATCACCCCGAAAGAACAATTACAGTGCTTTGCAACTATAGAACAAAAAGAGTTAAATAAACTTATCACTTCATCTAAAACAACAACATGTTTATTAGATCCTATACCAACTAAACTACTGAAAGAAGTGTTACCTGTAGTGGAAGATCCTCTCCTCAATATTATTAACTCGTCTTTATCTTTAGGTCATGTTCCAAGAACATTTAAACTGGCAGTTATAAAACCTCTCATTAAGAAACCACAATTAGATCATAATAATCTAGCAAATTATAGACCCATTTCAAATCTTCCATTTATGTCTAAAATATTAGAAAAAGTGGTGTCCGCTCAACTGGGCTCTTTCTTGCAACAAAATGAGATCTATGAAAAGTTTCAGTCTGGATTCAGACCGCATCATAGCACTGAAACTGCGCTCGTTAAAATCACAAATGATTTACTTTTAGCTTCTGACCAAGGCTGTATCTCAATACTAGTTTTACTTGATCTTAGTGCTGCGTTCGATACTATAGATCATACATTACTCTTAGATCGACTACAAAATTATACTGGTGTTCAAGGACAAGCACTAAGCTGGTTCAAATCATACCTATCTGACCGCTACCATTTTGTCTATTTAAATGGAGAAAAATCGATCATAACTCCAGTAAACTATGGAGTGCCGCAGGGATCTGTATTAGGCCCTCTGTTATTTTCAATATATATGATGCCACTTGGAAATATTATAAGGAAACATGGAATTAGTTTCCATTGTTATGCTGATGACACTCAAATATATATTTCATCACGGCCGGATGAAAACGCAAAATTTTCCAAATTGACAGAGTGTGTTAAAGATATAAAAGATTGGATGACCCATAATTTTCTTTTATTAAATCCAGACAAGACAGAGGTAATACTTATCGGTTCAAAAAACCGCCCACAAAACCTCGCACAATACAACTTTAACATCATAGGATGTCCTGTTACTTTATCCTCTACAGTAAAAGACCTGGGTGTCATACTCGATTGCAACCTGTGTTTTGAAAATCATATTTCATATGTTACAAAAACAGCATTTTTCCACCTTAGAAACATTGCTAAACTACGTAATATGCTATCAGTTTCTGATGCAGAAAAGTTAGTTCATGCATTCATGACCTCGAGACTGGATTACTGTAATGCTTTACTAGCTGGTTGTCCTGCATCCTCAATAAACAAGCTACAGTTAGTCCAAAATGCCGCCGCTAGAGTTCTTACTAGATCAAGAAAATATGATCATATAACACCGATTTTATCATCACTGCATTGGTTACCTATAAAGTTCCGTATTAATTACAAGGTATTGCTACTGACCTATAAAGCCCTAAACGGCTTAGCTCCAGTCTATTTAACGGATCTTTTATCACCCTATAATCCATCGCGCTCTTTAAGATCACTAAATTCAAGGCTTTTGGTCATACCTAGGATATCCAGAACCACCAAAGGAGGGAGAGCATTCTCACATTTGGCTCCAAAACTCTGGAATAGTCTTCCTGATACTGTTCGTTGCTCAGACTCGCTCTCCCAGTTTAAAACTAGATTAAAGTCGCATCTCTTCAGCCAGGCATTCATATAATCCTACAGTTCAAACTACAATCCGGCCTCTAGCTCATAAATGCCAGAGGAGAACTGGCCCCAGACTGAGCCTGGGTTCTCCCAAGGTTTTTTTTTCTCCATTAGGTCACCTGATGGAGTTTTAGGACACCATTAGGTCACTTGATGAAGTTTTTCGGTTCCTTGCCACTGTTGCCTTTGGCTTGCTCAGTTGGGGATATTTTGGGGATATTTAATTTAATTTTATCAATCAATAAATTCCTCTTGAAACAAACTTTGTTGTATTATTTTAATTTAATACTGTGAAGCTGCTTTGATACAATCTGTATTGTGAAAAGCGCTATACAAATAAACTTGACTTGACTTGACTTGACCTCAGCAAAACCTGTGCCAGTCCCAACTGTGCAGACCAGCAGAAGTTTTAACTGTGTGTGTGTGTGTGTGTGTGTGTGTGTGTGTGTGTGTGTGTGTGTGTGTGTGTGCGTGTGCGTGGATGTGTGTAAAAAAGTCGAAATGTCTAGGTGCACGTCAATATTTAGAAGTCTGATAATTATCCTCCACACCTAAACTGACAAAAACTACTGATTATAGAAGAAAAGATGCTCATTTGATGGACACAGTGAGTGCATATTTGAGTAAATGATGAGCATTTAATTGTTCCAGAGATATTAATTGCCATCAAGCGTGTGAGATGGCACCATGCTGTGCATGTGAAGCGTATGCTAAATTACTATTCACATCACATGTGTCAACATGCATGAAGAAAGCGTCAGAGGGGATTAATCGGACCATTTGTTTGCTTTATGCCAAAATGACACCATGCACGTCACTGTGGGAGTCTGAGGTCATACATGAGCAGATTGTTGTTGAAGGCTGTACATCACATTCATAAATGTGTCCCACACGTGTTCTGCTGGCCCAGGAGTGTTGTTTGACCCCCATACGAATCAGGACCAGATTCAATGGAATAAATGCAGAAGTACTAAATTGGCAATATTTATTTCTATTGATGATTTCGGCCGGAAACAATTACTTAAAATGTAATCACAGCAACACATGGATAATAATAGGGAACTCGCAGCTGGGGAAAAGGTTGTTTGATAAAAAAAGAGAAACAGCAATTGTGTTTGTAAATGTGTGTCACAGAGTGAAAAAAGAAAGCACAATTCCATAAAGGCACCCATTTTCTGAAGGAAACATTTAAACCTCAATTCAAATTGAAGGTTGTCACGAAGCTTGTCAAATCACACCTCCATATTCTGTGATGTGTCACTGAAGAATTATATGAGATGGGAAAATTATGAAATGAAAGATGATCATTATTTTCACAATATTTTAATATTTAATTTATTTGTTGAATTGTTATAATTATATTCAAATTTTATTTTCCTTTATTTTCAGTCTAGCTCAAAATTTATCAAATGCAAAAACTTAATTGAATTCAGGATACATAAAATGGGGTTTTCACAATTTGTCAAGTTGCCCATGTTCTGTTGCAGCTGCTAACAATTACTGGATAATTTAACCTTAATGAATATTAATGTAATGAGGAATTCAGAGATGACGGAGAGAGGATCCAAGTGCAGATAATTTTAATAAAATAACAAAGATAAACAAAACATAAGGAAACACAGGAAGAGAGCTCAACAAAACAACCATGAAATGACAAGACCTGACAAAGAACAAATGAAACAGAAGGCCAATATATATACAAAGGTAACAGGAAACAGGTGCAAGCAATCATAGATAAATGATGGGAACAGGAAACTGGGACATATCTACAAGCTACAAGTCACCATTACAAAGCAAAAAGCACAAAGACAAAGAATACATAACTTAAATTAATTAATTATAGATTAACCTGGGGCCATATTAACAAACAATCTTAAGGCTAAAAGCTGTCCCCAGCGTTGAACCTTTAGGAGCAACTCTTAAAAATTAGGGGTGTGTTGCTCTGTAGAACTAAAAATTCTAAATAAATAATAAACTAAAAATAATTATACCATTTACTTAATGGCTACTTATTGGTGTGTAAGTGCTTCCCTACAGTTACAATAATATTATTTTCTAACTCGTGCCGATTACTTCGTTAGTGTGCTTATATGATTTTTTTATTTTTTGTTACCTGGTATCTTGAAGTGGTGCAGGCATGACTAATTCACCGCTGGTTCATTCGAGATTTTCCTATGGGATTTTATAATGTTTTTTTTTTTTTTATGTGTAAAATAAAGCCTGTGGTAAACATAACCTGACTATACTTTGACGTTTTGTTGAATAACATAAATTACCCTCACCCATAACGAAAATGCACATTTTGAAGCAGTTATGTTCGGTTTTGAAAATGTACGTTTTTAATAAGTAACTAGATAAGACAGCTTGCGTGTGTGTGCCGTGTACGCTGTAGAACAAAATGTCAAAGTATGTTTACCACAGGCTTTATTTAAATTTATCAAACCCCGTTATAAAAACCCATAGGAAAATGTTTACGCCATACCTGCACCACTCTATTGCTACCATTTTCCATGAACAAGGTACACACACACACATATATATAATAATAATAATAATAATTTTGTCTTACAATAACTTGTTCCTGCTGTTGCTGAGAGAGCTGTGATAAAACTGCCATATCTTCCCTTCTTTCCTAGATAATACCACAGCATGTCCTCACACTTCAGGCTAACAGCAAACATCTTCTTTTTTTTTATCAACTCATGAGATCCAGCAGATTACATGCTTAAGATTTTAAACGCTTAGAGCAGAGCTGATCAACAGTAAACATGCATAAAAAACAATTTCAGAGGATAAAGTTATTCAAGAGCTTTCAGAGTTAAAAGCATCCTATCAGAACTGTTTTCGGATTGGCATCTGCGTTTAAATCCCAATAAACATAAGAAAGAGAATGATCAAGACCAACAAAAAATTTTTTTTTTGTGTTGAGCCAAGAGGTAGTAAAATAATAATTTTTGAATAAATGGATAAATATTTGTTGGTCAGTGTGCAACAATAGTGTAGAAATAGTGTTCAAAAGCATGTCCTTGTATTTTTGCTATAATGATTTTGCATATATATAAAAGCAAATGAAACAGACATTCTAAAGTGATCGCACCATAATTCACCAAAAAGAGAGAGCGTGTGTGTGAGAGAGAGATGGAGTGAAGGACACAGAAGTTGATCGCTCGCTGCCATGTCTCATCCCATCAGTCAGTCTAAATGCAGTTCTTTGAAGTCTTGTGAGTTGTAAGGCTCCCTCAGGATACTGCAAATACAGCTCCAAAGCAGCCGGGTGTAAAACACACATCAGGTGCAACAAATTACACAGCTCTGAGGTTAAAAGAAGTAGTTCTCTCAAACATTCTGTAGTTAGACTGAAAAAAAAAAAAGTTGGCTGCTTGTTCAAATTGCTTAATTAAAATGAGCTTAAAGGGATACTTCACCTCTGGAAAGATGAATGTGTATTTAAAATAGGTCATTTATGTAGAAGAAATGTGAAATTATTTTGAATTTGGAGCTTTCTAGACTGAGAAAAGCCAGCAAATGTATTTTTGGCTTATGTGGATGAAAGACAACAACTCCCAGAATGCACTTGCTTCGCTGCCCTAGGAGGCCACTCCCAAGCCACGCCTACCGGTAAGAGAGTGCAGTTGAAAACAACAAGGCAAACATGAAAACATGCGGGACAGCCCCTCCTACTGGCTGTAGTCTTTAGCCTCTGGCCAAAAAATCCTCCGATGACGCAAAATTAAGATTTTTGCGGCATCGGGGGATTTTTTCCAGACAAAAAATACATAAATCTCACATCTCAGGGGGATATGAGGGTGGAAAGCACAGTAATTCGAAAATACTACAGAATCATTTCACACACCAGACTGCTTTACAAATGAGGGTCAGTATAAAGCTGGTTTTGCTAAGAAGCTGCTCCTGAAAAAAGGATCGGTACCAACTATTCGTGTTCCTGCTGAACCTCCAGAAGAAGTGAGTGTAACGTTTTATTAACCTTTATATTAATCTTTATATTAATCTTTGCAAATCGCTAGCACGCTTCACGATGAATGCGGCTAAGGTTTACACTCAGGGTACATTACGGCATGTTTTCTATGTATGACGTTCTCAATATAATTCAGAATTCCACGTTTATAATGAACAACGCGTTATGGTTATTGTGTTATTACAAACTGTGTACGCAGGTGTTAAAGTTAACGTGTTAATACTACACTAAGCTTACTTTTGTATATGGTTTATAACGGTGTCTGTTACGTAAGGGATAATGTATAGCGAGGCGGTTGTTATAGCGAATAACAACCCAGACAGGCTGAACAGTCATGAATCAGCCTGAAGGGGTTGCTATTCGCTATAACAACCGCCTCGCTATACATTATCCCGCTTATTACATGGCTACCTACAAAATAAATAAATAATTTGACACAAATGACTGATTTAAAAAGGAGTTTATTGATTTAAAAACGATTGTATTGCTTCCGCTAAAGAAAATAGTCCGTTCCGCATCCATAGCAACGCTCTGTTTTTCATGGCAATGGTGTGTTATACTTCGCAGTGGTCTGTTATCAAGAAATAACAGACCGCATTCTACATTGGAATTCAACCAAGCCATGTAATAATGATTAAGAAGTAATGTAAAAAAAAAAAAAAAACAGTTATAACTGCATGAAGATGAATGGTAATACAAAATTCTTAGGTGTCCTTCAACTACTGTTAACGTTACGCATCACTGACAAGCCTACATTTACCGAAAAAAAGTATTTCATGACCATTAGCTGTAACATCAATCTGTCAATGAACTAATGTATACATCAGTAAACACATAGCGTTTGTATCTCACTATACTCTACCCTGCCAGTACACACAAAGATAGATCAAAGTGACATTATGTTAACCAACCATTCAGAAACGTCCTGTTCGAGCCTTAATTATCGAACTTCTTCGGGGCCGTCATCTTGTTCCGGGTCCGATACGGTTGCACAGTGTCCTCAGAGACTCCCGCTGCCATTCTTCAAAATATACACACTCCACATGTGTTGTCAAAAAGGGGTGAGCAAAGCTCATTATCATTTAAAGACACATGCACTTAAACGGCGTGCTGAAAACAGAGCTGTTTTTGACCAGTTAAAATGAGTGTTTTCTTACAATACTAATGAGAATTTTTTATTAAAGTATATTACAAACTTTTAATTTAGACCCTAAAGAATCATATTAGCTTGTACAAAAACTCGTGGACACTAAACTTAAGCAATTCCGTTGATTTGGTTGGACATTACTATTTCACATAGATTCTTTCTCAGTTGTGTTGTCACAACACAAGGAGCCAACATAGATTAAAAAAATTCCATTAATGTTAAGAAAAAAAGAATTTGCTTGTGTGGAACCACTGTCAACATAATTGAATTAAGTTAGTTTAAAGAATAATTTTTTGAGTGTATTTATTCACCAATCCAAACCCATACTGTTATGTTTTGTCTGTGAAAAAAAAAAGAAGAAAAAAAAAGCTGTTTTCCAAATAACAGTTCATAGTAACTCATAGTAAGTTCATAGTAGACCAATACGTCTAGATAGTTATACAGCATGTTAAAATTTTTATTGTGATGGAAACTTATTATTAGATATCTATGAGGTGACACATATTTATACTATTACCATAAGTCACTAAAAATAAAATGTAGTGGCCAGTAAAAAAAATACAGTGTACATAAATATATTTTATAGTATATTTAATAATGTGCTTAATGTGGTAACAACAACATTAATTGATTTTATTCAAGTCAAACATTATTTAACATTAATCAAACCCCAGCTGAACTATTTCTTAAGTCTCATGAAAAAAAAGTAGTATGCCTATATTTAGAGACTCAACAACTCAAAATGTTGTGTTTATGAGACATCAGCTGTTCATCTGATATTTTTTGAGCCTCCTATAAACTGATATAGTAGATTCTCAGGAGACAGTTTGGACTTAAACTGCTGACACGCTCGCACTGTGTGTCTGGCTTTCACTGGCTCTGTCCGTCCTCTCCACTCTTTCTTTGATTTGATTCCATCAGTCCGTCCCTGCCCCCAAGTGAAAAGAGGAGAGAAAAAGTGGATCAGAGAGTGTTCATATGGAGATGAGATAGAGAGAGAGAGAGAGAGAGAGAGAGAGAGAGAGAGAGAGAGAGAGAGAGAGAGAGAGAGAGAGAGAGAGAGAGAGAGAGAGAGAGAGAATCTAATAAGAGGACAATTCATAACTATTCAGTCTTTAGAGTGAGTGATTGTTTGTCTGTTAATGTGTGTGTGTCGCCGGCCGTGTACACTGAATATGATTTCAGCAAGAAAAATGTATATGAATCTGTGATTGGGATGGGAAATATAAACAGATTTATTACACTTTATTTTAAGGTGTCATTGTTACAGTGTAATTATATATTTAAATAATGAGTAATAATAATTAACAACATGTACTTATAGGGTTAGAGTAGGATTAGGATTTGGTTAAGGGTTAGTTGCGTGATGTAATTATGCATAATTTACTGTTATCTCTATGGTAAGTACATGTAACATTTGTAACAAGGACACTAAAATAAAGTGTTACCCAGATTTTGTAAAAGTGTGTAAATACAAATTTGTAGGTTTATATGATTTAGCACTGGCAAACAGAATAGTCTCAACATGAATATATGGTTTTATTGAGAACGATTCACAATTTATTCATAAATACTCATTTCCATTTTTTTTTTTTACATCAAGTTACATTGAATTCCAATTTTTTACTTGACAGCATAAAATCCATCAGTGTTAGTAAAATACTATGCAGGACTGCAGTGTAGTGCATTAAAAGTTTTCATCTACATTATTACTTAGACATCAAGAATCAGTGTATGACTCTCAACAATGGTGCCAATCAATGACACGCTTTCATGCTGCAGTGCATGCTGGGTACCACCAATCAAAACTCCCCCATGGCTCCAAGGATGCATTGCGGCATTAATAAATTATGCAGCTGGATTTTTAGTAGCTTGTTGTATGCTCAGAGTTTATCTGTTTATCTGGAAATTTTCATTTGATTGTCACCATTGTTGAGATTCATATGCTGATTCTTATAGTCTGTGTGTGTCTAAGTAATGCTATAGATTAAAAGATTTTGTGCAATAATTTTTTTTAAAAACCAACATATTATTTGATAACCACAACACTGCTAGATCTCATGCTGTAGAATTAAATGGCTACAACACTGAATAAAACAAAATAACACATTACCTATATAATCAAAGCATTATACACTGTATAAGATCAGGGATTCAGGCCACAACATGATGATTATGTCATCATCAATAAACAGCCAACATCACCTGATTACATTTTCTCTTGGCTTTTTTTTTTTTTTTTTTACAACAAATGTTCTTAACTAACACACAATTACAGCAGCCAGAAAAAAATCCAATAATAAAGAGTCAAGGGTCAAGAACCCAACCAAAGCAAACACTGACCACCATCATGGTGACTTCAAATAAAAACTATTATTCTTATTAAAACAGAAATTACATAAATAAAGTTAATCTGGTTAGTAATAAGTGAAACTGGTAATGCTGTTTGTGGAGTTGTTTAATCCTCCTCTGCTGAGATCTTCAGAGATTTAATGTCTTCTTTTCTCTTCAGTTGATTTCATCTAAGGGCGGGCGTACACGGTGCGAGTTCGGACACTCGGGAGGTCGTGAGATATTCAACACGTCAGTTTAACTGATAATCGTGTCAAAGCAGCTGGTACACGGCACGACTGTCCTGCACGAATTTTATCCCGAGCCGGCAGCAATCACGTGAGCTTTCGCACTAAACACAGAGACCGTCAATGTTGCATGCAGGCAAAGCTTCAGATAGAAAAATGTCTGAAATGTGTGTGCAAATGATTTGTTGAAAAGCAGAGAACAGTAGCCATTCCTTTCAACATAAAAAACTAGAGAGAGAGAGAGAGAGAGAGAGAGAGAAGTGTGTGTGTGCGTGTGTGTGTGTGTGTGTGTGTGTGTGTGTGTGTGTGTGTGTGTGAGTGTGTGAGAGAGAGAAGAGTATAACTATAACACAATAGCATGCATGTATGTCTTAGCGATTGTAAAAACCTGTAATTTAATTTAATTTGGCAGGGTAAATCCCAGCGTTTTCTCTAGTTTATTCTAGTGTATTTGAGAAGTTGCACAGATATTGGTAACAGTACTCTGGGGGTTGTTGGCCAGTTTTCTCACCTAAGAAAAACACTGGCCTTTAAGGCCTTCCTGCATTGATATGTAAATTGCGTGTGGGGGGGGGGGGGGGGAAGTGCAACAACTCAATTCACACACCCTAGTCTATATACACATGAAAAATACCTATTTTAGAATATCAAGGATAGTAATGAGTTATGGTTAAATCATTCAATCATTTATACCACAGTCTTAAATGATGTCTTAAATGATATCAGGTTAAAAGACCATGATATCTTCTCCAAACCAACTTACAGCTTGACAGCAGTTCATTTCACATTCAAAATGCACTGAAACTTCATTCTCAGATCAACTCATTCTTCCAGAACACTAGAAAAGGTTTTACCCCCAAAAAACACACGTTAAATAAAAAAAACACACAAATAACGGGTAGAATTCTAACATATTTCTGCTGTTTTCTGTTGTTCAGAATTCACAGCATTTTATGTCACATGGTCATTGTTTACAGTACAGTACACATTTCCCCCAAGTTTCCCCTTTTTATAGATGGTGATGAAACTGAAAGATTAATACCTGTATGTGTTCAGCTACATCTAATTGTTTTGATAGTATTTAATTTTTTAGATTCTGAAAATATTTTACTACGGTATTACTGTAGAAGTGTTGCAAATGTCTGTGTCATTCAATGTTGTATTAATGCATTCAGTGACTACATCTTCCAAACTACATATTTCACTTAGACACAACCACTGCCAAAACTCAGAGCCCATTTTTATACACTCTTTTATACGCTCAAAACTGTTAAACATAATTGAAAGATCTTATAAACATTGAGATCTTTCAATTTAAATGAATTAATTTCTCACTTAAACACAAAGACCAACAGAACTTGATTTACTATACAGGCTTATTTGCACATGCTTACATATTATTTCCAAGACTGTGTTATTTATTTTAAAAACCTAAGCTAGACTGAAATGTGCAATATTTCTACCGTATACCACAAAGATATGTAATTTAAGTCCAAAGGGAAACTATGTTTTTATTGTATTTTTATTACTGCCAATGTCTGAGAGACCACAACCCATAAGATTGCTAAAGTAAAAAATGTGTACCGTTGGTTCATTAATGTTAAGTAATATTTTTGACTCGAACAAAATCACTTAATTGTCAATTTTTAGGTATTTGAAATGTACTATCATTAACTTTTGTAATGTTAATTTATATTATGTTATATAAATATGCACGGTAAAACTCTCTCCAATATGATATATACACATTATAATGCTTGATCTGTAGATACAAGGCTGTGGATTTGCATAAAATGACTTTATTTTGTGTATTTGTATTTTATGTTTGTTGCTGTTTTAAAACGACTCGCTACCGTGTGCCTGTTCACACCACAAGGACTATGAATCGGCATCAAACGCACAATAACTGGAATTTAAAACTTCACTATGTGAAGAAACAAATGATCAATAAACTGTTGGACAGATATAGGCTACACTAGGATTTGTGCACTCGACATTTCTTCGCTTTGTGCCGTGAACTTTTAAATGCGCACTTGTGCAGCGCAGCGCTGAACACTGTGACTCCATGTTGCTTTGAGCACATCATTCTGCACCCGCGATGCGCATATGCGCTTTGTGCGCTCTGTTTTGAAGCGTTTCATATTATCATGGTTTTTCCTATATTTTTTATACCTAGCCTGCACAATACATTTAAAATAAGCATAATTTAATTGTATATTATATTGTATGCACTAAAGCTGGTGAAAACCTATCTCAGGTCCACAATGTCAGATGACAGATTAAGCAATTTAGGTGTTCTAAGTATTGAGTCAAGGACGGCAAAGGCCTTAAATCTAGATGAATTTGCTGATCTTTTTGCAAAAAAACACAAAAATCGTAGAATGCAGTTAATGTGACTGATTCTGAATATGTAATGCAAATCTAAAAAATATAATGGAAATGCAAATACATTGTTGAATGATTGGTAATCATGGTATTTTGCCTGTTAATGCCTATAGTGCAGTGCAGAAAATGATATGACAACAATAAGATCTAAACTGGCCCCTCTAACAGTACAACTGGCCCCAGCTTGCCCCCAGCTTGAATGTGAGGCTATATGTAAAGCAGAAAAGCGCAATATAAATAAAATGTATCATCATCATCATGTGATTATATTTACTACTTTTGTGAATAAATCTTGCTGCAGCATTT
Source organism: Leuciscus idus (assembly GCA_021554675.1). Taxonomy (NCBI): domain Eukaryota; kingdom Metazoa; phylum Chordata; class Actinopteri; order Cypriniformes; family Leuciscidae; genus Leuciscus; species Leuciscus idus. The sequence goes on along the minus strand of CM038623.1, from coordinate 42,605,908 downwards.
TGGACCAGTTGAAGGCGAGCGATTTGTGACTTGGAAATACCGCAATACAATGAGTTGCTGTAGTCTAAATGGGAAGTAATAAAAGCATGAACAGCCATCTCTAGTGTTTTGTCAGTTAGGAAGTGTTTAATTTTAGACAAAAGACGGAGTTGATAGAAACTAGATCCAATTACTGAAGATATTTGTTTGTCAAATTTTAAAGGCCCATCTAAAAGCACACCCCAAACCTTTCTTACTTTGTCAAAAAATACAAAAACAAAAAAACCTCAAATACTCATGAACATGTGAACACGTGATGATAAGTACGCATGTGACCATGTTATATACTTGTGCATGACCTGCCTGATCTCATGAAAATGCATCTCTATGGCACGCATTGTGTTTATCGTGCAATTTTTACGCGAAAATATATTTTTTTACATGCATATAATACGCACTTTATTGAGTGTAATACACACACATCCTACAAAACTAATCCTAACCAAACATATAATACATATTACATATTACACACCACTACTAAACCTACCCTAAACCCACCCATGCCTATCATATGCACGTATAAATTGCACAATAAACACAATGTGTGCTATAGAGACGCATTTAGTGTGACCGGGTTGGAATGACGTAACAATTTCACAAATTCACGTTTATGTTGTTTACATGCAGATGGTAAAGGCATCGTTTTCAAAACGAGTGATAAAAGGCATAATATATAATATACTATATAATATACTATATATACACATAATGAAGACAGACTTCACTGCCAGTTCACTTCACTGTTCACACACACACACACACACACAAGTCCTCACTTGTATAGATAGACATCGTTCAGTGAGTCCTCACTTGGCCAGTGTAGAGCGACATTGGTCTGTTAGTAATATAGACATGTATGTGTGAGTGCAATGGCACATAACAATGGCAAGTAAATTGTTAGGGACTGCATAACCAAGCATAGAAAGTATCTATGAAGGCCTATATATAAATATATATAACTTATAGTTACAAAATAAAGACATACTTAACTGTTCACACACACACACAGTTCCATTGCAGGCTATTGTGAGTCCACTGTTGTATAGGTAGAGATCGTTCAGAGTTGAGATTCAATCTTGGCATGTTTAATTATTATTTTTTTTTTATTTAAATTTTTTTTTAAAGTTATATTATGAAAAAAATGATTTCATTTTTGTTTCTTCAAAATGACCAGATGCAGCAAGTCAACTCAAAAGTTTTGAATTAGATCTTAAAGAAAGGTCCACTGTTGGATGGTAACGAACGACATATGTTTGGTTGCATTTAAATTGAGCAATATTTCAAACACGGACTTTCTCTGTACATCAACATCCTAGAAACAAAGGAAACAGAAAAATAAGTCAAGTCAAGTCAAGTCAAGTTTATTTGTATAGCGCTTTTCACAATACAGATTGTATCAAAGCAGCTTCACAGTATTAAATTAAAATAATACAACAAAGTTTGTTTCAAGAGGAATTTATTGATTGATAAAATTTAATTAAATATCCCCAAAATATCCCCAACTGAGCAAGCCAAAGGCAACAGTGGCAAGGAACCGAAAAACTTCATCAAGTGACCTAATGGTGTCCTAAAACTCCATCAGGTGACCTAATGGAGAAAAAAAACCTTGGGAGAACCCAGGCTCAGTCGGGGGCCAGTTCTCCTCTGGCATTTATGAGCTAGAGGCCGGATTGTAGTTTGAACTGTAGGATTATATGAATGCCTGGCTGAAGATATGCGACTTTAATCTAGTTTTAAACTGGGAGAGCGAGTCTGAGCAACGAACAGTATCAGGAAGACTATTCCAGAGTTTTGGAGCCAAATGTGAAAATGCTCTCCCTCCTTTGTTGGTTCTGGATATCCTAGGTATGACCAAAAGCCTTGAATTTAGTGATCTTAAAGAGCGCGATGGATTATAGGGTGATAGAAGATCCGTTAAATAGACTGGAGCTAAGCCGTTTAGGGCTTTATAAGTCAGTAGCAATACCTTGTAATTAATACGGAACTTTATAGGTAACCAATGCAGTGATGATAAAATCGGTGTTATATGATCATATTTTCTTGATCTCGTAAGAACTCTAGCGGCGGCATTTTGGACTAACTGTAGCTTGTTTATTGAGGATGCAGGACAACCAGCTTATAAAGCATTACAGTAATCCAGTCTCGAGGTCATGAATGCATGAACTAACTTTTCTGCATCAGAAACTGATAGCATATTACGTAGCTTAGCAATGTTTCTAAGGTGGAAAAAGGCTGTTTTTGTAACATATGAAATATGATTTTCAAAAGACAGGTTGCAATCGAGTATAACACCCAGGTCTTTTACTGTAGAGGATAAAGTAACAGGACATCCTATGATGTTAAAGTTGTATTGTGCGAGGTTTTGTGTGCGTTTTTTTTTAACCGATAAGTATTACCTCTGTCTTGTCTGGATTTAATAAAAGAAAATTACGCGTCATCCAATCTTTTATATCTTTAACACACTCTGTCAATTTGGAAAATTTAGCGTTTTCATCCGGCCGTGATGAAATATATATTTGAGTGTCATCAGCATAACAATGGAAACTAATTCCATGTTTCCTTATAATATTTCCAAGTGGCATCATATATATTGAAAATAACAGAGGGCCTAATACAGATCCCTGCGGCACTCCATAGTTTACTGGAGTTATGATCGATTTTTCTCCATTTAAATAGACAAAATGGTAGCGGTCAGATAGGTATGATTTGAACCAGCTTAGTGCTTGTCCTTGAACACCAGTATAATTTTGTAGTCGATCTAAGAGTATTGTGTGATCTATAGTATCGAACGCAGCACTAAGATCAAGTAAAACTAGTATTGAGATACAGCCTTGGTCAGAAGCTAAAAGTAAATCATTTGTGATTTTAACGAACAGAAAAATAAGGACATGTCTATTGATTTTTTTTAAGAGTAGAAATTATGTTTTAATTAATAGGCAGCCAATACTATCAGTCGCATTATTAATATCTTAATATAATAATAATTACATTATAATTATAACATTTAGTTGCAGATCCCCTCTTGGCATGCTTTTTTTTTATAAAAAAAAAATGCAAATTTGAAGTTATATTTTGAGAAATATAATATAATATATATGGTAACCCTTTATAATAACTGCATCCTATTAATCATTAGTTAAGCATTGGTAAACAGATAAATCATAATTCATAAAGCAGACATTAGTAAGCAGTTTATAAATACACCTTTAAACGCTGTATTATTGAGTTAGAAGCATATCTACTGTATAATGTGTTTAATAATTGCATTTTCATACTTTATTAATGATCAATTTATCATTTCTAAATGAAGTATAGCATTATTTACAAATCAGTTATTTAGGTGTTTACAGTGATTAATAAGATCACTTAGAAAGTGTGAGTAAATGTAGTAGATTCAGGCAGTTATAAAGCATTTAGTAGTGGTCAGTTCACTATTTTGCGAGCTCATCTAAAGTGAGGACTAGTTATGCTTTGTAAATAATTTATAAAGGAGATTTAAAGACTCAGTTATCTTCTAAACAGAAAAAGGAAACAAACACAACACGATAGAGAACATAGAAATATTAACAGCCTTTAAATCTCCTTTATAAATGCTTTACAAGGCATAACTAGTCCTCACTTTAGATGAGCTCACAAAAACTCGTTTTCAAAAGCTTTCATTGTCAGGCCCCCAAAATGGCATTTTTGTTGAAATGAACGGCCAAAACGTTTTCAGTTTTCAGTTGAAAATGATGTCGTGTAAACAGACCCTAAAGCGTGTATTATGTATTGCACTTTAGTTTTTCGACATAACATTTTGAGATTGACCCTCCAAAATCTTTACAGTGTGTTTGTGATGGCAAGAAATGTACAAAGCAGCCAAACACGTATCGTTCTTTACCATCCAACTGGGGACGCGAAGTTCATTTTGATTAATAAAATCATTATTCACTGTATAAAGTATGGTTTACGCTATACTAAATATAGGTCACTATAGTGACCTGAAATCGTTACCTTAAAGAGCTATTTCTGTTTGATTAATCCTATAAACCCTAAAGGGACTGCATAACCAAACATAGAAAGTATCTATGAAGAGAGAAAATAAGTGTTAAATAAAATAAACAAATATTATGAATGATAAAAGGCATAATATATATAATATACTATATAATATACTATATATACATAATGAAGACAGACTTCACTGCCAGTTCACTTCACTGTTCACACACACACACACACACACACACACACAAGTCCTCACTTGTATAGATAGACATCGTTCAGTGAGTCCTCACTTGGACAGTGTAGAGCGACATTGGTCTGTTAGTAATATAGACATGTATGTGTGAGTGCAATGGCACATAACAATGGCAAGTAAATTGTTAGGGACTGCATAACCAAGCATAGAAAGTATCTATGAAGAGAGAGCGTTAAATAAGAAAAATAATATTATGAATGATAAGAGGATATTCTCGCCTCTGCTTTTGAACTGTTGCCGTCGGGCCGTCTGTATTTTTTACCCCGTTGTAGATTTAAATGGTCTTTCCTCAAGCAATTACATTTTGGATAACTGATGATGTTCGTCATTCTTTTTTCTTTTTCTTTTTTTTTTTTAACTATGCATATTGTGATCTGTGGTGCCTAGGCCTATATATATATATCACACACAAAGTTCTATTGCAGGCTATTGTGAGTCCCCACTTCAGAGTTGAGATTCAATCTTGGCATGTTTAATTTTATTTATTTTTAATTTTAATTAATTTTTTGCATATTGAAGTTATATTATGAAAAAAGACCTTAAAAGAAAATTGTGTATTTCATTTTTGTTTCTTCAAAATGACCAGATGCAGCAAGTCAACTCAAAAGTTTTGAATTAGATCTTAAAGAAAGGTCCACTGTTGGATGGTAACGAACGACATATGTTTGGTTGCATTTAAATTGAGCAATATTTCAAACACTGAATATCTCTGTACATCAACATCCTAGAAACAAAGGTAACAGAAAAATAAGGACATGTCTATTGATTTTATTAGAGTAGAAATTATGTTTTAATTAATAGGCCACAACAGAGAATGAATTTCTTAAAGCAATAACTTTGCTGTAATATCCACAACATAAAGCTTCTGATGTTTTATAGTGCTTTCATTGAAAGTGTTATGATATTCTGTATTATTTGTTGGTATGGAACTGCTACTGAGGTACAGAAGAAATTATTAAGAAAAGTAGTAACAAGTAAATTGTTAGGGACTGCATAACCAAGCATAGAAAGTATCTATGAAGAGAGAGCGTTAAATAAGAAAAATAATATTATGAATGATAAGAGGATATTCTCGCCTCTGCTTTTGAACTGTTGTCGTCGGGCCTTCTGTATTTTTTACCCCGTTGTAGATTTAAATGGTTTTTCCTAAAAAAAATCGTATTTTAAAATTTTTGATAACTGATGGGTTATATATATATATATATATATATAGAGAGAGAGAGAGAGAGAGAGAGAGAGAGAGAGAGAGCGAGAGAGAGAGAGAGTTACATAATGAAGACAGACTTCACTGCCAGTTCACTTCACTGTTCACACACACACAGCTCCATTGCAGGCTATCAAGTCCCCACTAGTATAGATAGAGATCGTTCAGAGTTTCAGGTCCCCACTTGGCATGTTTTTTTTTAAATAAAAAAAATGCATATTTGAAGTTATATTATGAAAAAAGAGCTTAAAAGAAAATTTTGTATGTCATTTTTGTTTCTTCAAAATGACCAGAAACACTAGTCCCCTCTTGGCCAGTGTAGAGCGATAGTCCCCTGTTAGTAATATAGACGTGTGTGTGTGTGTGTGTGTGTGTGTGTGTGTGTGTGTGTGTGTGTGTGTGTGTGTGTGTGTGTGTGTGTGTGTGTGTGTGTGTGTGTGTGTGTGTGTGTGTGTGTGTGTGTGTGTGTGTGTGTGTGTGTGTGAAAAACTGACCCTAAACTTTTGAACATGAATTATTACACATTTGAGGGTCATGTTGTGATAATTTTCATTTTAAGACCATTTTGACCAAGCTTGAAAGTATGGCTACTGTGCCATTATTAAATGTAAACTTAAATGTCCTCTGCTCCTCGCCTTAGCTTGACTTTGCTGGAAGCTTACACCTGTAGCGTGTGTAATATCTCCACGTTAATTAAGATATTAGTAAAGTTTCCCCTCTGAGCCACTGTGACCGAACACAGCATTCCTCCATCGATCCTTTCATTGCCAAACACTGACCACACATACAAATACAATATACAAATACATGCATATTCCTGTTAACACGGACAAACACACAGCCCTAGTCCTGCTGTCTTGTCTCTGTGTGCTTTGTTTCTTTTTTGATAGTATTGAGCTGTATTGCTGATTGTAAAAGTGCCGGTTTCCCATTCTGACCAACTAACCCAGACATGTCACATATAACGCTAAGGCATTAATTTTGTAAAATGAGTGTGGACAATGACATATCTGATGTGAATGTATTGCATCATACTGTGCTAGGACTATATTACAGTCACAAAATGGTGTGCTTTTAACCGTAATAATGTTGACCTGAATGATAGATTATACTATGATGGGGTTTCAATACCTTTAAATGGCTATTGCAGACTGTTGCCATGACTCATTTGCAGGCCCACACAAAAGGTTCGAAATACATCCTACACCCTTTGTGTGTTCAATTATTAAATATTTTTGTTAAGGCGCTTTACTTAATCTTTTGCATGGACAAAAATAGCTTTCTTTAAAATATATTGTTTTGTGTTCCACAGAAGAAAGAAAATAATAGGTTTGGAAGAACACTATGAGGGTGAGTAAACGATGACTGAATTTTGTCATATCTGTGAACATTCTGTTGTTTATATAAACCATGAATCATTGTCTGTTTTTACAAACATGTACAGCCAATTCCTTGAAAAGATCCGCAAAATACTGATCTGTTAACGAAAAAAAGTCCCTTTCATGGAACGTCAGCTATTTTGGGTGGGGGGGGGGGGTAAGTGATTTGGAAATGTCACAGAGGAAATAAAAGAGATAATTTAGGAAATGTTAAATACTGTGAGTTAAATGCTTGGAACCTCTTGATAGGATCAGAACAAATCTACCAATCCAGATGTTTTAGTAAAGTCATGAAAATCAATTCAGATCATAGGCACCCACTGTTCCAAGAGTTTGAGCCATTACCTTCAAGTTGGAGATTTAGGATCCCAGTGTTTTTTTTGTTTTTTTTTAATTGGGGGAGAAAAATCTTTTCTTGCCGCAGTTTTTAAATGAAGGATAGTCGTGTTTTGTGTGTGTGTGTGTGTGTGTGTGTGTGTGTGTGTGTGTCAACATTGTTTGTTTATATGTGAATGCATGTTGAAACTGGGGATAATTAATACAAGTCAAAGTCAAGTATCTTATCCGCATTTAGCGTTATAAAAGCACATTTTTCACATTGGTCCTGCCCTTTCACACCAAGAATGCTGACTAAGATAACTATATTAGCGTCCACACCAATGCGCTATATTATTCTGTTATATTATAAGCACACACTGCAGTTATGTTCTCTACCGTTTTAAATGCTTGAGCACTTTAAAGCTGAATGGATTCTGATTGTTCATCTACTGGAAAAATCACTGAGAAAGTGATTTCAGTTATATTATTTCTCTGTGCCGTTATCATTAGTTGTGGTGTGGAATTATTTGGAAATATTTTTAAATCTATATTTTTATCGTTATAGTAATCGTCCTTGGTATGGTGTGAATCGGCCTTAATACGAGTAAATGTCATGGTATATATAAGTTAACAAAAACGTTATGCTTTGGCTACCAGTAACATCAGATCTGTTCAACAAATTTTAAACATTCAAAATAAATCCACTTTTTTGATTTTCTTTAAAAAAAAAGTTTAAAAAAAAAGTCAATAATAGAATGCATGACTTTCAAACTGATATTTAATTTTCTCTGTTCTTATCTTATGATTTCTGCAGCCTTGCCATATAAAAGATTCTGGAATTCATGTTGTCTTCTTGTTTCCTTTCTATAAACTTTAGAACAGATTAAGGTCAAATATGTAACAGATATACAGCAGTGACACTGAAACTCTTGTTGTGGAATGTGATCGGTTGTGGTTCCTTCAAACAGAATACTTCATCTTAATGCATGTCCACAAAAGCACTTCTGCTCATGAGACAAACCAGGCTAAAACACTGCAAATATTTAATGGAGAAGATGCATTACATGCTATCCTTTCTGAAGGGTGTCATTTTTCATTCAGGTGCCCCAGTGAAGTCAACGAAATGACGGACCTGAATTTAAAACATCTTTCCTGAAGGGGAGAAACAGTACTTTTTTTTTTTCTTTTTTTTTTTTTTTGATAACTCATTGAATTTTAATCAACATTTTAAAATCAAGTCCTTGAAACGAGCCATTTTGATGTTTCTATCCATTGCATTTATTTAAATAAATTTAAATAAAGATACTCTATCAATGTGTAAATAATGTGTTTGCCTAACATTATCTGGTTTGTCACATTGCCACTGTAACGTTGTGTTTTGTTGTTCCCTGTGACCTATCTCAGTTTCTTTGATTAATAATTCTGTTCACCTGTTGTCTCATTAATTATCTCATTAGTTCCCTTGGTTTGTTCCATGCATTTAACCTGAGTTATCCTTTATTCTTTTTCCGTTCTCATCAGTGTTACATTAATTTTAATTAATGTGATTAATGTAAGTGGTGCTTCTTGTTTCTTGTTATCTCCTGTGTGTTCTTATTGAAAATTATTCTACGCATTCCTCATCTTCGTGACTACCATTAAATCAAGAGCACCTATAGCAACCTTTGTGAATGTCACAGTCACAAAGGTTGCTATAGGTGTTCTTGATTATTTTTTATTTTTTTACAATGTAACCATAGCAACTGATGGTTCATGGTTCACTGTCTTAATGCAATTTTTTTTGGTTTCTCTTCTTCCCCAACAATTTCTCATTTCTTTTCATTCCTTTTTAACTGTGCGTTTTATAAAAATGTTAAAGAGTAACGACCCAAGGTGTGTAACAGTGTAGGTATGTTTTTTCTGCACAACAATAATTTAATATTTGATGACTTAATAAGTGCAATTAACCTTTTATCCACAAGGTGGCAATGTCTTATACACAACGATGAAGTGACGTTTCAAATATTAGTGTCACTGTCACTTGATGGTGGATCTGCTGACGGAACTGTCAGCGATCAAAATATTGGTTTTGAAGATGTTGAAAATTATAGTTTTGAGAATATGTTTGAGATTGCGAATATGAGCCAGATGCTGAATGTAGGTCTGATGAGGACAGTGATGATGGTATAAAACATCTGCTCAAACTGAACCCTTCCAAGCTCCAAAAGATAACAAAATATGCTTTATTTTATTCTTCTGTAATTGTTACTCTAATATCAGGAGAGTTTTATATTATCGCGACAGGTAGAGGTCCATCCGTGTTAGATATACTGTAGATCCGGGTCACTAAAGACCCGAAAATGTAATAATGATTGACGAATAAATATTAAGGCTTAATGATTAATTGATCTCAAACTGCCTCGTCTGAAAAACACTGAGAGATATAATACTGTGTGTAATGTATTCGTTCACTGTGACTACAATATGTCGTCAAGTGTACTATGAAATATTGCATTAGACAACAGACTGCTTTCATACAGGGTTTAAAAGTAAATTTTGACACGGATGGTCATTTGTGACGGAGGGAAAATGCTGAAGCACACAGATGATGATATTAATGCTGACATCTAAAAGAGAAAGTCCACTGCCAGTGTTGTGTGAATATGCAATCCTTACACATCTACAATCTAGAACACCGTATAATCAAAATTATTTCTGCCCTTAACATGTATTCTTATAAATCTTCTAATACTTTTCAAACTAAATATACAGTTTATATTCTTTCTTTTTTTACCACTGCACATCATTCTCTGATCTATAAAGCCCATAGTCTCATTAATGTATTATTATAGAGGCTTACATTCTCATTATAGTGTACAACTATTGGAAGATTCTTGTATGCTAATCATGTTCAGAAAAAACGAATAGATTTGCACATTCTTCTCCAGCTATTCCTTGCTGTTTATTACATAAGGGACACCATTTCTGTCTTAGTGTAAAAATCAAACTTAATTGTGAGATAACGTTTAAAAGACATAAAGTCACATTTTGAGATATAATATTGCATTGTGAGAGATTAAATTGCAATTACGAGAAATTGATTTAGCAAAAATAATTTTCATTTTAATCTATGTCCTTGATAACAGACTGAGAAAATGTAGGCCAGTAAACCTGAGTAAGACACTGTGAGAGACTGAAGGGGTGCTTTTGTCTGTCTGCATATTGATTTTCAGTCCACAAAGAGTTAATTCGCTCTCCTCACTCTAAAAGCATATTGACAACTGCCTTTTATCGTACACGTGAGTTTAAATAAATAGTCCATTACAGTGGATGTTTACTTGATAATATGGAGTTCACATTTGAGGAGGAAAAAATAACTCAGAGGCTTTATTCAGAGGCTCAAATTGAGAAAAAATATGCAATTTGGTGCAGTTAAAAAGTTGTATATGGCTAAAAGTATCATGAAATTCTTGTCATGTAAATCAATGAGACTACTTACATAAAATCCATATAAATATCAGTTGTCACTCTATATCTCACAATAATGTCAGTAACACTTACAATAAGGTCTCATTTGTTAACATTAGTTAATGTATTAACTAACATGAACTAACAATTAGCAATATATTTGTTACTGTATTTATTATTTTTTGTTAATGTTAGTTAATGAAAATCCAGCAGTTAAAATCAAAGCTCTAGTTTTTATTGTGGGGGGCAAAATATATAATGCAATGCAATACGATGATTCAGAGATTTACAAATAAATGTTCCTCAGAAGCTTGATGTATCATATTTTTTTCAGGCTACTCACATTTTTATGTATGGATAAGATGCTTTACTCCAGTAATTGTTTGTCTTGAAATATTATTTACAATATAAGTTATTCCTACGTTTACTTTCTAAAAATCAGTTTCACAGCAATCAAGACTTCAAAAATACGCGTTCCAGAACCTGAAGGTGGACAGTTTTAGAATGATACTGTTCTGTTTAGAATTAGAGTTTTTACAACAGGTTTTTCAGCAAAGTTTTGATCATGTTTATATTTTAGAGGCCTTTGAAATCACCTTTTGCATTGGATATTTGATTTAAAATAAAAGTCTCTCCAAAGTGTGTCGCCACCAGTCACGCTGTGCCTGTTTTCAATCCCTGGAAATGGAAAACTTGGCGACAAGATGAATGGAGAGGGCACAGTTGGGAATATGTAATGCACAGTGGTGAACATCTCTCTCTCTCTGCTGTCTGGAGGCTGTAGTTGGCCTGGAGTGAGGACAGCGCATCCATGGGGGGAGTTCAGGACAGCTTCCAGCCGCTGAACGGATGAGTGTAGCATATAAATGGCTATCATCCAAGGGTTTTTTGCTTTTTTACAGATTCATACTTCTCTTTGGCTAACATGGGGTGAACAGGAGAGAGACAGCCTGGTGAGGATAGTAGTATGGAAGAGGTCGACTCCCTCTGGCGTGACAAAGTAGCAAAAACATTTCCAACTCTGGAACTGAAAAAGGTTGTAGCAGTAGGAGGAGATGAGACCAGCATGACACTCGGTAAGGGAACGGTAATGAATAATTGTAGCCCTGGCCCTCCAATCCCCATTCCAGAAACAGAGATGCACAACAGGAATGCATGTCAAAGGATGGTATGAATATTTAGCATAGTGTGGTGGCAAATAAAATGATATCACTGAATATGAGACACACATTTCCAATTGTCTTTAATGAGGTTTATTTTCTTGCAATAAAAGGCCAGCAGTCATACAATTACACAGAGTGGCTGCAGAGTGTGACAATGAAGGAAGGGCATCCTTCCTCCTTTATAGTTTTGACTCCCCGAATGTTATCTCCCTTAGGCCAATGGAAATATTTTCAACCATACATGGATCATTGTTTAGACTTTGTTCATTATATTCTACACTCTGTCAAGCACTTATCACATAATGGTCACATTACTTATGGCAGAGGCCCCCTTGTCACGTACACATATAATGGTAATTTACATCCATACGTTAATAACTGTTCTTTGTTCTATTACATCAGCAGAGAAGCATGTGGTCACATGCAATCCTTGTACAAATTATTACTGCCTTTCTAAGCAGCAATTTCATTAATATATATATATATATATATATATATATATATATATATATATATATATATATATATATATATATATATATATATATATATATATAAGCATCATGTGACACTGAAGACTTGAGTAATGGCTGCTGAAAATTCTGCTTTGCCATCACAGGAATAAATGATATTTTAAAAATATATTAAAATAGAAAACACTTATTTTGAATTTTAATAACATTCCACAATATAACTGTTTTTACTGTATTTTTTATCAAATAAATGCAGCCTTGGTGAGCCTAAGGGCATAATGTTTTCAAAAACATAAAAAAAATGACTAATCCCAAACTTTTGAATGGTAGTGTATATGGTAAACAAACCCCTTTTAATTGTTTGAGTGAAATATAGGATTGAAAATAATCCAAGATATCTGAAATGAACAAAGACATTTGCTTTACTGTTTTCCACCCCCTCTTTCTTACCCCAAGGACCATTTGGAGTTCCCAAAGGCACAGAGGGGCTGATAGTGATCAAGGCCTGTAGGCCAAGATGTGTGTACTTCGGGAATTTTATGCTCTGGCTCTCTTCTTATTCTCTGGGTCTCTTTCTTGGGGCTCTTTCCCTTTTCCTCCTCCTCTCTCTCTCTCTCTCTCTCTCTCTCTCTCTCTGGTAACATTTTACATATATGCTGGGTACAATTAATGCTATAAGTTTTTATCATCTCATACATCTATTTTGTAACTATTTTAAGTGTAACCATAACCATATTTTGTCATTAAACCTTTTCGATTACAAATAATGTGCTAACTAGTTTTGATTTTGTATTGACTTTGAAGTGCTCTAGCAATACAATATTGTCACTCTCTATAGCAACACTCTCCCACATATTAAGCTACTGTAACGGCGCTTATTTTCCGTCGCTGGTATAAGTAGCAGTGGTTGGTGGTAATAGACAAGAAATTTACAGTTTTCTACCATCTTGCTAATAACGTTTCTTTAGTCATTCGGAAGTCTTGCAGCCTGAACCCCTGCAGGAAATCCACCCTTACAGAAACGTTATGTGTAAAGGCTGGTAACTGATAAATAACTGGTAATGGGGCGGCAGTGGCTCAGTGGTTCATGTAGATTGTCTACAAACCGGAAGGTTGGTGGTTCAATCCCCGGTTCCACCTGACCAAGTGTCGAGGTGTCCTTGAGCAAGACACCTAACCCCAGCTGCTCCCGACGAGCTGGATCGCCTTGCATGGCTGACACCGCCGTCGGTGTATGAATGAGTGTGTGAATGTGAGGCAATATTGTAAAGCACTTTGGTGGCCATTGGGTCTGTGAAAGCGCTATATAAATGCAGTCCATTTACCAAATAACATATTTTGTTTCAGATCATTCTTCATAAATCCAAATAATTTTTCACAGTAAACTTTCTGAACTTCCTATATTTATTTATTTATTTGTTTATTTATTTATATTAACACATTTAGTTAACAGCCCTAATGATGAAAACTGATACAATTGGATGTGGCTTATTGATGACAGTACTTCACTGTACTTGTAGATTTGCATTAAGGATTTATTGAGATCAAGGTGAATCAGGATCAGTGTGATAGCCCAACGCTATCTCACGACCAATTCGTACGAATTCGTACGAATGATAAAAAGATGGCTAATTCGTACGAATTCGTACGACCTCACTCGTACGAATTTGTACGATTTGTCTAAACCCACGTGATGGGTAGGTTTAGGGGTGGGGTCAGGGGTAGGTCATTCGTATGAATTAATACGAATTGGCCAATTCGTAAAATATGTACGATTTTGCAAAAATCTTACTAATTCGTACGAGTGAGGTCGTATGAATTCGTACGAATTAGCCACTTTGTTAAATTTGTACGTTTTCCCGTGAGATCGGGTTGGATAGCCACAAGAGCATGTTAGCTGTCATACATGAGATCTGAGCCGCCCCATTTTCTAGCATTCTGTGAGGTATTACTTCCTCTGGGCACAAACCTGCCAATCAATGCTGGTACAACAAACCATGCAACATACGTATTCACAAAGGTTTGACGATACCATAAAGATCTGAAGGTATCAGAATTGCAGTCCTTTTCAAAGATCATAAAGGTAGACTATATTTAGTGAATAGTGAAATTTATGAAATGTATATAAAGAGACAGGTCAAATGTGCACAGTATTATGCATTTAACAGCACATCGTAGCTCTGGATCTATGCCAATTACCATGATCCAGCTTTTAGTAATTCAACTATACCGAGATGTGCTGTTAAATCAATTAACCATAGATCCTATCTCCTTTAAGATTTATGTGGGTGTACATCAGCTATGTGGCCTCCTAATTTCCACCTAATTTAATGATATTAAAGAAATGAGAGTCTTGTCGAGTCTCACTAGCACGTTCCTCACTCTAATCATGATTATAAGTGCATGCATCAGTTGTCATGCCATGTCCATGTCCATAGAAGACCGTATTTGTCAGTATTAAGGAATTATAGTGCTGTTACAGGATCAGTGAAATGAGTGATTGATAGTCAGTTGTCCTCTTGTGAGAGTGAAGATGAACCATGCGTGTGTGCTGGGCTTTCAGTTTGTGAGGCGTTTCCTGTTGATGTGTGATCTGAGGGGTGAATGTGCTTGTGTGTGAAAGACACACAAGAGACCAAGAGTAAAAAGAGGGGAAGAGGAGGAGGAAGTGCTTGAAGGACGTTATGCCCATTTTAACTTCTGCTGACAGGGGTAAACAAACAGGATCAAAACTAAAGGAAAGTGCATATACCAAGACTGAGTGCAATAACCAACAGGACCTGCAATGTTATCAGAGGCACTTGTGTGAGTATGTACATATATATATATATATATATACTTTCACTTTCATGATTAAATGGCCAGGTGTTCCGTCTTTCTTGCGCTCGCTTCACTATAGCATTAGTGAGCGCATCATTTGTGCAAATGATTGATCTGTGTCACTTCCACATTCCACGGAGTACTCGTCCACATTCATGGTACTAGTAATATTATATTTAGCTAGCTAGTGTTATGTTGTAATGCTTAATTTTTGAAACAACCCAATAAATTCATTGAACATCTTACATTTGGGTATTTAAGACAGGTTGGAGGCTATCCTAACTCTAAGTCATACAATGATTTTTAAGAACATTTGTGGGAATATGAATACTTCTTAAATTTGATCTTAAGAACAATCTAAAGAAAAAAGATAAGAACATTCTTAAGAAATGTTCTGCTTTTAAGAGGGATATGGCTGCTAAGGGCTTGTTGGAAAACTATTTATTATTATTTTATTATTTGTGTATTCATTTATTATTATTTATCATATTTATCATGTTTCTTACACCACCTCAAGTGTAAACAGTTCACATAAAAAAAATCTTATGTGTTCACAATTCACTAATAATCTCCCATAGGCACTATATATATAATATTTTGACTGAACAATTACTTCTAAGTCTTTCCTAAATAGGCTATAGTGTGCCCGAAGAGATGTACACAGTACACATAGCACAGATAATTTTCCCACAGCATGGAGAAATAAGAGAAAGAGAACGTCTCGGGTTACGACTGTAACCCTTGTTCCCTGAGAAGGGAACAGGACACTGCGTCGTATTGACGCTTTAGGAATGCCTCTGTGTGACTGCGTCTGAAACACGTGTGTGAAATCAGTCCAGTGGTCACTAAATGTTTTGTTTTTTAACTGCTAGAGGGCCAAAAGTTACATAGAGTAGGCTACCTTTAAATCCTATAGATTAGTCCTGTTTATTGCAGGCTTTCAGTGTGTGTGTTTCTTGGCAGCACTCAAAGCCTCAGGCTATTGCTATATGGATTATTTTAATTAGTGGGAAAAAGCAACACCATTTTTCTTTTCTTTTTTTTTTTTTTAACTGTACAACTGTTGAGTTAATTTCTTTCCTGC
This sequence comes from Leuciscus idus, assembly GCA_021554675.1. Taxonomy (NCBI): domain Eukaryota; kingdom Metazoa; phylum Chordata; class Actinopteri; order Cypriniformes; family Leuciscidae; genus Leuciscus; species Leuciscus idus. The sequence goes on along the minus strand of CM038623.1, from coordinate 42,589,738 downwards.
AATTTTTCTCAATCACATACACATGTACACTGTTTTTACTTTTGCCTATATTTTTATACATTTCTATGACTGTGTTTCCATTGTCACAAAGCAATCAAGGCAAGGCAAGTTTATTTATATAGCACATTTCATACACTATGGCAATTCAAAGTGCTTTACATAGAAAGGAATAACAATTTCACACTATAGCAAATCAAAGTGCTTTGCATAGAAAATAAGCACAAAATAAAAGCAATGGAAATTAAAACCATTTTTACAAGTGACAGAAATTTGTCTTTGACAAGGCAGGCTCAGATAACATAAAAACACATACAAAAAGAAAACATAAATTCACTCAAAACAATTTAGCCACATTAACTGTACAGACGTGAAAAATGCAAAAATGTGATGTGTTCTATATATGATTGTTCAGTGTAGTAATGGCCGTGGGAATAAAATATTTTTTGTATATGTTTTTCCTTGCAAGTGGGACTCTGTAGCGTCGACCTGATGGCAATAACTGAAAGGATTGGTTAAGGGGGTGGGTGGGATCCTGTGTGATTGTAGTGGCTTTCCTCAATACTGACCGGGTGTGAAGTTCTGTTAAGGGAGTTTGAGTTGAGTCTATTATCTTACTGGCTTGATTTATTATTCGTGCAAGTTTGGATTTGCTTGACGGTGAGGGCATTATACCAGGCTCAGGCTGAGATATTGAAAGTGAGTATGGATTCAATGAGTGACCTGAAGACCCTAATTAAAATGTCTTTGCTCACCCTAAAATCTCTAAGTTTCCTCAGCAGGTGTAAGCGCTGCTGGCTTTCTTATATGTGTCCATCTCTGTCCCAAGGTATTTAAAAACATTAATTTGTTCAAATGGCTGTCCATTGATGCTGAGGGGTTGAAACATTTGCTGTGTATTCTTGGTTTCCCTACTCTGACAGCACAGCTCCTTGGTTTTATCGATGTTGAGCTCCAGGGAAATTATTCTTCTCCCATATTTAATCGTTTTTATCCCCTATGTAATATACATCATGTACAATTCACCCGCTATATTGCTAAATGTACCTGAGACTCCCGTTTCACAGCATTGTAATGACAATATGAATCCTGCCCGCATGTTGACACGATTGGTTACGAGGTAGTTTGTGACGTCAGAAACACCAACGATTTCAAACCTCGTTTTGAGACTGTCTTTTTTTTCACAGCAGTTTTAAGGAGAAAATATTCAGTTGGCTTATGAATTTGCACGGGGTTTGTCTTAAAGCATATTAAAAACACCACATATATAAACAACATTTAAAACTTGATTTTCACCACAGGGAGTCTTTAATAGCGTGGCCATTCAGAGGGTCTACCTTGTGCATAGTAATGCAATCACGGACAATCCTTTTGGGCAGGAACTAATGTAAACACAGATATCTGATGTCAGACGTGTCTAAAGTGAATGTAAGGAGGGCGGAAAAAATCGAATATGGTCAAAAGATGGATATGTGCATTAAGACTTGTGTAAACACAGCCCAGGTTTTCTTGCTTATGAATTAATTTGATTTGATCACCATTATTACTGTAGCCTGTGTTGTTGCTGTAGCCATGCTGTGCATCTGCATTAACACACTTTGGGTTAATTACATTTTTTTTAACCCAGCAGTATAATAATTTTTAAACCAGATTTGAGTTTAAAAACCAGCCCAGCATTGTTAGGTCAAACATTTAACCGAAACGGAGCAAAACAACACAAAACTGGGTTTTATTTTAACCAAACATTTTGTGTAATGTAGACTGCTACACAACAGTTAAACAGCCTGACAACATTTGAGTCCTCTATCCCCTCTAAGGGAGATTGAAAGCTGGCCTTGAGCAGTGTTCCACAGTATTGAGCTGAAATTTAGAATTTGTCAAAACTGATCCAGGACCATCCCCCTGAGCTTAACTTGAGGACCTAAAACTAAAATATACAGAGCAATGTGCATTCCAATACGATACAAACTTAATAAAGAAACCAAACAATTTTGCAAACTTGCATCATAAGAACATGAACAAAGAGTTTTAAAAAGTCAAGGTTATCTTAGAATTTACCCCAAAAACATTATTCTGTCATCATTTAATTATGATTAAACCGCCCCACACACACATGCCAACTTTCATATGGATTTGGCCACAAGAAAAAAAGACCAGACCAAGAGTCCATGATACTGTGCTCTGCATGTTGTGATTTAAACTTTAATCTTGCACCAGCATTTTGACATCATTTGCAGTCCTTGCAATTCCTTTATTTTTGTCTGTCAATAACATAGTCAACACAGCAATTTGTCTCAGAATGTATAAATCTCCAATAAACATGAAATATGGTAATTATACTAATCAGTCTTCTGAATTGTGCCCAGAAAACACGATTATCTTTAGCTGACGGGATTTTTTTAAGCTGACAGTAAATCCGTCTGTGTTGGTTTTTAACTCCATCTGAATTTTGACACGGGTAATTGCTGATTTTAAATTACATTTAGAAAGACATGAAATTGCCATTTGATATCCATAAGTTATCATTTTGGTAATGGGAGACAATAACACCTATACTTAATCGTAATACTTTTGATGCCTTGGTCTCCAGATGGATTATTTGGTGTACATAAAACACTGCCAAGTATTTGTGCTCTTGCATGTATGTATGTTAGAGACTTCCTCCAGCTCTTCCGGGGGGACACCGAGGCGTGACCGAGCTCCTCACCCTATCTCTAAGGGATCGCCCAGCCATCCTGCGAAGAAAGCTCATTTTGGCCGCCTGTATCCGGGATCTTGTCCTTTCGGTCATGACCCACAGCTCATGACCATAGGTGAGAGTAGGAACGTAGATTGACCGGTAAATCGAGAGCTTCGCCTTGCAGCTCAGCTCCTTCTTCACCACGATAGACCGGTACATCGACCGCATTACTGCAGAAGCTGCACCGATCCGTCTGTCAATCTCCCGATCCATCCTTCCCTCACTCGTGAACAAGACCCCAAGATACTTGAACTCCTCCACTTGAGGCAGGAACTCTCCACCAACCTGAAGTGGGAAAGCCACCCTTTTCCGACTGAGAACCATGGCCTCGGATTTGGAGGCGCTGATTCTCATCCCAGCTGCTTCACACTCGGCTGCAAACCATCCCAGTGCATGCTGAAGGTCCTGGTCTGATGGGGCCAGCACGACAACATCATCCGCAAAAAGCAAAGATGAAATCGTGTGGTCCCCAAACCTGATACCCTCCGGCCCCTGGGTGCGCCTAGAAATTCTGTCCATAAAAATGATGGACAGTTGAAAATAAAAACATGGACAGTTGACAATAAAAATTATTGTCAGTTGAATACAGATACACATAATAAAATTGAGCAGAAGAAATTTGACTTATTATATGAAAATGTTAGTGGACAATATGAATAATATAGCCATATTGCCATCAGGCAAAACAAGCCAGTATTACAAAAATTTAAGAGGCTGTAGCATGAACTACTGCATTTTATTCATGATGTAAATGGCCTTTGTTGAAAGTTTAGTCTCAAGGGGAATGGTGGGTCTGTGTGGCCTTAGGCAAGGTTTTTGATGGTGCCACAGATTGAACACTGATTATCACTGCAGTGATGAGGATTTCTTGATGAGATGATCCTGACCTTCTTTCACTCAGTGCTGCGTCACTCAGGGACTGGATCCTATTTCTGACAAAACATGATTAAAAAGTATATATATATTCTGTTATTTTTCAAACCCTTTCCAGTCAGGCTGTCAGACTAAGAACACATACAAGATTTGTATTCCCACCAAACTTCACCCGGAGTAAAGTTCACCCTCACGTCACAAAACTCTGCTTGGCCCTAAATATGTTTTTCCCATCATGCATTTGTGCATGCTTATATTACATAAACATCTGACTGCATGCAATGGTTATGTGTGTAGCTTTAGTTGGCCAAACACTTACACATTGCACACATTTTCTTGTGTGGGAGAATGAGGACACTCCACCTTAAAAACAGATCTTTGACCCATCTCTCATGTAAGTGGTTACGCAAGACAGAGTGGGGGAAAAAAATCTAAATATTATACAACACATCATAGTATTGAGGAGCTTTGCTGGTTTTGTGATATCCCTTTTTCCCAAAGAAACCTATTATTGCAAGTCATATGCTTCATGGCTCATGTGATTGGTTCAAAGTAACCTGAGCCACTATGAGCAAAGATGGCAGATTTTAAATCGTGTGCCTCTGTGGATCCTGACAGGGGCATTGCTATGCCAACATTTTAGGCAGTGAGTCAGCTACATTGTGCATTGAAAATGTCTGCCAACAATAGGCTGGTACATTTGAGAAAAGTCAATCATTATGTACATTACATGTTTTCCTGGAGCTAATTAAAGTCCAACATTTTATTTAGTCTGCTTTATTAAGCAATATTGATCAAATGAAAGGGAGCAAATGGAATTTGCTCATTTCATTCACAAGTGGATCTTTAGATTATATATACGAAATTGATAGAGAATATAAACAACAAGCGTTGATTGAAACAGGTGTTGTGATTTCTCAATCTTCTGAAATCTAAAATATATTGTTAACTGTTTTTGTCATTTTCACTCTTAAAAATCTAGTCTAGTCTTCAGAAAAATGGGATCACATATTTTTCAGACCAGGCTGGAATTTGTATTTATATTTTCACAACTGTCAATTAATTTATAAACAGCATAACCACAAAAATATTATTCATACTAGAGACACAACATAACAACAGATCCTGGTGTAACATCTTAGTTCACTAGATTTACCAGTCCAAACTGAATGAGTAATTTGAAAAGCCAAATGTCCAAATGGCCCTGTAATTGCTTGTAGCTAATTTATACTGTTGCTGTTATGTTTATTGTTGCAGTATACTGTTATTATACTGTTGTAAATGTATTAGGAGTTCATCATCTAAACATACTGTAATCAGGACTAGTCTGCACTATATGCTGTATGCATCTTACATTCACATACAAACAAACTGGCACATAGCTTCACTCACAACAACTCAAAGCATTCCCTCTGATCACTGACATTATACCCTTGGGAGTGATTCTCAAGTACAGCTGAGCTTTGATCACTTTGTCTTTACGAGTGAATGTGCAAATATAAGAACCCAGAGGTACCGGCGCCAGATGTAGGACATCACAAAATCTCTCTGATGAACCTGTTAAATTTTACAATGAACTGTCTAAAATCACAATCTATAGGCTTGCCTAAGGGTTGCAGGGTTCATGTTAACTTCATGATTCTTCTGCAAAAATGTTTGTAGATCCAAATGACAAAGGCCATCTAGTCTCCAAGCAAATAAATATCATATTCTTTTAATAAGATATCTGTGTGTACATATACAACTCTCAGAGGAGACAGAGAGGCATTTAAAGGGCACGGACACTCCAGACATCAAACATTTACTCTGACTAATACAGTCACATAATCTACCCACCAATACATCAAGCACCACAGTGGGACTAGACCCCTTAATGTATATCTAGCATCTGACCAATGAGGGAAAACCATCACTGCGCATGTCCATATAGCGTAGGGAAACCTTTCCACACCTCTAGGCACTATCAACGGTGTTCAGTTAAAATTGGGGTTACTGGGTTGAAGATCAGTGCAAAAATGATTAAACAGTCTTCATGAGCAAATATCATTGCACACTGATTTTCCCCCAATAACTGTTGAGTCTGACAAGGTCAATAGAAAGTATAATGAAATTCTAATAAAAAACAAACTAAATGAATACGGTATTATTATCGATACATATGGTGTCAGAAAAATCAAACCATTATTTTATAGCATAAAAGTGTTGTATAAACAATTATTCTGCCTTTTCTCTGAAAAAAAAAATCAGTGAAGAAATTTCCTGCAAGTCACCCAAATATTTAAACAATTCCTGTAGAAACACGATTATGTAAGGAATAATTGACGATGGGTCATTGAATAATTAAAAAAAATAAAAAATAAAATGCTGACCCGAGTGTAATGCCGTCGCAACGTGAAACGGAGAGAGAAAGATAGAGAGAGGGAGAGAGAGAGATAGAGAGAGACTTGAAATTTAAGCTTTTAATTTACAAATACTTATAAAAAACAATGCATATTACATTACACAAGACTTAAACATTACTTTAAAAACGTACGCAGGCATATACTGTACATATATAGGCAAATAATTAATTTCAATGTATAACATTATATCATAACCACTCTCTTCATTTGGTTGACATAAAATACCTTCAGTACCCCAACAAGAAAAAAAAAAAGTCAATTCATAAAATTAATGAATTATACTCCAAAAGTATCCTACTTTTTACCAAAGCCTTAAACATATGTAAAGGATCAATTATTCCATTGAGAAGTGTTTTATTCTTCCTTGTCAGCCAAATTGCCATTTTAGCCTTGCCAAACAAGAAATTAATTAACAAAAAAATTGTCCCTGTTTGAGGCACTATACTTTGGTACAAAAACAAATATACCATTTGTAAAGAGAAAACCAAAACTATGACTCAATTCTCCTAACACACACACACACACACACAAATATTTTAGTCATGAACAACCAATAAAAATATGAAAAAAACGTTTCTGAAACCCCACAAAAAAGAACACACTTCCACTTGTAAAGGATTCAAATGTGCCTTATGTCTATTTGTTGCTATTATCCAATTTGAAAGCCACAATTGTAAGTCTCCATTCCTTTTTTTAAATTGGTTTCTTATGTAAGGACCTCCAACTACCTTTTGGAGAGGTTCCTGAATCAATCAATTAAACCCACTTGATCTCTGGAAGTTCTTTTAATGCTCTTAAATTAAGAGATTTTACACAAACACAATAGCTACGTTTACATGGACACAATCGGAATGAAATCAATCCGATTGATGAATCCGAACAAGGTGTTTACATGACTGATAAATAAAGTAATCGGATTGATGTGCGCGTTTATATGCCACAAGTTTCAAATCGGATCTGATGTTTTGACATGCGCACACTGCACGAATATACAGAGTTTCCCGCTTTTCGTGCATAAATATTCTCCTCTATTGGTTCTTTATTTGTTTTAAACAGCAGACGTAATATTAATTCGTCTCTAGTCATGATTTACAGCATATTAACCGTTTTGCCGTGCTGCTTATCACACAGTAAAAATGCCCCTCCCCGCGGCCAAAACCAGTCGTCTGTGGATAACAATCCAAAACAAGGACTGGTGGGACGTTGTCCTGCTTCACTTCACAGACGCGCGAATAAAATGAGAATTTTAGAATGACGGGAAACTTATTAATATGACACTTTATTCAACAGGAAGAACAGCTCGTTCCGCGCGTCATACGTCATTACGCTAGTTAACGTCATCGCACATGCGCAGTCCTTTCAGTTTCGGTTTTCAATCCGACCAAGTGTTTACATGTTCTCTCGATCGGATTACAAAAGGGATAAACCACCCCTTTCAATCCGATCGAAATTTCATTCGGATCGAGCTCAATCGGATCGATTAAGGTGTTTACATGAAGGTTTTTTAGTCCGATTGAGCCGTCAATCCGATTATAAGTGTCCATGTAAACGCAGCTACAGTTAAAAAGACCAAGTTCAGGCGTTCAAAAAGAGAGGAGATTTCCTTCAACCTCCTGCCAATCTCATACATCCACAGCCACACTGATCTTGGGGAATGCATTCTCAGATATTCCAATATTTAGTGGCAAATCAGGAAACGAAACTTGAATTTCAGCTAACAATTTTTGCACAGTTCGAACAGAACGGATACCAGTCTTTATGGCCAGTTTTTCTGCAGTAATCCATTGGTCATTTGACCTGAAATGGCAAATCTTATATATTCCTGCTCTTACCAAGCCTGTGTGCACAGTTATGAATTCAATATCACACTGGAGAGGTGAGAATTAAAAATCCCATTGACGAGGTGTCTCAGAATCCTCTCTTTTAACAATAAAAATTTGCAATGCATTAAATACGGAGGCATAAAAGGAAAAAAGAGATCCATCTAAGATCCATCTCCTTTAAATTCATTAAAAGATGACTGTCCAAATTCTACCGTCCCACTCGATTCAATAAGGCACAAGCTCTTTTCCAGTTCTGAGATTGACAATAGAGTAATCTTTTAGCAGTTTGCAGTCTAAGCAGCCACTTCAGACCTAATATCCATAAGACCTTGAACTCCTTCATGTACCTGTAGATACAAAACAGACTCTCATAGCCAATGTTGTCGAGAGCAGAAGAAATTGGCAAAAAATAAAATCTTCTGGTGGATTCAATACAATTAATTTATGCCATAGGATAGAGGCGGCAATATTATTGCACTCTTCCCCTGTAGGACAGTTGAGGCAAAATCCAGTTCCATTTTGACAACCTGGCACAGACTTTGTCCTTTACACTTTCCCGGTTTAATTTTTGATAGTTTTCAGAACCCATAAAAATTCCTAAAAACTTAAAACCGATTTTTCCCACTTTACATTTTCGAAGATAACTGGTAAAAGTATTGTTTTTTTATCATTACACCAAAATGCTTCAGTTTTACCCTAGTTGAGTTTTGCAGATGATGCTCTCTCATACAAACCAATACTGTAATTAATAATATCAAATGTCTTTTTGTTCTTTTAAAATTTCAGTAATGTCATCTGCATACACAGTCAGTTTAACAGAATGAGAATCACCACCAACGCTTAAGCCGGACAGACCTTTTCTTAGTAGACACAACAGTGGTTCCATTGCTAAAGGATATAACTGACCTGACAGTGGACACCTCTGCCTAATACCCTTCTGTATTCTTATTGGTTGACTTTAAACACCACCAATGTTTCAAAATACAAGATGCATTCATATACAAGTGTTTGATCCAAGAAATAAAAACATTTCCAAACCCAAAAGCATGCATTGTTTCAAACAAAAAGTCATGGTCAACTCTATCAAAGACTTTTTCTTGATCCAGGAACAAAAAACCTACATCCACATAATAAAGTTTAGAGTAGTCCAAAATATCTCTCAGCAGAAAAAAACATCATCATATTTTGTTATTTCTGGAATACAATAGAACTGATCTTGATGTATTATATCACCCAAAACAGATTTCAGCCTATTTGCCAAAATTTTCGCTATTAGCTTATAATCAGATGTTAAAATTGATGCAAGCCTCAAATTGTTTAGGAGACTCAAGTCTCCTTTTTAGGTATCAGTGCTAACACTGCCTTTTGACAACTTTTGGGAAGTAGTTTATCTTTAAAACACTCTTGAACCACTTCATAAAAGTCTCCTTCGTTGATCTTCCAAAAACCCTTGTAAAGGTCCACTGGAAGTCCATCAATCCCAGGTGCTCGGCCAGAATTAATCTGCATAACAGCATCAGTTAACCCCTTAAAGGACAAGTTCGGTATTTTACACTTAAATCCCTGTTTTCAGATCGTTTCTGATGAAATACAATGGTTAAGATTGAACTTTGGACAAATGCTGCTGTCCCGAGAATTTTAGGTTTTTGTGTCAAGCTCTCAACGGAAGAATGTACGGGTGTGAGGCGTTTGGAAAAATATCAGTGATCTGGACAAGTTCGGTATTTCCAAGTTCGGACAAGTATAGTTTTACAACGAATGGTAAAACACCTGTTTGAAAGCATCTTTTGCAGCGATTTTTGTGTGAGCATATCAGTGAACACCCCTGACCACTCGGTGAGTTTCACGTCTTTGTAAACGAACGATTTTTCCAGTGCACCTATGCAACCGTTGTCCAAATTTCAATCTTAACCATTGTATTTCATCAGAAACTATCTGAAAACATGGCTTTAAGTGTAAAATACCGAACTTGTCCTTTAAAAGAAACAGCACTGTCCAGAATCCAACTCTGCTCTTTAGTAATAAAAGCTGTTGTAATAATTGTGAAACGCATCCAGTCTCAGTATTCTCCTTTTTATACAGTTCCGAATAAAAGTCCATAGCAATTTTTCGCATTTGTCTTGAAACAGAAGTCTTTAGTCCATCTGTTTTTTTTAAGCAGTACATTTAATTTAGTTTCTTTGAGACCTTTTCTAAATTAAAAAAATAAGCAGTGGGACCATCCATGTCATGTCTTGACATAAAACGAGATCTTATTAGGGCACCTTAAGCCCGAACTTGCAGTAAGGTTTCAATATCTTTAGCTTTTCAGATAACGTTCCATCTAAAGAAGAATCTGAATGTTGAATCATTCCAGATGTAATTTGAAAGATCTCTTGTTCTATTTCAGATATTTTTTTTTAAAGTAAAAATTTTTACTTTTCATTTTATTTTTTATTTTAATTTTAGTCCTGCAACATTAAATAGTAAAAAAAAAAAAAAGAAATCCAAAACTAGTGTGCAGTTAACATTGATATAGCAAATGTTAAGCTGACTGGTTTAAAGGCTCTGTACCTGGTGTCAAAGGCTGCCATGAAGATCGGGTACTGCACATTTTCGTGGCGGTCAAGAGGGAGCCTGTCCAACAGCTGCTCAAACTGAGGGTCGGAAATCTCCAGGCCAAACCTGTGGAGAAGGTCAGGGGAAGGTCAGCACCAGATCACTGATGTCACCACAGGCATAGAGTCCACTCATCAGGTCCGGCCAGTCCAGCAGGTCTTAAGCATACGCCACTCATTGACCCTCTCGCACACTGCAGAGTCAAGAGGTCATAAGGTCAACTGCCCTCTTCACCCGGGAATCGCACAGAGCTGGACACACACTGGCCAGTCAATCAAGGGATTAGACTTCACATACATGTATGCACACCCTCAAATATTCAATCGCACAAACCACAACCTTCACTCGCTCCAGAAAACACAGATAAAGACAAATGAACTTATCAAAGATTATGAATAAAAATGTGAGATTGTCCTTCAGATCTGACAGACATGGTCCACACTCACTACAATACTACATACTCAAAGAGGATTATGGTGAGGTAAATGTGTTTTAAAGGACAGAGAGAAAAGACAGGGGTGTTTCAAACTTCAATGATATGAGTAAATTAGGTTCTCACTTAGTTTAGACGCTATTAAGGCAGGGTCTTTTTTTGAGAGGGCAGCAGTCTAAGTAATGGCTTACTTAGTCCCGTAGGCAAGATAACACGTGACCGAAAAAATACTTTTAACAACTATTCATCATATACACATGTCAGTCTAGCCAGTCATATACACACGCTGCGGGGCGGAGCGTGAGATGCAAATCTTGCACGCCAATGTGCATTGGCTCGTTTTTTCAATACTTGGAAGATGACAGGCTCCCTAGCGTGATCCCAAGCAGTCGACACGTCGACTACGTCGAGCATGAGTGACTGAAAGAGAACTAAGGTGTCTCCCTCAGGTGAGGGAACGCTTGTTTTCTCTATCAAGAATGGATGTGAGGTTTCTCCAGATCAAGCGTTTATTGTAGAAGATGTTCTACTAGCTATGGGAGATTACCGTAGTATTTAATTTCACTGTCATAGACTTGGTCACCAGACTTGATAAAATGAGTTACTGAAGTACAAACAAAGTGCAATATAACTGTATGTGTACAATAAATAACATATTAAAACACATGGGAGAGCGGAGTCTCTGTCAACAGATCAACTCCAAGTTTGTTGCGAAGTTCTCTCCATCTCGAAAACGCCATGCCGATGTTGATCCTTGTTTTATTTCTCTGTTTGTCCCAAAGCCTGCTTGCCTCAGCTGATCTACGTTTAAGTTTTTTGGGATTTCCTGTACTTGCCAATCAATAATCGTGAACCATGATGACTGAATGACACAACACAACAACATACAAAGAGCCCTCATTAGCGGCTTACGTATAGCGGCCGTTTCTGAGGCATCTATGTATTGTCTATGGATTCTACAAGCGAGGATAGCGCGGATATTACGTCATTGTCAACAATGACAAGGGACAAGCCATTATTTAAAACTGGAATTTCTCTGGATTTACAAATCCTTGGGAGCTTTTGGGATAATGTAAGTACACAACTGCATTAAATATACAGTATCACACTGTGCAAGTGGGTTGAATATTTTATTACAAAAATCTTACATATTGTACCTTTAAAAGCACTCTCCTCTGATTTTGAAATCTGTTCTGAAACGTTTTGCTCAGCTGAAAATTTAACCTGGGTTGTTTTGATAGTTTCAGAAATTCCACAGAAAGAATCAGATGCCTCCGTATGCTCGCCCTGAGTTTCCTGCTTCTTTTGTTTTTGTCGAATCATCATTTCTTTTACAATTGTAGGTCTTTTTTCCTTATCTGGGATTTCAGTATTCTCTATTCGATCTAGGTGCTCTTCATTATTTCCGTAATTTTCCATCTGTTTTTTATGTAAATAAGTAAATCTCTTATGCCCTAAATCTCCGCATTCGAAACAAAGCATACTATCTGTTTTTGCAAAGATAACGTACGCGTCTCCATGTTGTATGCAAAAGGTAATTTCCAAAGTATTAGAGGTTGCATTTAGGAACATGAAAACTTGTCTTCAAAAAGACAGCACATGTTTCAATGCAGCGTTTTTGCAACTTTGATAGAACTAGCGAACTTACCAAAATCGACTAAGTTCTTTGGTAATGTCTTTGTTGGAAATAAAAGTCCTAAAAACATGTCAGCCAGTTGGGTCTTCAGGGTCAACTGGGAAAAGATCAAACTCTCCCCCGGGCAGAGGATCTCTTTTCTAGGTATGGAGCTGAACTCGGTCCAACAGACAGCACGCCTCACAGAGGAACGTGTCCAGTCGATGCTGAAGTGCCTAAATATGTTCAAGAGCAGGACAGTGGTCCCACTGAAATTTTTTAAGAGGCTCCTGGGGCATATGGCATCCGCAGCCACAGTAACGCCGCTTGGCTTGCTTCATATGAGACCACTTCAGCACTGGCTTCATGGCCGAGTCCCGAGGTGGGCGTGTTAGAGCTGCACGTTCCGTGTGACAATAACTCAAGCCTTCGCAAATATGCGTTTCCCCCAGTGAGCCTTCTTGCACAGTGTCTGTGCAAGGTCAGGGAGGAAGAGGAGCAGGTCTTGCCCCTTATTGGCCCAGCCGGACCTGGTTCTCCGAACTTGTTCTCCTCTCATCAGCCCCTCCCTGGCCCATTCCTCTGAGGGAGGACCTTCTCTCTCAGGGACGGGGCATCATAAGGCATCCGCACCTAGGGCTGTAGTACTCAAGTCCGGACTCGAGACCGTTTTTCTATGGTCTCGGACTCACTGGTATTCGGACTCGGACTTGTCTCGGTCTCGGCCACTGGTCTTGCCAAATATGGCTTTTGGTCTCAACCGAGTCCAGGTGTCTTTATTATGTTCCCAGTAAGCACACATACGTCACCGCTTGATGAAACTTTTTTCATTTGATTGGTTCAACCGCCACCTGCCCGAATTTTATTAAAATATAATTTTTCGTCACGCCATCCGTCCGATCTGCGGTTTATCCGCATCTCTAGTGTGTGTGTGTGTGTGTGTGTGTGTGTGAGTTGGCTCGGCCCTCCCTCATGCAGTTTAATTGGTTGACATCGCGTGTATGATTGACAGGAACAGAATGTGAGGCTGATCAGATTGTCGAAACGAATGTGTGTGCGCCTTTAGGCCTATATAATAATTTTTTTGTTGTTCTTTGAATTAGTCGATTATTTTAAATATAATTAAAATCAGTCATTATTTCATTATTACATAATGATTTAATTTCTATAGGCTATATTTTTAAAAATAGAGTCGGCTCTTCAGATATGCGAGCCAGCTCCCGACGTTCACCTACAAGAGCCGGCTCTTAAGCCTGGAACACACCAAGCCGACGCCGACGAACTAGGGGCAACGAAAGCAGACTGCAGGGTCGGCTCACGTCGGCAGCGTCTGGGTCCAAATTTGCCCTGACACACCAAGCCGATTCTCAACACCCGACGGCCAACTAGCACATCCGTTCTGCGCATGCGTAGGAAATACCTTTCCGTACCAGCAGGTGGCAGTAGTCTTGGCAGTAGTTACTTAAAGCGGGAAAACCGGAAGAAGCTACAGGGATACAAAACATATACAAAGAAAAAGCATATCAGAGTCTCGCTATCCACAGACAGATTTGTGATATTTCGGAAATGTCAGACACGTTGCAAATGGCACTGGCGTTGTCAGCCCTTGGTATTTTGCTTGTGGAAGAGGAAAGGAAGAATCGGGCGGAAAAAATACGCAGAAAGTGCACTAAATGGGTGAAACAATGGATTCTCCAGATCATGGGGCTTTCCCGAACCTGTGTAGAGAGCTGGAACTAGATGAAACCTCCGATTTAAAAAAATTTGCACAGCTTTTTCCTACTCAGTTTAACACGTTAAAGGAACTTATCACTCCAATTATACAGAGGAAAAACACGAACTACCGGGATTGTATCTCCGTAGGGGAACGTCTGATGATTACACTACGGTTCCTGGCAACAGGTAAGCAAGCTAAAGGTTATTCTTTGTTTTAACATTGCAATACAACACCTTTTCAGTTGTGTACATTTTGGTGTATTATTAAGCTTTATAAAAGTGAAAAGAAATTGATTATTTCGGATGGCAATTGTAGCCTACTTAAAAAGAAACCGCATATGATTGATTCTGGAAAAGGTGTGGAAAATTGATAGAGTTATGTGATTGTATTCTTTGCAGGAGAAAGCTTCAAGAGCCTTTCTTACCAGTTCCGAGTGGGAATGTCTACGATTCAGCAATTCGTTCCTGAAACCTGTGCAGCAATCTACCAGGTCTTAAAAGAGAAATACCTGAAGGTTTGTAGACATTCAGACAGTGAAACATCCCAAAATGACTACGAGTTATAAAGGGTCTGACAAATAAAACTTTTTTTTACATTTTACTGTTTTTCAGTGCCCAGACACAGTGGAAGAGTGGCAGCGAGTTGCCATTGGATTCCAGGCTCAGTGGAACTTCCCAAACTGCCTGGGTGCTCTGGATGGGAAGCACATCAACATTCGTCCCCCACCAGGAACTGGATCGACATTTTACAACTACAAGCGTACATTTTCCATTGTTCTAATGGCACTGGTTGACAGCAATTACAGATTCCTTTATGTTAATGTGGGCTGCAATGGGCGTATTTCAGATGGTGGAGTGTTTGGTGGATGCTCATTACAGAATGCTTTGGAGAAAAGAACATCGAACATACCTGAACCTGCACCACTTCCTGAATCTGACCAGCTGGCCCCTTACTGCATTGTGGCAGATGAGGCATTTCCCTTGAAGGAATACCTCATGAAGCCATATCCGAACCGCAGGCTATCTGTTGAGCAACGCATATTCAACTACAGGCTTTCGCGAGCTCGGAGGGTGGTTGAAAATGCATTTGGCATCCTGGCAAATCGCTTTCGGGTTTTTCTAACTACCATTAACATTCAAAACACTGCCAAAGTGGAGGACAATGTGTTGGCTTTTTTTGCTCTGCACAACTTTCTGCGTACAGAGTGCTGTGAAGTATACATGGCAGGAATCGACCAGGAAGGACTAGATCAAGACCCCGGCCTACAGTAGGCCTCTCTGCCACACACAACCAAGAGTACAACACACGCTAAACAGCTCAGAGATAAACTGTGCCAGTACTTTAATTCAGACATTGGTGCAGTCCCCTTTCAATGGGGCAAAATATAAGTCATTGAGTCACTGCAGTGTGTTCCAAAAGTGGGAATGAAAACTCTGTTATTTGTGTGTGTCTCTCTCTGTGTGTGTGTGTGTGTGTGTGTGTGTGTGTGTGTGTGTGTGTGTGTGTGTGTGTGTGTGTGTGTAACTTTAACAAAAAATATATATAATTTTCTAATTCAAAATATAATTTTGTATTTATTTGTTCTTGGATTAAAATGCATGTTGTTTGTGTGCAAGATTCTCAACTTTCTCTTTTTGTAAACTTCAGTTGCTTAGTCATGATTTGAGCACAGAAGAGCCTCCACACACACGTCTAACACTTCTCTATGTGTTTGCAAAGTTATTTGTATTTTTTGGAGCTGATATTTGATATCATATTTTATCATATGCAGTAATATGCTCAGAGCTGACATTTTTTGTTTTGTTTTATGACGATGGTGTGAATTTGCTAAATAAAAGTCAGGATTTTACATCATTATGTGTTTTGTGATCTCTTTTTACATAAAGAATTGTGAATGCAAATACCTTTTTAACCAAAGTCAAAGTGTTTTATTTTCCAATGTTCAGAACAATGGCCAAAAAATTTGCCAAAAGGTCAATGATATAAAATTACCAAAAATAGAAGAGACTTTAAATTCTAAATAGAATTGTGCAAGAACTATAATATAACTATAATATAAATTACAACTGTGCATGTACAACTTACAATATACTACAAACATGTTTACACTTTTGCAACATAACACATTACAGGTGTGTATACTGACTGACAGATGCATCCAGTGAATGGTTGTGGCCCACTGAATATCTGAAAATGCAATCATCAACCTCGTGCTGGAAATGTGGCAGTACATGTGGTGGCAAATTCCGCATTCTGTGTTCTAGATTTTTGCAGAAAGCTGAGGTGGCATCATTGGTGTTTTCATGTGATGCCAACTTTTCCAGAGTTTTGCCGATGGTGCGCATCAAGTATGTGGACTCCTCACTGGAAGATTCATCCTGCATCTTCCTGCGCTTCCCCGGAGCCTTTGGAGTATTTGGTTTCTTTCTCATGGCTGTGGACTCAGCTGTGGATTCAGGCAAGGGTGTACTGGGCCGTAGCTCCGCCTCAATGAAGCTGGGCTCTTCATGGGTGCCAGTCCAGGTGTCACTGTTGGTACCATCTGAGGGTGAACAGGAATCACTATCAGCCAAAGGTTCCTTAAAAAAAAAAAAAAAGATAGAAATCAAAATGCAAATTATGTGATATCATAGATTCTTACAACTGTTCACCAATCACCCATAACAATAACAGGGCAAAGCTAAAACAATACCCTGCAAACTGGTGAAATGGCTCTATTCAGAAGCACTTTATGGCACATTGTGGAAGATAATGTGACAAATGAATTTAACGGCTTGTGTTAATATGTTGAGTTACTTGTAAATAGACCCATCTGAACAATCAGTGGCCACTTTAAAAAAGCAAAATGTTTCATTTTATTCATATTATATCATAACATATAGATTTGTTTATTTACCCTGATAGTTAGATTTGAAGTGCTCTCATTCCTTTTTGTGTGAAGCTCTAGAAACTGCAGGCGGTTCAGGATCCATTGCTGCCTGCCAGTCTTCTGAGCTCCAGAACTTCCTGAGGGTCCTTGTTTCTTATAACGCATGTACTGGGTTCGCAATGAATCCCACTGCTTCTTGAGCTCTTTCTCTGAGGGATAAAGTCAAATTTTGTAAGCATTATGCCTAGTTATTTGTCAATTTCATGACTATTTGTAATGCCATCAAATGTTACTTTTAATATTAATATAATATTAATAACTGCCTGTTTCCATAAACCAAATTATTTTTGGTACACACACACAACTCTAACACATGTCATTATTTTTACTATGGACTATTTAAAAATAACAAACAAGTTTTCTAAAGACCTCGACTGCCAAAAAGGAAATCTTACCTGATATGACAAGTTTATTTTCGATCTCACGCTGCTTTTCAGCTTTCGCCACTCGGTTGGCATAAGATTTTTCCGTAATGTCATACAAGGCCGGCCTTTCCTGGATCATGCTGATCAATGCGTCTTCACTTGCCTCGTTCCAGACAGCCATATCGTTTTTAAATAATCACGAATAATAATCACGAGAAATAATCACGAGAAATGAGAAAAGCAAGTATGTCCTCCGTTGACTTTGTTGTTTACTTGCTTCGTCACCTCAGTTTTTTTACTTCTAGAGCACTGGTTCGCTGGCTGAACAGCCAATCAGAATGATCAGATGGCCCGTTTGACTGACAAGCCCCAACGCCGATTCAACATGTCGAATCGGCCGTTACAAAGCCGACGAAGACCAATTTCAGCCGAGGGTGCGGAACACACTGAGAAGATTTAGTCGGCCGACGCACGGAAACTGCCTGATGGCCGACCGTCGGCTTAGTGTGTTCCAGGCTTTAGATCCGGCTCATTCGCGAACGACCCATCACTACTAATAATAACCAATCACACACTAGATTATCTTCGCACAGATGCTTGTACTGTTAAGTATACTGTGCAAAATGGTTCTTATGAATTTCTTAAACAACTTCCTGATGAATTTATTTAAAAATTCTGCAGTTTGTTCTCAAATAAAAAAAAACATGTTAAATTACACTGTGTTCATTGTTGTTTAACCAAACTTTAATGTTTTCTGAAAATACATGTCTTTCCTAATAAACCACATCCAAATGACAATATAATACAATACAAAAATGTTTTCAGGTAAGGCATAAACCAACCATAGGGGTACATTCTGTAATACTGGTCACTTCTTTTCTACACTACTGTACATCTGGAGTGAAGCTTTATTGTCATTTAGTTGCTCAAATGCTCAGTACTAGTACCTAGCAGTGGTAATAGTTGTGGGTTGGTGTTTGTATATCAGTTCTAACACTGCTATTATGAGGTATCACCATATGTCATCATTCTGTTTTCTTTAGATTAGAAGATTATATCAAGGGGAATGTCTATACTTAAAAATCCGGGTGTTGTGACACTGTTTTTGCTTTTAGATCAACAAATAATAACCCAAAATGATTGTCTTGATAATGTCATGCATAAGACTTTTTTTCCTATCCTGGACTCGGTCTTGACTCGGACTCTAACCTTTTTGGACTCGGTCTTGTCTTGGACTCGAACCTCTATGGACTTGGTCTTGACTTGGACTCGACTAGTCCTGGCCTTGGACTTGTCTTGGACTCGACAAAGGTGGTCTTGACTACAGCCCGACCACACCCAGACCTCTGGAAACTTCATGTATGGTCCCTGGACGGGACGCGGAGGTTCTAGGTGATCTACCACAGTCAGTCGTAGCCACCATCACAGGTCAAAGACCCCCAAAGATGCTCGATCGGGACCGTGCTTTCTTTCCTGCAAGAGGGGTTGGAGCAAAGAATCAAAATTTTTTTAATTAATAAAATAGTAAACTGTATATCAAACTAATATTAACTCTATCATCTAACCTTACTTCCCTTTTTAGGCCTAACAAAACTGATATTCTGAAACACAATGTACTAAGACGTTCTGTAGTTTGGCTGAATGTATGTGTGCCTTTTGGCAAAAACTCATGACTTTGAGTGTGTGTGTATAAATAACAAATAGGGGAAATGAAACTAGACAGATGACTAGGTTTGAAACCCTGTGATTATGAAGGAATAATTACCTAGCAACAGAAGTCGTCTAAAAAGAACCAATCAAATTATGTAATGTTTCATGCCATTTTGCCATACCCCTTATTCTATAAAAACTGTTGTATTCGTGTTCACTGGTGGGATTCTCAATGAAATTTGTCTGAGATCCTCCGGCCTTGCTTCTTGGGGGAGATTGTCACGAACCACACTCGGGAAACAGGGAGATCCAATATGCAGTAAGTATTTATTAAGGGTTAATCCAAAATCAGTGGGCAAGTCCAGGCATAGGTCAAATATCAAAAGAGCAATCCAAAAAACCACAAAACAAGAGCAGACAAGAACAGAACACTGAAGTGGCATGATAAATACAAGGACTCCGTGACACATACTAAAACAGACAGGGTTATATACACAGGGAAATGACAATGCTAATGGGGAACAGGCTGAGTGCAATGATCAGTGATAAGGGACAGCTGAGTGCAATGAAAAGACAAGGATCATGGGGGATGTAGTTCAAGAGTGTGATGGACACCGTGGGGAAGGAGGACATCTAGTGGTGACCCAAGGAACATAAACCAGACACTGTGACAGAGATTCTCTGAGAACTGCTCGAGAGATCCTCTGGCCGTGATTAAAGCATTTAAAGGACATTTGCTGAAGTATGTTTGTCGATCATTGTTGCGCAGCAAGTAAGCTAGTTTAGGGAAGCAAGTTAGTTAGGTGACTATTATTGAACGGGGATGTCGATTGTAGACGAGACCCAGGGGACGTCGATTTGTAGACGAGACCCAGATAGACTAAACGTCGACAGAAGACGTTCGGGGACGTTGATTTGAAGACGAGACCCAGGTACGTAGTTAGGTTTAGGGAAAATCTACCACAATTTGGCGAGCCAGCCAGGAGTCCTCGGAATCTCCCTGTGTCGGGTGCATCGTTGACGAGGAACCATATTGTCTTCAATCTGCCAGACTGCAGAACCCTGTTCGATAAAGGGACCATTCCAGACAGGCTAAAAGGACTTAAGGTTAAGGTAGGATGACAGACTTCACATTTTTCCTTTAAAATGCTTCTAAATTAGGCTATTCTGTTAAGTAAAATTTTGAAGAAAACTGGTAATCACATTTAAAAGATTTAAGGATAAAAAAAAAAAAAAAGTTTTTACCTTGGCTATTAAGGGAAATGATTATGGTTAAATTCAATCAAATTGGTATTTGTTGAGTATTGTATTTGTTGTGTTTGAGAGTGGGCCCAGAAAGCTGTTAATGAAACTTGCTCCTGCAAATAGCAACTTGTCATGCTGGAAACCAGATACGGGAGGAAAATACCCCGAGATGCTGTAATAATGCAACTTGCTTTTTGTTTTAATACGACTTTAATTCTGATTGAATATAAAGAAATTAGAAATGTTGAAACAAGATCAATAGATAATAAAAAAAAAATGCAGAAATTGTTGAAATTATAAATCATAATAATATGAATATGCACATGTGAAGTACTCTGTGATAATTAGGAAATTTTGAGTCATGAAGAAACTTTTATGAGTTAGACTATGAGATATAGATGAGATATATAAAACTGAGCAATAGGTGCTCTTAAAGTGATGAATAAATAGTACTATATTAACTGCACGTGTTTAAATATTATACTTTCTATCTGAAGGTGTCTAGAATTTGTATCCCGTTATCCGTTGTGGGAGACAGTGTGAAAAAAAAATGTGCAGAAAAAATTGCAAAAATCCATTGCAGAGATTCTAAGAGTCAATGGTTTATGTGTAACTAAGATATTTTTTTGTGCATAGTATGATAATGAGATTGGGTGACCAAATTTAAATATAAATTGTGATTTGAACAGGCACATAACAGACATCTTACAGCCATTTTATTTTGGTTTCTTGTAAAATTATTTTTGTTTACAATATATAGTGAGTTTTCTTGCTTTTTCCTGCATTTTGCAACGAAGAATGCTTGCTTTTTTCCGCAATGAAGGACTAAGCTTTTTAATCAAATGAAGAACTGCTGTGTTGATAACCAGAAGAGACTTTTGGAAATTAAGCTGTTTAATTCGATTTTTGCGGTTCTTTGAGTGTTCAAGATTTCAGACAGCTGCCTTGATAGGTGGGATGACTGCAGAAAAATAAAAGAGGAAGTGGGGCCTGCAGCCACCCTCCTGAAAGAAGAATTTGACACTTCTGAGAGGGGTCAGCATGGGGAGACTGAGACAGTGCAAAGGTGAAATTTTTTCACTTGAGTCTTTTCCTAAGGACAATTTTGCCATGCATTATGAAATTTTGTGGCAGGATGGATCAAAAGCCAGACCAAGGAGAGTGCCATCACAGCCTGACGATCCAATATATCAGCCTGAAGTCAACTGATAGACAATCCACACAGAAAGACAATCCAATGTATCAGCCTTGTGGGCTAGGTGCTGCATTTTCAATGATCACTACAGAGTGACCTGTGTGACTGTTTTTGATTATCCACTGGTTTCAGCAATTCTTCAACTAACACTTTGAACCTGCTTTCAATAGGTACCAGTAACAGCCCTTCTGCACAGCCCTACTGCAGGAAGTTCAATAGCGGAAGTGAGAGCATGACTCACAAATCAGTTAAAACTGGGGCTGGATTTGATAGTGAGGGTTATTACACTAACCAACTAGTGCTAAAAGCATAAATAGGTTATTGACTATGGAGGATTCTCTGGAAAGAGACATTATGAATATAATTCAACAATATTGGTCACTCCATTTCATTTAAAGGTAATTTTCTAGATTCAATAAAAACAATGAATCTAAAATTCTAAACTTTTGAAATCACATGCTGTCATCACCAGGGGTACGAGATGGAAATGTTATTTTCTTTTTGTCCATGGACCAAAGATTGTGAAGATTGTGTGAAGATCTACAAATCTTTTGAGCAACAACAAAAAGTTAGAAAAATTTAAATCGTTTTAATTTCTCAAATCCAATTTGTCATTAATTGCACAGACTCTCTCAACTGCAACTGAAGGTCTATATGATTATTATTTAAAAGTGTTTAATCTATTTGATTTTGAAAAGTTAGGTTTCCGAGAGGTCCTCCGGCCGTGATTAAAGCATTTAAAGGACATTTGCTGAAGTCTGTTTGTCGATCATTGCTGCGCAGCAAGTAAGCTAGGTTAGGGAAGCAAGTTAGTTAGGTGACTTTTATTGAACAGGGACGTCGATTAGTAGACGAGACCCAGATAGACTAAACGTCGACAGTAGACGTTCGGGGACGTCGATTTTTAGACGAGACCCAGGTACGTAGTTAGGTTTAGGGAAAAATCTACCACAGCTGTCTCCCTCCACCCTCAAAGTGTTTGTTGCCTCTATTGCCGCACATCACGATGCAGTGGATGGGAAATCCGTGGGAAGGCACGACATGATCGTCAGGTTCCTTAGGGGAGCAAGGAGATTGAATCCGCCTCGCACCCCCTCTATACCCTCTTGGGATTTATCTCTGGTGCTGACAGCACTTCAGAGACCTCCCTTTAAACCTCTGAGTCGAGTCAGTTGAGTTAAAAATTCTGTCGTTAAAGACAGTTCTCCTGCTTGCATTGGCCTCCATCAAGAGGGTAGGGGACCTGCATGCATTTTCAGTCGACGAATCGTGCTTGGAATTCAGGCCGGATAACTCTCACGTTATCCCTGGATATGTGGTTCCTACCACTCCCTTTCGGGACCAGGTGGTGAACCTGCAAGCACTGCCCCCAGAGGAGGCAGACCTAGCCCTGGTTTTTCTCTGTCCCGTCCGCTCCTTGCGGATATATGTGGACAGAACGCAAAGCCTCAGGACCTCAGATCAGCTCTTCATCTGTTACGGAGGCCAGCAGAAGGGAAAGGCTGTCTCCAAGCAGAGGTTGGCCCACTGGATAGTGGATGCCATCATCTTGGCGTATGAATCCCAAGATGCACCTTGTCCCCCGGGACTGCGAGCTCACTCTACACGAAGTGTAGCCGCTTCCTGGGCGTTGGCGCAGGGTGCCTCGCAGACAGATGTATGTAGAGCTGTGGGCTGGGCGACACCTAACACGTTTGCTAGATTCTATAGCCTACGTGTCGAACCAATTACTTCCCGTGTGCTCTTTACATAGAAGCCAGTTAACACCGTAAGCACGTTCAATGTGTCGGCTTGCTGCGCCATTCCCCTCCTATGGACTCCTATGGATACGTGTGCCATTCTTGCTCCAGTTGAGTTCTTCTTATTAGAACCCTGTGAGTTCCTCCACACCCCTTCGGTATTGGACGTGGCGGAGTGTCCGATGCTAGGCCTACCACTTGTAAGCTTAGTGGAACTTGTGCTAGGCTGGGTCCATATGTTGTGATCCCTACGGTGATCCCATATGTGTGTTTCCATGGTACGGCTCCCTGAGTTCGAGCCCGTGTCTTCCCTTGGCAGAGTTTGCCCTGCCGTCTCTGACGTTTCGGTCTCCCCCCTGTTATGGCTGGAGCCACCTCAGTGACATTCCATATGTTGTACTGCCCGATAATTCGCCCAGTCTATATGTGTATTCTCCACTCCCTCAAACAAGTTGTGTGTGCATCCGCTTCCGTATTTATATAAAGATATTTATATAAATATATAAATATTTATTTATATAAATTTAGATAAACTAAGTTTATCTGCTCCAAGAACAGAGACGTTATTACATCGCTATTGAGAAATGTCTTGCAGCTTTTAAGTTGTTAAGCTATTTTGATAACACTTTACAATAACAGTACATGAATAATCATGTACTAAATTAAATTAATAGTATAATAATAGTATAAAATAAACTAAATTAATAGTTACTTTTAACATGAAAATTTTGCCTTAATTCTATTTTGCCTTTTTCAAATTCAATACTTTTCTCGTTTCAAGTATTCCCATGGGGATTACACTTATAAATTCTAATATCCTTAAATGACTTCCAAACAAAGCTGACAAAAAATAAATAAATAAAAATATTTTTAAAAATCAAATAACACAAACCTAATATCCTGTGAGCAAGGTTATATGAGTGGCAGGCTAAAACAAAATTGTGTGTGTGTGTAAGAATGTGTCCATATGTGGAGGTTAAGGATACACTGGTCATGAAAAATCACACATTTCAAATATTCCACAGAGGTGATGGTCATATGAACAAGATCAGGGTGCATTTATGAGATTTAAAGAATCACCAATCGAGAGACAAAAAATGAAACACATTTACACTTAAATGAGATTCTGCTGCTGAAATACAGACACAAAGACATCCAAAGACACTCAATCGTGTGAGAATGACCACACACACGTAGCATCTGGACCAATCAGACACACACAAATTATTCATTATATTTAATGAATAATCCAGCAAACTCACTCTCCCAACAAAGGTCTATGAAACTTCCCCCAAAACTAACATCCCAAATGAAGCTAACACACTGGCAGAACCCCGTGTCCTGTTACAGGACACATTAAGACTGATAATACTTTTTAGGACCCCAAAAGGAATTTGCAGAGAGTTGTAACTCTCACTTAATTCTTGCTGAGAAGGAGAAATAAACCCTTTTAATCATATATATATATAGTGTATGCACTGTAAAAAAAAAATATGTATTCATTCTCTCTTTTAAACTCTTTTGGATTAATCTTTCAGTCTTGCATACTATGGTTAACCAAAATCATATGTGTAGCATGTTTAGTCTCTATAAACTCCAATCTTCATCCCCCATTTGTTAATTTACATAACATTTTTGCAAGTCAAAAATTTCTAGTGACTGATAACATCTAAATTTTTCAATTAGTCTGACGTATTATTTCTCATTGAGCCAATGTTAACAGACTATTGCAACAAGAATTGCACTTGGGCCAATTTAGATGTGATCAGTCACTAGAAAATTTTGACTTGGAGAGGTTAGAATTTTTTTACAGTGTGTATGTATATATATATATATATATATATATATATATAGAGATATATATATATAGATATATATATATATATATAGAGAGAGATATATATATATATACAGTGTATATATATATATATATACCACTTGAGAAATGTATAAATGTCATGGTCGGACAAAACTGGAAACAGTTGCAGGTTCTCAAAAGTGTTTATTAAGCTCAAAAAGGGTCAGACAAATAGTTCAGAACAACGGAGGGCGGCGACTCAGGCTCGTGCAGGGACTTGATGGTCTGTGGTGCGCTGGTGCTGTGACGGTGATGAATCCCGATCCCGGTGCTGGAGTGCGGTGAGCCCAATGACAAAGAACAGGAATGGCAGGAAGACACGGCAGGCGAACAAGGACACGGCAACTCCACGGGAAACACAGACACGGCAAACACAGGACCTCAACAAACAATCCGACACTGGAACAGAGAATGGTGTGAGTATATATAGGGAATGGAAATGAATAGCAGCTGTGAACAGTGATTGATGATGATGATGATCAGCTGGAGCGCTGACAGACACGTGAGCGGGACAACGCCCACTCACACATAAACAACAACGACACGAGGCAAGAAGGAAACAATGCATTCAACAACCGTGACAGTACCCCCTCCTCTAGGAACGCCTCACGGCGTTCCCAGACTCCCTTACCTGTCGATTGTAATCATCGATAAGAGAGTGATCCAGGATGTCACGAGCTGGAACCCAACTTCTCTCCTCCGGACCGTAACCTTCCCAGTCCACCAGGTACTGGAATCCGCGTCCCCTCCGCCTAGAGTCCATAATGCGACGGACCGAATAGGATGGTTCCCCATCTACGAGTTGCGGCGGTGGGGGAACCGGGGCAGGCGGATTAATGCGGGAAAAAAAAACGGGTTTAATTTTGGACACGTGGAATACCGGATGAATTCTCCTGTACACTGGAGGGAGGTTGAGGCGGACTGCCACCGGACTAACAATTTTGGTGACAGAAAGCGCCCGCACACGGAGGAGAGTCTCACGGGCTCTTGTCCATGTGCGGTGACACCTCTGGACAAAGGCGTGAGCGGAGGGGACCGCGACTTCGGATTCCAGACTGGGAAAGACCGGTGGCTGGTATCCTATACTACACTCAAAAGGAGATAGGCCCGTAGCTGACACTGGCAACGAATTGTGGGCGTACTCCACCATAGGCAGTTGCTGACTCCAGGAGGAAGGATTCCTGGCAGCCGTACATCGCAAGGTTCTCTCCAGGTCTTGGTTGGCTCTCTCAGTTTGACCATTGCTCTGAGGGTGAAACCCGGAAGACAGACTGACCGTCGCCCCCAGTAACTTACAAAACTCTCGCCAAAATTTGGACACAAATTGGGGACCCCTGTCGGAAACCACGTCTGTCGGGAGGCCATGTAACCGAAAGACGTGATTAACGACTGCAACCGCTGTCTCCTTGGCTGAGGGTAATTTGGGCAAGGGAACAAAGTGGGCTGCCTTCGAGAATCGGTCCACCACGGTTAAAACTACCGTGTTACCCTGGGAGGGTGGGAGGGCGGTAACAAAATCTAGAGCGATATGGGACCAGGGTCTCGAAGGCACCGACAGCGGTTGGAGTAACCCATCTGGGGGTCGATTAGACGACTTACCAATAGCACAAACTGAGCAAGCCAAAACAAAATCGTGAACGTCGCGAGCCATAAGCGGCCACCAGAATCGTTGTTTGACCAAATAGAGGGTGCGACTAACTCCTGGATGACAGGCTAGACTAGAACAATGGCCCCACCGAATAACGTCTGGACGTAGTTCCTCCGGCACAAATAAGCGGTTCGGTGGGCACCGGATCGGAGGCGTTACCCCTTCTAGAGCCTTCTTGACTCTCGATTCGACCTCCCAAGTGAGCGTAGAGATAATTAGGGTCTCAGGAATAATCCGCTCGGGAGTAGGTGCGTGTTCGGATCGATCAAAAATACGCGACAAAGAATCGGGTTTGATGTTTTTGGAACCCGGACGATACGAGAGGGTAAAATCAAAACGGCCGAAAAAAAGTGCCCACCGCGCCTGCCTGGAGTTCAACCTTTTAGCGGATCTAATGTACTCCAGATTCTTATGATCCGTCCAGACGATAAAGGGTACCCCGGACCCCTCTAACCAATGACGCCATTCTTCCAAGGCTAACTTAACCGCCAACAACTCCCTGTTGCCAATGTCGTAATTTCGTTCAGCTGGTGATAAGCGATGGGATAAAAACGCGCATGGATGCATCTTGTTGTCTGAGGGTGAGCGTTGTGAAAGAACTGCGCCTACCCCCACCTCTGACGCGTCGACCTCCACCACAAACTGACGTGAGGAATCAGGGGCGATTAAGATGGGAGCCGAAACAAAGCGGCTCTTGAGGTTGGAAAAAGCAGTTTCGGCTGCTTCCGACCACCTGAACGCAGTTCTGGGGGAGGTCAA
Source organism: Leuciscus idus (assembly GCA_021554675.1). Lineage (NCBI taxonomy): Eukaryota > Metazoa > Chordata > Actinopteri > Cypriniformes > Leuciscidae > Leuciscus > Leuciscus idus. Next base: position 42,562,152 of record CM038623.1, on the reverse strand, counting down.
GGCAGTCAGAGGTGCGGCTAGTTGGCTAAAGTTGCGAATAAAACGCCGGTAGAAATTGGCGAACCCCAGAAACCTCTGTAGGGCCTTACGGGAATCTGGGTTTGGCCACTCTACCACAGCCTTAACTTTGGCAGGATCCATACGCATACCCTCAGCCGACACGATGTGTCCTAAGAAAGGAACCGACTGTGCATGAAAAGCGAATTTCTCCGCCTTGACAAAAAGCCCATTCTCTAGCAACCTCTGGAGCACTCGTCGGACGTGCTGCACGTGTTCCTGGAGAGACGAGGAAAAAATCAGAATGTCATCCAGGTAAACATAAATAAACTGATCGATCATGTCTCGCAGCACGTCATTGACGAGTGCCTGGAAGACTGCGGGACTGTTGGACAAACCGAAGGGCATGACCAAGTATTCAAAGTGCCCCCTAGGGGTGTTAAAGGCAGTCTTCCATTCATCCCCCTTCCTGATACGGACCAAATGATAAGCATTACGTAAGTCCAGCTTTGTGAAGATGGATGCTCCCTGCAACCTCTCGAAGGCTGAAGACATCAGCGGCAAAGGATAAGTATTCTTTACCGTGATGTTGTTCAGCCCCCGGTAATCAATACAAGGTCGCAGCGATCCATCCTTCTTCCCCACAAAAAAGAACCCCGCCCCCGCTGGAGATGAGGAAGGTTGGATGAACCCGGATGCTAGAGAATCAGAAATATATTTCTCCATAGCCTCCCTCTCCAGAACCGAGAGTGAATAAATCTTGCCCTTAGGCGGAGACTTACCTGACAGTAAATCTATAGCACAGTCGTAGGGACGGTGCGGAGGGAGAGAAGCAGCCCTTGACTTACTGAACACTTCCCTCAGGTCACGGTACTCCGCGGGCACGTTTGATAAATCCACTGCTTCCTCCTGCAACACAGGAACAGAGACAACAGAACAGGCAGACACAAGACAAGAACTATGACATTCAGTGCTCCAGGCTGATATGGTTCTCTGTTTCCAGTCAATGCGGGGGTTGTGTTGATGGAGCCAGGGGTGACCCAAGACAATGGGGGTGTGATGGGAGTCCGTGATGTAGAATGATATTGTCTCTGCATGGTTCCCTGAGGTGATGAGTGTAATGTTCTCGGTGGCCTGGGAAATGGTTGGTAGTGACTGTCCATTGAGTGCATGTACGGTGATTCTCTGGGGAAGTGTTCTGAGTGGGACTTGAAACTGTAGTGCAAAGGTGCGATCCATGAAATTACCTTCGGCCCCAGAGTCCACCAGTGCGGTGCAGTGATGATCGTGGACAGACCATCTAAGTCTTCCCGGGAGGATGGTGGATGTAGATGAGGACTTTTCGGCGGAGATCCCACCCGATAGTAGCCTCATGCTTACTATCGGGCTTGACCTTTTACCGGGCAGTTGTTAGCAAAGTGTCCCGCTCCCCCGCAGTACAGGCAAAGGCCAAGGGATCTCCGCCTCTCCCTTTCCTCCCGGGAAAGTCGAGCTCGACCCACCTGCATGGGCTCGGGATCGGAGGGACCGGCCGCGTCCATGCCGCTGGACCACTGATGTTCCACCCCCCCACGAGGCAGGCTGAGTGGAGCGCGTGGTCCGACCCGGGCTAGTCGGGCGTCCACCCTCAGCGCCAGATCGATGAGTTCATTCAGTGAGGGGGGTAGGTCCAGGGCGTAGATCTCCCTCTGGACGCGGTCGGCCAGCCCATGCAGGAACCTATCCCACTGCGCTTCCTCGTTCCAGCGACACTCGGCCGCCAGGGTCTTGAACTCAATGGCATAATCTGAAACAGATCGTTCTCCCTGGCGTAGATCAGACAAGACCCTGGCAGCCTCTCTTCCCGCGACCGCGCGGTCGAAAACTCTTTTCATCTCCGAGGAGAGCTCCTGGAACGAGGAACAGCATGGTTCTTGGTTCTCCCACACCGCCGTCCCCCATAGTGCCGCTCTCCCAGTCAGTAGAGTGAGTACGAATGCCACCTTCGTCTCTTCTTTCTCAAATGTCCGGGGCTGGAGTGCAAAATGCATGCCGCATCGAGTCAAAAACGGCCGGCAAAATTTAGGCTCACCAGAGTATGGCTCAGGAGTCGGAAGGCGAGGTTCCGACTGGGAGGCGGGCATCGGTGGTGTGGGAGGGACGGGCGGTGCGGCTGGCGCAGCGGGAGGTTGCAGCTGTTGAAAACGCTGGGTCAGCTCGGACACCTGCGTGACGAGAGCCTGAATCGCGCGCGCCGCTTCCCCTTGATGACGGTCCTGAGCGTCCATCCTTTGAATACTTGCACGAACAAAGTCATCCATTGTTGCGGCGGCGGCACCTGCTGTTTCCATGGATGGGTCGGATTGTTCTGTCATGGTCGGACAAAACTGGAAACAGTTGCAGGTTCTCAAAAGTGTTTATTAAGCTCAAAAAGGGTCAGACAAATAGTTCAGAACAACGGAGGGCGGCGACTCAGGCTCGTGCAGGGACTTGATGGTCTGTGGTGCGCTGGTGCTGTGACGGTGATGAATCCCGATCCCGGTGCTGGAGTGCGGTGAGCCCAATGACAAAGAACAGGAACGGCAGGAAGACACGGCAGGCGAACAAGGACACGGCAACTCCACGGGAAACACAGACACGGCAAACACAGGACCTCAACAAAGAATCCGACACTGGAACAGAGAATGGTGTGAGTATATATAGGGAATGGAAATGAATAGCAGCTGTGAACAGTGATTGATGATGATGATGATCAGCTGGAGCGCTGACAGACACGTGAGCGGGACAACGCCCACTCACACATAAACAACAACGACACGAGGCAAGAAGGAAACAATGCATTCAACAACCGTGACAATAAACATGTATCTCATTTTCCCATCTCATGATTTTCCTTTTATGTGATTTGGCCTATGTATTCATTCTCTCTTTTAAACTCTTTTGGATTAATCTTTCAGTCTTGCATACTATGGTTAACCAAAATCATATGTGTAGCATGTTTTGTCTCTATAAACTCCAATCTTCATCCCCCATTTGTTAATTTACATAAAAATGTTGCTAACTTTGTGACGCATTAGTATTATAAGAATCTTGAAGATTCTTTTGTTAAACACCAAATCAAATGACATGTTCAAAGGCCTGCTTGAGCAAAAAGTCGTAAAGAAATTCCCTCCAAAGGGAACAACTTCTTATTGGCTCACAACCCTCCAGAGGGTGTGACATCTTCACACTTTAAAAATCACTGATCACAAGATCACGCCTCTAAGTTCCTTTCTGAGATTCTGATGTGAAGATGATGCTGAACTAGAAGTTTTCTAAGGACCCCCAAGCTTGTGCCAGGCTTCGGCCTTGTCTTTCCATTCACCAAAGATTCTCTGACTCACATTGGTTCCCACAAACTGTCCCAAATTGCATCAGGACAGTTTAATTTAAATGGGCGAGACATACAAGTATCAAACTTAGTCTCATTATTTGATACATTAAGTATCCTTACTCGCTTTAAAGAAGGGCGTGTTAGAACTAAACTGATGGTTTGCTCAAGGCTGTTGATCAGCTCAATTTCAATAATGCTATAACTTTCTCTTTCCCTTGTTAAACTGTGTGCATGCATGTATGTTAGAGTAGTTTAAGTGTTTAGTCTAGTTAATAAAGTCTTGTTCATGTCACACGTAAAGTTGTCCGTGTTTCAAGCTCATATATACTGGAGTCCCTAATCATGAAGATTTGGACTACTTGCTCTTAGTAGTACTGTAAAGTAAGAAAGACATTTCCCATATCCCGTAAATTTCTTAGAATTAATAAACAATTAACACTGAGTGTTCACGGGACAAACAGGTTAATTGATTGTAATATTAATTTTACAACATTAAGTTAATGCTATTAACTGATCCAAATATTCATAATAAATTATAACAAGTTATGATTGATTATTAATATTTCTTCAGAGCTAATTTGCTACACACACTACCGTATATGTGTGTGTAACTCCAGTGTGTAACTTCCTTTTCTAAGTGGATACATTTGACTACAGTTTGACCTTTCCCAGGGCATGTACCAGCTGCAGTGTCCTAGAGTTTCATGCTGGGATTTCTCGGGCTTCGCGGGTGCCCTTTTCATCAGACTGTTCTCTTGTTCCTCACACCACAACAGATAAAACAACTTACATTTATTAAAATGCCTGACTCAGCCTCGACTCATTTAAGTTTATTTCAATTAATTAACTGTGTGCACTTGGCCGCTTGTAGTTTTCGACTCGATGGGTAATGCAAATCTGCCAACCAAAATGAGTCTTGGGAGCTCAGAGCCAAACATGAGAAATCATGAATCACTTATTACTGTAGCCAGTTCCAGATGTTTCACTGCAATCAAAGTACTGAATGAATGTGAAATCACCTCCACTGGAGCTTCAGAGGCAGTTCTAAATTTTAATCTTATTTTATTACTGGAAATAATTCAATCGTAGCCTACTGTAAGCGGATCCAAGAATGTCCAACTTCTTCAAAGTTTCCAAAACCCAATAAAATGGCCTCAGAGGTGTACGTATTTGTGTTTGTTTATAAACAACTAAGAGAGGCCGGCTCAAAGCTGCTCATCATGTAAGTGTGCTAGCACAGCAGGGAAATTAAAATCTCACGCGCATCCTTGTTCTCACTTTCACATACGCACACTCGCATGCTAATACAAACACAGAGCAGAAAGATGTGTTTCTGTACCCTTTTCTCATGTAACGGTCAGGGAATACATTCAATGTTCTATAATTTATGAAAAAAAGTCACTCTTTCCTTCGCAGCTTGCTTTAAATACGGGTGAATAAGTAATCAAGGTGAGAAGGCAACACTTGAGGAGGAATCTCTGGCATACACAGGGGTAAACACTCCTATTTTTGGAACGCCTCCACCAAGACACGCACCAAAGCAACAAAATCAACTGAATGAGTTTAGACATGAAAGAGAGTGTATGTATTTTTAGAAAGTCACATTCATATTTTCATGAGTGAAATGTGTGGATCGCCTGTGGCATGTCAAAGCGCGTGTGTTCGCATGTGCGTGCTCCAGTTGTTGTAGAAAGGCAACCGGAGTTCTTCCTTCCCACAAAGACAGATTAGCTGTGGCAGGTTCGGGACAGTCGCGGCAAGCATGAGCACATGTGGGTGTGTGTGAGTGTACTGATCTAACAAACGTGTGTGGATCATTCACAGGGACTTAATGTTTGCATATTTATGTGGAACAAATTAATGCTCTGAGTCTGCTGATGTTAAATAGCTTTAGAGAAATGAATTTGAGTGTCTGTTGGTATGTGCATAGTTGGTTAATCTGTATGTTCAGGTGTGTGACAGAAAGAAAGTGTATCTCAAACTCAGGGGAAATCTGCCTCCAGGGAGACGAGGAAGCTGTGAAGTGGAAGGAAACCCACAGTGTAGTCTTTGTGTGTGAATGTGGGTGTTTATTGGTCCTCTAATTGGATAAGTGTAAAAAGAAATATACAACTATAATAATGTGAAGTCAACAAGGCTAAAATATTGTGTATTTATTTAACATCATGCTGGTTCCAAACCTGTATGTGGTTATTTTTTCCCCATGAAACACAAAATTACAATTGTAGAAAAGTACAAAAGAATCGTCATGCATTATTTAAAAAAAATAATTACGTTTGCACGACAACAATGTTTTTCGTGTACAGATGACAACGTTCTCAAACTGATCCTCATTCACGGATCCGTGAAAACAACTAAAAAGGTTGTTGTCACGGAGCAACCCCGTGATCATGAATGGACTTTATGCACGTACACTGTATCTAACACGCACATATTGTCGCAGCATTAACACGTTCTGTTTACTGACACTGATATCATGCATACTCATACTTGTGCAATGTTTGAAGGTGTAAAATGTGTTTAAGATACGTGAGGGTACCATGTGTATTTGCTCATTATGGGTAGTGGATATGTACAATGTGTTTGGGTAACATTAGCCGCTAACATTGTTCATTCATTGTTATAAATAAACAATACACATGTTTGATTTTAAATCTTTATTTAAGATTAGGTTACACAGTATGACAAATATAACTTACCTGCTTGTGAAACACCAGTGACCAAACCTGTATAGTGGAAATACTTTACTGTATTTAAAGTAAAACAAGGTTTATATTTGTTAGTTCATTAGTTGCATTGTTGTATTGTGTAATTTAATCCTGGATAGATGTTTTATATGCATAAGGTGATAAGAAGTGCATATGTAAGAAAGTAACTTACCTGTAGAATGGTACACTCCAAGGGTGTGGCCTAGACTATAAATGGCTGCCAGAGTTAGTACATGGGGAGTAGAGGGTCAGGTTGGTTGTGTGAAGTGGAAGCAAAGCAATAGGAGCTTGTGTTTATGAAAGTTTTTATCCAAACTATACAACTGCTGTTGTGGCAACGTTCCCACAAAAAAAATACTTGTTTTATTTTTGGTTTTTGCTTTGGGATTTGCACTGTTTGCACAAATTCACCTCAACTGGGATTTCCTGTCGCCTAGGTCTTATGCCTCCGATCGCGAGGGCGATCACTAACAGCTGTATTAGTCTTCTTTAGTTTTACAATATGTGATGCGATCTGGGAAAACCCGTCGGATGTCGCGCTGGGCCGTTTTCAGTAATTTCAAAATAGTTTGAATGTCAGTTTTTTTGTCCATTTTTTTTTTTCATTAAATTATTCTTAGCAAAATATCTTTTTTATATAATATCTTGGCAAAATTCCCTTGTTTAGTGCAGAAAAACAGCGATAGTGTCAAGCAGAAAATACTCTCTTTCTCTAATGCATTCTATGCGACCATTTTCTCTAACGCCCGGCAGAGGTAAAAAAAAAAAAAAAAAGCCGTATATCCCATACACCTGTCCGTCTCTTAACACTACAAAGATAGTTTACCTATAAAATAAACCACATAACATGTACAGTGAATGTGTATTAGTGCGCATTTCGCGCCAACTCTGTTTAAAAAAAAGAGTGCCAAGCATCCCGACGGTGACAGTTAATTAAACCTGTTTTTCTCAAAATTCCGTTCCAGAAAATCATAGCGATCGGCCGACTTCAGATAAACATAACTTTTGCTACCAACAAGCTATGATAAAAATAAAAACAGATTTGGAAAGGGCTTGATACCAGCTTCAATATGATATCAAAACCTGTAATAGGTAAACTTTCACCATTTGGTGGGTTTTCCCAGATCGCATCACAAATAGTATGAAGAAACCAAAAAGAACTGATATTTAAACCTTACTTTTCCTCTAGACTTGAATCCAGCCAGCATTTGCATACAGAATAAAAAAAAAATACATGTTGCCATTCAACAAATGATATACTACTTTGATCATTATTAACAGTCCCTTTTTACTATGTCTTTGTTCATAATGCATTTGAAATCAGAGTGGTTTTGTTTTTTTCCCAGTTCAGACTGGAGTCGCTTTTGCTAGCACAGTCACATTGGTTGTCACAGTAATGCCACAAACTCGTTCACCAATCTTTGTTGGACTATACCTTACTGCAAAATGATCTGATTGTTCAGACTGAGATGCATTAAATTGAGAGCTCACACAAAAATTTAAATACTGTAAAAATGTACTTACCCTTATGCCATTCCAAAGCCAAACTTATCTTCACAAATGATCAATGCGTGTCCAACGCCTTCCCTTTGATCTGACAAAGAGAAAAGACAGGATGTTAAGCGGCGTGTGTCTGTGTTCTTTCTGTGGGAAGGAGTCACGCTGTTGCACAGGTGGTTTTTTTTATCCTTACAGATTTTCCGACGGTGTGCTCGTATGGAACACACATAAAGCAGTTACAAGCTCTGCTGCACATAATCACTTTCTTTTAGACACCTTTCCTGCATGTCTTCCTAATTTGCACAAATGTCTTCACAAACAAGTATTTGAGACATGCTGTAAATTGAATAAGATTGAATTGCAGCCCCATTGTTTGTTTTCATGCTGTTTTAGCAGCGGAAGAATGCAACACACAGGTAATATCCAAACAGGAGATTTTTTTGCCGGTATACTATGCAGAGAACAAGCATTGTGAGTAACTGAGTTAAAGGATAAGTTGTCTGGAGATAGCAGTGAATGACAGGTCTTATATCTGTTTCAGGGATGTGTGAAGACTGGTCGGGGAGAAGTGGTTCAGGGTAAGAATGACCAGACCAGACAGGCCTGGCTTGGCATGTGTGCTTGGTGCTAGCTTATATAGAGAGGTGCTGATGAGGGTAATCGCAGACAGGTTTGGTGATTGTGGAGTGTGAGCAGGTGTGAGCCAGGATGGATTCAGGGAAACATAGGCTGAGTCCCAATTCGCCTACTTATACTACGACCTAGAAGTATGTACTTTTTTTGTGAGGGAAAAAGTACATACTTTTGAGTGTGTAGCAAAAGAGTATGCACGTTCTGGGACATACTTCGATGACGTCATGCAACGTAAACGAGAACGTGGTTGCCTAGTTACGCACACCGCGACTGTTAACAAAACATTTTACATTTCATTCATTCTTATCCAATATAATTTTATTTACTATTCCCATCTTTTTTTTTTTTCACGCATACATTTACAATGTGTTTTACCAAACTGAGGAGTGAAGCAGGGCGTCGTCGTAGATCAACCAAACGCAGGTCGTTTGTGAGGCTGCTGGTTCTGATATATATATATATATAAATATTTAAAGTTTATAGTGTAACTATTGTTTCACGTATTTTATACTTAATCTTATACTTATGTACAATACTTAAAAATACCCAGATGAAAATGAACCATGCTTTTACTATAGTAAAAGTGTAGTAACCATGTTTCTTTGGTTGGACTGATAAAGTTAACATTTGTACAGCCACAGTATTACTACAAATAAGTCAGACAGAAACATCAAAATAAATACATAAAAAAGACACTTGCATGACACTGTACTAGAGCCTTTTTATTTATTGTTTTGTAGCCTGATAACCCCAATGAGGCGCTATCTTCATCGGACCCTACAAGATAAACACGGTACTTTTTTGGCACAACATAAACCCATTAATATTACGAGACAATAAAATATAAATTTAATTAGGGTTAAACATTTGAATTCTTACACTGAAAAACTGAGGGCGCATCTCCGCTGCTGCATCCGACTGCCATGTTTACATCACCACCATCACCACAAAGCTCCTCCCTCCCGCACGCAATGGGTTGTGGGCAATATTAGCCGTTAGAGTGTGCATTGATCTGCACTTCGAATTCTAACCGGAAATAGTAGACCATCCGGGTATCTTTGGAATACTAATTTCAACATACTACGATTTGGGACGTACTAATTCTAGTTTCGCATACTATTTAGGACGGATAGTATGCGAATTGGGACTCAGCAATAGTGTGCTGAGGTGACTGGACTGGTGAATGGAGATTGTGACAGTGTTTTTTCATTTTTAGTTATGTTCCCACTGAGCAAAAATGTCTTTCTTTCATATGTGATATCGATTTAATTTAATTCATTTTAATACAATTATTATTATAAATTATTAAACTTGTTAAACCTTGCCATTTGAAAATAATGATAAAAAAATCAATAAAAATTAAAATTATTAAAAATACATATTATTCAATTTAGTAGACCTGAATACCCTCATAACACCATATTTAACATCTTATGGTTGATTTCTAAAACATTTGACTATCTGTCAAGCCGTTTAAATAAATGAGGGAAAATTCTAAATATTTTCTGTTGTAACTGACAGCATGGCACAAATGTATTACATGGGCAATAAATTGGAAATAACCTAGAATATTTCTTTGAGGATCTGATCTCTAAAGTATGCTGCTTCAATCCTAAGTAAAAGTGACGAAGGAAGCGGTCAGAGTCCAGTCCAATTATCACTGTGCCCTTGAGCAAGACACTTAACCTCTCGTTCCATCAGGGAGACTTTGCACACAATTAGTTCAGCATAAGTCTCTCTGGATGAAAAGTGTCTGCTAAATGGAAAGTAACCAAGACGGACAGTCTCGCTCTCTCCTTCACAAATCCATCCCTTTATTCAATCTATCTTCAATTTATTTCTAAATTCATGATAAATGAAGGTGTTTTATCACTTTACTGGAGCATTCACTCAATAACCCAAACATTCAGCTGCACAACACCAGCCAGATGAGAGCAAAGAACAATATAAAGAACAGCAAAATTTCTGGTTACCTTAGGTCTCTCACAACTATGAGTTGAAGGCTTTCATTTTGAGAGCTGGGTAATCAGCTCTTGCGTTTCTGTGAGTAAGAAAAAGGCTCTCCTTAAGTTTGTGTGTTTATCTTTAAGTCTCTTGTGTGTAAGCAGGGAAGAAACGCTTGTTACTTCTGCAGTAATTGTAGCAGGTTTGTGAAGATCAACATTATAATCTTTAAAGCAGGGCTCAGTAGTTTCGGGATTTCTTCGCTGTATTCTCGCTTTTTGCTCGCAGGTTTCTCTCTAGAGCTCCCCCTACAGCTTCGGAATAGATACTTGACAACACTGTTGTAAAAACTCGTTGGCGATTCTCAGACACCAGAGGCTAGTAGATCAACGACATCAAAGCAGATGGGACATTCTTTAAAACGTCTTCTTCATTCGGGTTCGAACAGCGTGAGGGAGCGCAATAATGACAGCATTTTAGCAGATTTCTTTTGGCCGTAAAGCAATTGTTTACATCGTGAGACCTGATATCACGCGATACTTCCTGACGCGGCGGCCGGTGGCCCGCCGGCTCAAAGTTGCAAGTGCGGATTTTCCGCTCACGGGCACCAGGGGGGTGCGAAACGACCACCATTCAACCCGAAATAAGTAATATAACCATTCCAATGACTCCGAAGCTGTTCAGTTAAGGTAAAAAAAAGTTACTTAGAGCACCTTTAAGGAATAGCCCTATAATATGCTTTCCTCTCTCTCTCTCTCTATTTCTCTTACTTGCATTTTTCCACCAAAAAAATAAAAAAATAGAAAGTGGTATATCATCCTCTGCCCGCTTTGAAAAATGCTAAATTAGAACAAGACACTCCAGGGAGAACAGCAGGTTATTCAAATATGATTGTTCATATTGCCGTCAAATCCTATTGCATTAGCATATAAATCAGAGATAGTGGAGCCCACATGGAGGTGCATTCACACAAACACTTTTCTTAAAGGGGCAGGTCACCCAAAAAAACAATGCAGTCATCATTTACTCATGTTGTTCCAAACCCGTATGATTTTCGTTCTCCTCTTGAACAAAAAATAAGATATTCTGTAGAATATTCATGCAGATACTTTCCATAAAACATCAATTCATTCATAATAATAATAATAACAATAATAATAATAATAGATTTTATTTATAATGTTCTTTTCTCATACCTAAAACACTACAAGCATAGTGTCGTAGGGACTGCCAGTATTGAGGAAGCTACTGTACATTAGGCACTTAAAAAAATTATGTTATCAGTTATTCACCCTCATGTCGTTGCAAACCTGGATGACTTTCTTTCTTCTATAGAAAACAAAAGAAGATATTTTGAAAAATAATGGTAACCAAACTGTTTTAGTTACCATTCAATTCTATTGTATTTAAGAAAAAAGGAATGAAAAAACCTAGACATTTCTCAAAATATCTTGTTTTATGTTCCAAAAAAGTAGCGAAAGGATGAAGGATAAGTACTTCAAGATGTGAAGTAAATGCAGTTCTGCACTTGAAAAAAATATTTATCCATCCATACCTTCGTATACCTTTATCTCTCCTTGAACCAAGTTCTAAAGGTTTTTTTTTTTTTTTTTGCAATGAATGTTTAATCACTCAACTTTTTTCATATTAGAAGGGGCAGCAGGTAACATTTGTTTAGTTTCGCTCTGTGCGCCTGTCTTGTTCAATATATCTAGCATGAAGCTCTTTCAAAAAGAATATTTAAACCGGGGTCATTACCATCACTGTAAGCACACTGCTCCAGAGTCCCTCATGGCAGTACTTAACAGATTTAAATCAGACCCTAAGGGGCTTAGAGAGGTGCTGGATGTAGCAAAAAGTGTGGGTGGCTAATTAGTTAATGACCTTGTTAAACTCATCAGAAGCTGTCTGGTCTGAGCTGAAGATCACAGGGTCATTGTCAGAAGCCCCTAAAGCTTTTACGCTTGTTTACTGCTGATACTCCTCAAACTAATAAGCTAACTTTTTATAATATATTCTCTCATGGTTTAAATTATGTTCATTTTTTTTCCATAGTTTTCTTTAAACAGGAACATATTTTCTTTAAACAAAAATAATTTAGATTTAAGTACATTAAGGGGAAACGTTCCTGCAGAGCTTATTCATTTTTTTTATTAATATTTCTTCTCCCGTTGTTTTTTCAGGCATTGATTTACAAAATACAAAAGTTGATCTGATGCTGTCGCCATCTACGAATCGAACATTTGCTAAGAGCTGAGCATGCCCACTAATGTCACTCGATTCATCCAGCTGCAAGGAAAATTTCCAAAACCACACTTTCAATGTCTGAATACGTCATCTATTCGCCTGCTAATTGTATTGTTTGAAAGGGGAACCTTTGATATTTTGTTCGCTGCTTGTGGGCCTAGCATGGTGTTAACGATGGTTTTGCATGCTGGTAAGATTACAGTCTCAGCAATTGTGTGGGGTTTTTTCGACTTGGCTACTATTTCAGCCACAAGATAGATAGCCTTGAATGCTTTCTCGGACAGTTTTGCACTCTTCACCATAACTTCCTCTTGGTTTTCATGTTGCCTTTTTAATCAAATAAAATATTCTGCATCCTTGCTTACTAGTGATGGGTGATTTTTTTGTCAGATGCCTTTTCAGATTGCTAGGAACCATTGCTTCATTCAACAATTTGTCCCCACATACCAGACACAAAGGAAGAGGACACGATGGATGTCCTATAAAGGTGAAGCCATATGACAAGTAATTGTCTATTGGTGCTTTTCCACTGCATGGTACGGTTCGACTCGGCGCGGAACGGTTCGGCTCGCTTCGCTTTTCCACTGCGTGGTACGACTCGGCTCGGTACGGCACGGTTCGGTTCGCTTTAGCTCGGTTGCTTTTCCACTGCAGTTAGTACCGCTTCAAAGTGGGTGGGACTGATCGTTATAGTTGCCGTCTCTACTGCCATGACATCATCATATTAAATGCAAATTTTTCATTCCGTGTTTCCCCATCCGCTCCTCGGCAACCAACGAGAGGAACGTCTGCACCTCGTCCACTGACCACGATTCAGCCATTTATTTTTTGAAGTTTATACTCTTTTTCTTTTTTAAGCAAATACTTTTAAAACAGGCGCTACAGCGTTGGCTGTTGTCTACTGGCTATTTAAATCTAGCGGGTTTAGTGTCTCGTGTCGTAAAAACAATGACGCTGGTAGTGATGATTCTGTCTGACCAATCAGTGATCTGCAGTGTTTTCACGTCACATTTTAGTATCGGTACGGTACGCTTGGAACCTCAACAGAGGTGGTACCATTTAAAGCGAGCCGAAGCGAGCCGTACCGTACCGTACCATGCAGTGGAAATGCGCCGTAAGTGAGCCGTACCGAACCGAGCCGTACCGTACCATGCAGTGGAAAAGCGCCAAAGCGTGCCGTACCAAACCGAGCCGTACTGTACCATGCAGTGGAAAAGCGCCATATGTACTGTCTTCTCGTCTTCTTGCTGCTCTCAGCTGCCTGTTCTGGACTGCTACATGAAGATGAAGTTGATGGTCCAAAAGCATCTAGAGCAGGGATGGGCAATTTCAGTCCTGGAGGGCCACTGTCCTGCAGGGTTTAGCTCCAACCCTGATAAAACTCACCTGCCTGTAGTTTTCTAATAATCCTAAGACGTTGATTAGCTTGTTCAGGTGTGTTTGAGTAGGGTTGGAGCTAAACTCTGCAGGACAGTGGCCCTCCAGGACCAAAGTTGCCCATTCCTGATCTAGAGCTTTTCTTTTGCACTATACACCCATCGTCACACACTAGTTATTGAGGATAAAACACACGCATACACGCACATTGACGTGCTGCTGACAGGTCAGCGAGGGGGAGGGAATTTGATTTATTTATTTTTTATTAGGCTATTATGCACGTATGTGTAATTTCAGACATCAGATATTTATCATATATATTAAATATTTTATACACATTTTAGAAATGTTTGAAGGATTTTTACACGGCACCCCTGCTATCGTCAAACGGCACCCCAGTTGGGAAACACTGCTCTAAAATTCTGTAATGAAATAATATTTAAATATTAGTATTTATATTAGCATTTTGTGCTTTATTTGTTTATTGTCTGAATGCCATCATGTACAATATATACATTGTCTGCTTTGCTTAAAAAATGCAGGACAAGCCTGTAATTCATCCATGAACTTGTGGTGTGTAGTGGTGCTGTTGATAAAGGTCAGCGGTATTTTCATGATCAGTATGGACAGGGCCGTTGCTAGAGGGCCGAAAGGTGGTGACGATTCTACGATTTCTACAGAGGGGGATGGAAACCCGATTTTATCTCCATCCAAGCCTTTCTTTCCATTCTGCTTTTCCCATCCCATCCCACTCCTCTCCATTCTGTTTTCCATCTTTTTGTTTTAGTCTTACTCATCATCTCCATTTCCCTCTCCCCTCGCTTCACTTAACATTCCTCTCATGTCATTAAGATTAAAGTCCAGAGCAGGCAGAATGATATGTCAGTCTGAATTATTTAAACAAGGGTGAATGGATGACGAGGGCTGCAGTGGCTTCAGAAGTACTGTACATTATACTGATGGTCAGCTACCCAGAGCTAAACTGTACAAGAGGCACCTAAAGAAAGCCTAGCGATGCTATTGTTTGTTCATAATAGAAAAAATAATAATGTTACTCCTCCTCCAAATTTTTTAGACAAGGTGCCCTTAGGTAACTACAGATGTGGTAATTGTCAAAAATTTAATTTCACTTACAAAACTAAAACATTCAAACATCCTCACACTGCAAAAATTTACAGTATAAGAAGCACAATTTCGTGCAAAACGGCTAATGTAATTTACATGTTGCGCTGCCCTTGCGGCCTTTGCTATGTGGGCAAAACTAGTAGATTTTTCAAACCCCGCATCTCAGAACATTGTTGCGCTATCAGAAATCGAGATTTTAAAAGTCTGGTCGCTCAACATTTTGCTACTTTTAGACATTCTGTTTCTACCTTAGGAATAGAATTGGTGAAATGTCCACGGCGCGGAGGCGACATCAATAATTTACTTCTAAAATGCGAAACCCTCTGGGATTTACACATTAGATACTATGGCACCTAGTGGATTGAATGGAAAATTTGATATTCGTCCGTTTCTTTAAGATTTGTTATTTATTTTTTTTATTTTTTTTATGCAGGTATTATTACTTAAATTGATATTAATTTTGTATGTTTAATTTGACTTTCCCATTTAGTATGCATTTTTTTGTATTTTTCCTTTGCCTTTCTTTGTTCTTCTGGGTGATATTGGTATTATTTTTATTATTTTTATTTGTATTTATTTATGTGTATGTATTTTATTTAATTTTTTTGTCACCTGTGAGTATAAAGGCGTGGTGTGTTTAACTTTTAATTGTCTGACGAAGAGCCTTGCTCGAAACGCTACCACCTGTGTTTGAGTCTACCATTAAATTTTTCACATTTTTGGAGCCATGGTGTGCCGACTTTCTTTCCTTTTTTATTAATTTCCTTGTTGAGCACCCAATTTGAGCAACATATTGCTTTGCTTTGGATGTGCGTGCTTTGGGTCTGATTCTACTTGTTCATTATATAACAAATTATTAGTATTACATTTAGTTTATGACAACAGGCTTATTCAGCAATTTTTTTTGCATGATGTTGTTTCTTTTCACTTTTATGGCTTGGTACACTGAATATTCCACATAATTGTTGCCACAAGGAGCATCCTCCGTGAACGTCTGATCGCAAATATTCCACTGATATTGTTAAAAGATGTGCAAGCTTTTACATTTATTTTCTCTAGGGTGCATAGTTTGCTTTCTTTTTTTGTCAGCCGAAACTCTTAACATAAAGCACTCCCTGAGAAGTTAAAATAAAATTTCTGTCATTCATGTCGTTCCAAACCCGTAAGACCTTTGTTCATCTTCAGAACACAAATTAAGATATTTTTGATGAAATTTGAGAGGTTTCTGAACCAGCCATTTAGGAAGCAACATCATTGCAGCTTTTAAGGCCCAGAAAGGTAGTAAAGACATTGTTAAAATAGTCTGTGTGACTACAGTGGTTCAACCTTAATGTTATGAAGCGACGATTGTAATACTCTTTGTGTGCAAAAAAAACTAACAAAAATAACGACTTTATTCAACAATCTCATCTTCTCCATGTCAGTCTGCTACACTGATCACATAGTAAATACAGTGCAGCGCTTCCAGGTTCTACGTCAGAACGCCGGCTCATTATTGGCCGACGCTGTTAACGTAAGCACCATGATGTATGTGTGTGATACTGACGCAGTAACTGGCCAATAATGAGCTGCCTATGGCTGGTTCAGAAAAAAAGAAATTCAGAAAAAATATGGAACGACATGAGGGCGAGTAATTAATGACAGAAATTTCATTTTTGAAAATGTCACACCTGGTTGCAGAACGCACGATGAAGAAGAAGAATAGGTTCAGAAAGTCTTTAATAATCCACACTCAATTGAGTCAACTCAAATACAGACAGGCAAGCAAACACAACTCAGACATTAATGAGACTGGACAAAGGACACTGAAAACACAAGAACTTGTACACTGATGATGATAAGGTGAACACAGCTGAACAAAATGACAAATCATATTAGTAACCAAGAGGACAAACGAGTGGCAGGAACAGAACAAAGGAAAACAGGGCTCAATGAATACTAACTAAAAGTCTGAGAAAGTGAAACTAAGGGTGCGTTTACACGACAACGATATTCTTAAAACGGAGACGTTTTTCATTTCTGTTTTCTGTGTACAGACGACACCATTGTCAAAACGATTTCCATTCACACGGATCCGCGAAAATGACTTAAAACGCTGAATTCAATGAGCTGCCAGGCCATTAGATGGCGATGAAACACAATAGACTGAACAGGTAATACGCATGTGCATGATGTCATCGTCTTCAGAGTTTCACTTTGAAACCCGTTTTCAAAAGTTTGCGTTTTCAGGCACCCAAAACGTAGTTTTCGTGTAAATGAACGGCCAAAAATAATGCATAAAAAGTTTAACGTTTTTAGTTGAAAACGGTGTCGTGTAAACCGCCCCTAAGAAGACACAGACAGACTAGGTGTGACACTTACGGGTTTGGAACGACATGAGGGTGAGTAATTAATGACAGAATTTTCATTTTTAGGTGAACTAGCCTAATCTTAAATATTTCAATAATTTAAGAACACATTCACATAATCAATATTCTCTGATATTGGTTAGTAAATCGCAAGGTGAGACTGGGGTGTGTAAAGCGAACTGAAGTGGCAAATTTGGTTTGAGGAAAAGTGAATTTATAGAGGGAGAGACAGTGGAAGACGCTTGTTTACCTGGCCACATGCAACGGTTCTCAGTTCTCATCTGCTCTCTTGCTTACTGTCCCAGAATGCCCCGCTGTGATGCCATCTCGCTGTTTTCAAGACTACAAAACATTCCACATCTTATGTGGCCCAAAGCAAATCTAAAACCAGACACAAAACAAAGATTTGCTTTCAAACAGTGCCACATTCCACTAATGTATAATAGTCCACACAAGGCTGGATTAGTACCCCCAGGGGCCCCTGGGCACTGAAGCTCATGGGCCCCCTCCCCTACCTGACAACCACACCCTCCAAAGGAACACACACAGGTGGCCCACCAGGTGTGGGATTTAACATGCCAATCACTATTGATCAAAAGCTGAATGACTAGTTCACAAGACAATGATACGAAATAAATTTTTCTGAAAAGTAGGGCTGCACGATTTGGGGAAAATGTCATATTGTGATTATTGAGGTCAATATTGCGATATGCGATTGCGATATAGTAAACAAATGGTTTCATGAGTTAACTTGCTTACTTCTCAAGTAAAATGCACACACAGATTAGTGATAATGCTGAAATTTGTAGCCCATTTCTCAACTCAAACTAGAAACAACAACTAAATGCACTGTGTTTTCAAATTAAAATAAATTCAATATTGTTATTTGTCTCAATAATACAAGAGTTAAAAATAAATGTCATATTTACCTGTGCCAAACAGGTAGACCTAGGACATATACCGAAATTGTCAAACTGCACTGCATAAATTATAAATTAAATATAGACTAATCCTTATTATAGCAAAAAAAAAAAAAAAAAACTTTAGTCAACAGCAGTGAGTCATTTTCTCTGTTATTTTTGTTCTTTGATTAACTTTACTGACAGAAAGCTTTATTGGCTGCTGTCTCTTTAAGACCAGCTGACGGAGACGCGGCTCTCGCACGCACCTCATTCTTTCACAACTCTTGACGTTCATCATAAGACAGCTCTTATGTTATGAAGATACTCGACAAAACGGACATTTTGGCATAATTGTGTGTGTTATTGTAAGTTCAAGCACGAAAGATAACTGTATTCTGGCGTGCTGTCTGTGCGCACGATACTGGCGCGCGCGCGTCTTTCTGTGTCTGTGTGTGTGTGTGTCACAGTCAGACTTTTGTCTTGTCGCACATGAATTGTTTAAAAGCATTTGCATGAATAAGAGATCATATAATGTAATATACACTTTTTTAAAATTCTGATTGGATAATTATCAAGATCGAGGCCAAGCCTTGTGTATACTATTTTATGTAGCAGCGAACGTGGCAAAAAAAAAAAAAAAAAAAAAACCCGATCACGGAGGGCCCCTCTCTGCGCAAGGGCCCCTGGGCACGTGCCCAGATTGCCCATATGGTAGATCCGGCCCTGTCTGGGGTGTCGTTGCCAAACCGATCACCGAACCGATGCTCTCGAGCCAAATGGTTTGTTCAGTGAGTATGGCCCGACGGAAGGAAAAAAAATAAACCAAACCATTTTTAAACTTTTCTTTTCAATACTGACTCACCCAATCAATGTAGTGTTTAGCCTGTTCAGTTAAGGTATAAAGTAGGCTTCTGACAGCCTGTGGCTCTTGTGGGGATTTTCTCCTGACAATCCCAGATCATACCATTCTGTAAGGGATAATTCCTTATGGACTCCTAGGGTGTAAGGCCAGATGAGACATTACCTTCCAATTAAAGTTCCACTAGCGGAGGCTTAAACCGTTGGGATTTCAGACTGGCCTGTGCGACCCAGTATGGTTAAGGATGATTATAGGACTCATACAAACCCAAGGCTATATTAAACACAATGCTGTATGTGGATCAGCTTGAAACTGCATGACACACAAGACGATGAGCTCTTATTTTCAAGTGAATTTCCTTTTCAAGACAGTTTGGGTTTTCTAAACGACTGGATGTCTAACCATGGATGTCGTGATTGTAATTATTACGGTCTGCTTTTTCAGCAAGTTAACAACTACCTGAATGTAACAGTATCCAGTAAGGACGGGGTGACAGTATGTACATCCTAGCATGGCGAGCTGGAGTTTACTCGATGCCACATTTACATAGGTTGAGGCGAATCAAGCTTACAACTTCCAAGCACACTTTCCAGGAGTGGAATATTCAAGCGTAAAATCCTTGCCCTGGGAAGGTAAATATATTAACACTCTGCCACGGCCTGCTAGGTTTCAGAAATCCCTGTTCAAAGGTTCAAATTCTCTGAGGTTCTTGCCCAGGCTATGGCCTGTCATCATGTCAGGTCCCTCGTTTCTCTAATTAGTCATACCTCAACATTTCCAGCCCGCTATCGGCTCAGTCTGACAACTTGCCACTCTTTGTGCATGTTAATCACTTGGTATCTTGCTAATGGAGCAGCACAACACGCTTGCACCAATAACAGCAGACTGACACTAGTCAACATGAGTGGACCACTTTACCTGAGAGTAATGGAACAATTATCCAATAACGCTAAAAAAACAACAACAACAGTTGTTGGAGACGGATTAACAAATAAATTTATTGTGGTGAAAAATAAAACATTCCGTTCATTTTCAAAAGGAAATGAGCATCTCTTACAGATCTCTCAAGGTCTGCTGCAAGGCCAATAAACCGCAATAATTAATGAGAAACTGGTCACATTTAAACGCAAATGGCAGAGATTTTATTATTAGTTTCAGCATTAGACTAGTTACTTGGTTCTCCATTTTTAATAAATTTTTTTGTAAATTAATCTTTCAGGCTGAGAAGCACAAAAAGGATAAGTGTGTCACTCAAGGATGAAGCAGCGCTTAATAAAATATGACATTGGCAAAACGGCCATTACCTTTACAGTTCACTTAATGGCAAATATATAGGTTATGGGCAATATTCCGCCTAATATTGGAGGACATCAGAAGGTTTCATTAAAAAAAGGTGAGAAGTTTATCATTGATATTCTCCTCAATTATAATTTATCTGACCTCCATTGACCTTTTTTTCTTTTGCCTTTTCTGTACATAATGTCTGTGCTATCAAATGGAAGCATGTGGTAAAATCAAAGACTCAATAGCTAAATTATAGCCTATAGTCATCCTGCTGCATACAGTTTTTCCTTTTTCTGTTGTAGGAAGAAATCATGGGTGAAAAAAATAAAAATAATAATTGAAGCCCAATTTGCATTAGTTAAATCAAGTAGGAAAGGTGTGATTAATAATAATGTACATGTCACAGGCCGGGGGTGTGGAGGTGCTACTTGCCAACCGACACTCCCTCCTTCTACTGTACCTCCTCCCTGAGGAGCTGGCTCAAGGAAAACGGACAACAGAATAAAAGGAATCTCAAGTTTATTTATTTAATTAAAAGGCAATCTCAAGGAGAAAGAACAGGCCAACCGCCCCTCCTGCGTCGACAAGTCCGGACTAGATGACAGCAGTGGGGATTGGACTCGAGTCGCTAGACCAGCGAGACTTCAGCATAGACTGGTGAGCAGGGCGGGTCAGTATGGGTTCAGTATGCTCACTCTTTCTTCCTGAACATAGGACTGGACAACAGCCGTAAGAATTAGGCTTGAGTCGCTGGATCAGCGAGACTTCAGCATAGACTGGTAAGTAGAGCGGGTCAGTATGGGTTCAGTATGCTCACTCTTTCTTCCTAGATGCAAGACTGGATGCAGCAGCGGAGATGGGGCTCGGTTCACTGGCTCAGCGGGACTTCAGCATAGACTGGTAAACAGAGTGGATTAGTATGGATTCAGTATGCTCACTCTTTCTTCTTGGATACAGGACTGGATGCAGCAGCAGAGATGTGGCTCAGTTCACTGGCTCAACGGGACTTCAGCATAGACTGGTAGGCAGAGCAGGTCAGTATAGATTCAGTATGCTCACTCTTTCTTCCTGGATACAGGACTGGATGCAGCAGCGGAGATGTGGCTCAGTTCACTGGCTCAGCGGGACTTCAGCATAGACTGGTAGGCAGAGCAGGTCAGTATAGATTCAGTATGCTCACTCTTTCTTCCAGGATACAGGACTGGATGCAGCAGCGGAGATGTGGCTCGGTTCACTGGCTCAGCGGGACTTCAGCATAGACTGGTAGGCAGAGCGGGTCAGTATAGATTCAGTGAAAGAAGACCGTCACTTATCTCCTTAAGCCCCGTGTTTTCCACCGCTGGCCACTTCCTTGCTGTCTCTTCACCCGAACTCCGCTGTGTCTCCTCGGCTCGCTCTCCGCTCCCCCACCACACACCTTCCTCTCAACACAAACCTCTTTATATCCTCATGGTCCAATCGCCCCTTCAGGATCTTTCCCGCCGCACAGCTGACAGCAATCGCGCTCATCAATCGCGCTCGTCAGCCCTCTCTCTTTCATTGCTTCTCCCTGCTTCCTTGTTTTCCCGGAACCGGCCTCGTGTTACGCCGGAAGCACTCTCCGTACACAATTTCCGCAAATAAGGTTCTGTTTTTAGTCACCCCGTGACATACGCATAAAGGGTTAACATTTAGTAATTTGCAGAACTTTGTTGTATTGACCCCTAAAGGTACAATATGTAAGATTTATGTAATAAAATATCCAAAAATCACTTGCACAGTGTGATATATTTTGGCGACAGACGTGGACAACTGCGTTACGTCTAGCGGCATGCGGTTTTGTTCAAACATTATGGACCATGGCAAGCAGACTTTGGGACAAAAGGAGAACTAAAACCGAGGATCAATATCGGCGTGGCGTTTTCAAGATGCAGAGTGCTTCACGTCCACGACTAACTTCGACTTGACAGAGTCGACTTGACATGCTCTTGCATGTACTTTATCTGACAGGTGAGCAAATGTACATAAAACGAATCAATGTTATATAGCTCAACATGATGAAATGTTAGAATATGATCAGTATGTTATTCTAATGTTGATCTAACTTACTGCTAGTCTCATACAGTCAACAAACTAACACATAATAACATTATAACTTTCAACACACTCAAATGCAGTTTAGTGTGATAGTGTAGAGTAGACCAAGTGAAAAAGCGCTGCATTACCTCACAAGTTGAATTTGTCAAATAAACTGACCTATGTGAGTAGTAATTCTGCACTTGTGGGTAGTTCAGTAGAATGAAATGTCCTTATTCCTTTAGATCTGTGGGAATCGCGTGTGGCGCTGAAATCTGTCTCTCATTAGCAATCGCGCCCTGCTTCATACCACAGTCATGTTAAAAAACATCAATGTTTTCACTCATCCATAAACATTATTAGATCCATCAGCATGACGACAAGTTCTATAATTCCGCTTATGCATCATCAACCTACACCTTTGTTATTGTAAGAGGTTAGCGACCCCTAGTGGCGAAAAAAAAACTACTAGAACCAAAATAGTATCTGCCTTAATTTTTGCCAGAAACCACTTGGACAAAAAATGGGTCTTCCAACAACCAATGACCAACAACTTCCTATGACCGAAAGGATTTAAGCAAATCTAAGATGGCTAATGAGAAAGAAGGATCAAGTCAAAGTCTTGACTGAATTCCAATTGAGCTGTTGCGGCACAACGTGAAGCAAACAGTTCATATTCATGTCAAGACAGAATTCTTGCAATGCTCCTGTTTTGCAGAAGAGCAATTAGACAACATTTTAAGATAAAGAGGCACTTTTTAATTGTGATATCTAATGTGCTCATCCACAGAATCAGACACTGCTTCTTTTTATGTACACATTTCCAATTGTGAATTATGATACATCTTGGTTCGATGGTTTGTTGGATTGGTTTCTCACCACAACCAAACTGATCCAGTTTGTTTTCAATTGGGCCGAGAGTCTCTAATTAGGGTAGGATACTTCTTCTTTTTTTTTTTTTTTTTTTTGTTAGAAGTAATTTTAAGCAGGATTTGTGGAGATAAAGGTTCTTCAAACAGGCAGATTCTATGGACTATAAATACTCACAGGAGACAGGAGATTATGTGTAGCTATTATGTAAGGGTGACATGGACATGATGATGGGGAAAGGAGAGACAGCCAGAGGTCTGATGGGATCTGGAAGCAAACACACAACTTTTTGTCTCTTGTTCAGTTACACTAACACACTGTCTCTCTTCCTCGAGAAGTGATTGACAGATTAAAAGAGTTAAAATGACAGTAGTTATGTCTTAGGGAGATGACATATCAAACTTGAGAAAAGCTGGAGTAATATGAGAGCAAAAGGAGACTCTGACCCTTGTTAATGTAATGAGATTTGCAGAGTATGACAGCTTAGCTTTTAGGAAAAAAAAGTGTTAAACAAAAGTGCTTGGCCTTCACACAACCACTCCTCTTATACAAAGTTGTGACCATTCATCTACATACCCCCCCCCCTGCAGGATCTACTGAGTAAGATATTTAGCATTTTTAAGAAAAGAAGAACTCTTTAATAAATTATGTTTTATGCTCACTGCCCCGAATAAGCCACATAACAGATATTTACAGTATCTATTTTCCATAAGTCATAATAACTTAATTTACACATTTATTCTGTCTAGTTTATAACTTTCTTATTTTGCATTTTCCCTCCTTTAGCATAAATAACTGCTTGCAGCCTTTTGTGAATGTTGTGTATAATGTTGTGTACTTGTCCTCAGCTGTCCTAAGTGAGTTGCAAAACTGGACCTCAACATCCTAAAGTTATTGTGGGGAAAGACTAAAATGTGCATAGCTTGCTGGGAGAATTTATAGGATTTACGTTTTTGTCAAGAACATAAAGGGCCTCATTTATAAAAGTGCATGCAGTACATGCGTACTAAAATCCAAGCCAACGTTCATAAAAACGGTCTTTGACGTGCCAGAGTTGGAGTAGGGTTGAGCGAGGCACAACCTAACGCAAGGCTAGTTGTAACCCACATGGTTTTAAAGTTTCCATACATGCCAGGATGACAAAACTTAGGGTGTGTTCACTCTTGTAGTTTGGTTGGTTCGTTTGGTCCTGACCATTTAGTCCTGATCTGCTTAGCGTTTACATGGGCATTTTAACACCAAACCTAAAGATTAAACCTAAGCTTTTATTATGCATATTTCGTGAACTTACTGAACATCCAAAACAATGCTGTATGCTGGGCCAAAGGTGCTCGTTCTGTGTGCTATAGATATGATGGAACTTGTGAAGCATTATAAAATGTGTAAAGCAATAAAATCAGCTGCAGAAATCCTCCGTCACTCACCCAAACAAAGATCTGCTGCGAGGAGACACGGTTCTGATGCCTGTACCGAACTGTGATGGGCAACATTGCGACTATGACAAGAAAGCAGAAGATACTAGCCGGATTTAAATCCCAGTTTCGTAGGTGGGGCACGTTGTAACACTGCGTTACAATGTACCCCGCAATTAGAACTATGGTATTCTATAATGTTAGCGATATAACTCATATTAACAACTTTTATGAATTCTATTAAGAAACCATGAGAAATAGGTGAATAAAGACTGAGAGTCAATGCAGAAATGATTAATTATTATTGTTTTAAACAATGCTGTGTAGTTGTGTTTTGCGGTGTGTTCATTGTCAACTCAAACAAAAGTTCATTTTTAATCATTAAAAATGCCATTATTTTATATGAAAAAGTTAATTGTATTTTATTGACAAAAGTTTAGTTTGTATTATTTTTTTGTATTATTTTTTTTATTAGATCAGATAATAATTTAAGCTGTCATATGGTCATGTCACAATGTGCCCCTCACATGTTACAAAGCGCCCCACATGGGGCATGTTGTTACATTTCACTTCCATTCTTTCAGGGTAAATAAAGAAAAAAAGTATACACTGTATTAAAGAAACAAAACGACATAATTGTACTAGACACGGGAAATGAATGTGGGGGAAAAAATAAATACTCTGAACCCCAAGTGGATTTACACAAACTGAGAAATTGTTTCCCACACTGGTATTTGGAAATCTAAGCAATTCTTGCAGCCCACCAATCTCAAGAAAATTATTTGGATGTTGACTTGTGCTCTTTTATATGTTAATGACATTAATTAGGCGACATTTACAAGGCAGAGATCTGAAACCATCTCGGCTACGAACAATTTCAAGATAATTTGTGATTAATAGATTTCACATCTGGAATAGAGGTGTACGCACATTTTTAGTGTATACGTTCATTCTCTGAATCACACGTATGCACAATTTAGAAATTATCGTAAGATCCACAAATGTAGGATGGTTTCTACGCATCATTTTATTTATGAGGTCCCAGGCAACTTCTTTTTAGGAAAAACCATGGACTTCCATCAAAACTATCAAAACCATGAACAATATGAGGTTATGCATACTTTTTCATACATGCATTCACTTAGTAGACATCTTTTATCCAAATACTTTGTGCAAACTCAAAAAAACTTGTTTTATCTTTGACATATGATATGCAAATTAGTGAATCTGCGCACTCATAACATGAGCAGAAATGAAAGCTCTAGCGTAAGTTCTGCCAGGAAGACTTAATTGTTACGTCACTTATTACCTTCACATCTAACCAATCGTGTTTTAATACTTGCAGTATAAAAGATCAGTACTTACACATGTCTGAGTTCACAGATGCTGATGCCAACATTCACCTCCATCCTCCCCACCACCACCAGGATGGTCCCTACCCATACCTCCCAAGGGGTCGGCTGCGCCCCTGCCTTCGTCTTCAGGCAGGAAATGCAGCTACGCCAAAGAACCTCATAAGATTATACTTGCTTGCTGGTCTGTTAATAAATTAATGCTTTGTTACGTAATTTTGCCTCCCAAGTCTTTCTGTTAGAACTGTCTTTATTTTAATATAATTCAGCTTCAATCAGGGTGGATCAATTACAAAGTCAATGTCTGAAGCAAATATCTCTTTTCTCCATAAATTTGCATGGTGGTTGCTTACCATGGCTTCCACTATAATACGTTATTAATAAACTCCTTGGCAAATGCTTTGGATTGCTTTTCAGAAAACTATTTTAATACCTTTCTGAATATTCAGATGGACAGATTGTGTGTTCATGAACACTCCCTGAACCATTGAGCTCTAATCTGGGACATGTTAGATGCATACAGTGTTCCATCTCGCAGTTGGAAAATGGAAATCTTTTTGGATCAGTGCCTTTTAACACATTGTGATCAAGCCTACTAAATAACAAAAATCAAATTCAATCTGAATCAGTAGTCCTAGAGAAAAAAATCTAAAAAGAAAAATATTCAGATAAAAGTGTCCATTTGCTTTCCATCGAATGTCAGGGGAAACAGTAGAAACAATCTGGTAACACTTCACAATAAGGTTCCATTAGTTATTTATGCATTAAGTAACATTAACAATGAGCAATACATTTGTTACAGCATTTGTTTAATTGGTGTTAAGTTTAGTTAATAAAAATACAACTGTTCATTGTTAGTTTATTTTCTCAGGTCCATTAAATAATAATAACAGATGCAACTTTTGATTTTAATGTATTAATAAATGCTAAGGAAGTACTTTTTATTGTTAGCGTTTGTTAACTAATGTAATTTATGTTAACAAATGGAACCTTAATAAAGTGCGGGCGAGGGCCAGGAGAACGGAGCGAGGCCGCTGACGATTGACAGTCTCACAGAGGAGCTTCGGAAGCATAAAAGAAGGAGCGAGGATAGTGAGGGACGAGAGAGGACCAGGCCTGGACTTTTCATTTGAGGCTTTACTTTCGATTTGTGTTTGTTTATTTTGGAATTTCGCCTTTTTCACACGCAACCGGAAACTACGTCACGTCGGGTAAACGGATTTCCACCACAGCTGAAACTATGGTGTTTTCATATAGAGTGAACATGGAGCGTTATTTCAAAACTTCTCTCGACACTGCCACGACTCAGATTTGAGGATGTTGACAGAACTGTTGGAAGGCACTCAACAGTTAAAGAAGCAAGGCTGAGCAAGGGCTATAAATTCTTCGTTGAGGAATTTATTCACAATTATCAAGGTAAGTTGACAACTATCTAGCGCTAGCACTTGCAACATTATGAATGCTAAATGCTAACCATTTTTATGTGTTCAGTCTCTAATGTTGTTGATCACAAGGTGGTAATAAGAGCTAGGTGTTATCAGTCTATGAGGAAAAATGAGGAGCCCCACACTCTTGAGGTTATATGTAATATATGCCTGTTGGCTTATATGAGTTAGTCAGATCGTTCTGATATCAAGTTACTGCGGTTGCAGATTTTTATTTCCCTTTATTTTAGTTTCACCTGTCTTAAGGTTTTCTTTGTTGGTTTTTAGTTATGTCTCTTTCATTGCTTCTGCGGTTGCAGACTACAGCTTTATTTCTTGCTTTTGCTGCTGTTTGCAGCTTTCAATTAACAGCACTTAAAGGGATAGTTCAATTCAAATTGAAAATCCTGTCATCATCACCCTCAAGTTGTTTCAAACCTGTATGAATTTCTTTCTTCTGTTGAACACAAAGGAAGATATTTTGAAGAATGTCAGTAACCAAACAGTTTACTGGTCCCATTGACTTCCTGTCACGGAACACTAAACGAGAGACAAGGATTCAAGTGCAGAGGAGATTTAATAAACAAACACAGACGAAGTACAAAACTCAGAACTCAGGTATCCAACAGACAGGAACATCAAGGACAGGTAACTCAGACAACGAACCAGCACAGGACTACAAACACAGGGAGGCTAAATAGGGGAACAAACAAAGGAGGGAAACGAGAAGAACAGGTGGGACAAATTAACCAATAATTAGATAACAAGATGGGAGGGGCTAGACAATAAACAGGAGAGCACATGGCACAAAACAACAAACACCCATGTGCAGCACAAGACAGGACAGACATGTGACATTACCCCCTCCCTACGGAGCGGCTACCAGACGCTCCACAAGACCCGGACGGGACGGGAGGGACAGACCAGGGCGGGACAGACCAGGGCGGGACGGGCGGGACGGGAGGGACAGACGACCCCTCGGGCGGCCAAGGCTCAGGAACTGGAACAGACACCACCGACTCAGGCACTGGAACTGGTACCAACGGCTCAGGCTCAGGCACTGGAACTGGCACCAATGGCTCAGGCACTGGAACTGGCACCAACGGCTCAGGCACTGGAACTGGCACCACCGGCTCAGGCACTGGAACTGGCACCACCGGCTCAGGCACAGACACTGGCTCCGGCTCCGGCTCAGGCACAGACACTGGCTCCGGCTCCGGCTCAGGCACAGACACTGGCTCCGGCTCCGGCTCAGGCACAGACACTGGCTCCGGCTCCGGCTCAGGCACAGACACTGGCTCCGGCTCCGGCTCAGGAACAGACACTGGCTCCGGCTCCGGCTCAGGAACAGACACTGGCTCCGGCTCAGGAACAGACACTGGCTCCGGCTCCGGCTCAGGAACAGACACTGGCTCCGGCTCCGGCTCAGGAACAGACACTGGCTCCGGCTCCGGCTCAGGAACAGACACTGGCTCCGGCTCCGGCTCCGGCTCAGACACTGGCTCCGGCTCCGGCTCCGGCTCAGACACTGGCTCCGGCTCCGGCTCCGGAACAGACACTGGCTCCGGCTCCGGCTCCGGAACAGACACTGGCTCCGGCTCCGGCTCCGGAACAGACACTGGCTCCGGCTCCGGCTCCGGAACAGACACTGGCTCCGGCTCCGGCTCCGGAACAGACACTGGCTCCGGCTCCGGAACAGACACTGGCTCCGGCTCCGGAACAGACACTGGCTCCGGCTCCGGAACAGACACTGGCTCCGGCTCCGGAACAGACACTGGCTCCGGCTCCGGAACAGACACTGGCTCCGGCTCCGGAACAGACACTGGCTCCGGCTCCGGAACAGACACTGGCTCCGGCTCAGGAACAGACACTGGCTCCGGCTCAGGAACAGACACTGGCTCCGGCTCAGGAACAGACACTGGCTCCGGCTCAGGAACAGACACAGGCTCGTGAGCAGTCTCTGGCTGGGCGGAACTCAAGTGCTTCCTCCAAGCATGCAGAACTGCCCCTGCATAGAATAGGAACACGGCCTTCCTGGCCCTGGCAGAACTGATGATGGGAAGTTCTGGGACCATCGGACTCAGGACCACCGGAACTGGGACCACCGGAACTGGGACCACCGGAACTGGGACCACCGGAACTGGGACCACCGACACTGGGACCACCGGAACAATTACGGAGGGAACCTTTCTCCTCCTCCTGTGTTTCGGGACCACCGGAACTGGGACCACCGGACTCGGAACCACTGGAACTGGAACCACCGGAACTGGGACCACCGGAACTGGGACCACCGGAACAATTACGGAGGGAACCTTTCTCCTCCTCCTGTGTTTCGGGACCACCGGAACTGGGACCACCGGACTCAGGACCACCGGAACTGGGACCACCGGAACTGGGACCACCGGAATAGTCACAGAGGAGGTCTTCCTTCTCCTCCTCCGTTTCCGGACCACCGGACCACCTCCTCCGATCTGATCACCGTCTGACATGGTGCTCTCCTTCTCCAAAGTCCTTTGAGCGCATCTGGAGAAATACTCAAATAGGGAAATGGAATTTCCCTTATCCTCCTCTGGAGAAAAAATCTCGCTCCGCTGAATCCACATATGGCTGGTTCGTTCTGTCACGGAACACTAAACGAGAGACAAGGATTCAAGTGCAGAGGAGATTTAATAAACAAACACAGACGAAGTACAAAACTCAGAACTCAGGTATCCAACAGACAGGAACATCAAGGACAGGTAACTCAGACAACGAACCAGCACAGGACTACAAACACAGGGAGGCTAAATAGGGGAACAAACAAAGGAGGGAAACGAGAAGAACAGGTGGGACAAATTAACCAATAATTAGATAACAAGATGGGAGGGGCTAGACAATAAACAGGAGAGCACATGGCACAAAACAACAAACACCCATGTGCAGCACAAGACAGGACAGACATGTGACACTTCTTCCATACTAGTATTTTTTTTCCTACTATGGAAGTCAATGGGATTTAAGACATAATTGAAATTCTCAGGGTAAATGATATCAAGACAGGAGCCTTAGTGGGTGTTGACAAATATGGCAACAAATACTATGAGGACAACAGAAACTTTTTCGGTATTAATTTACATTTTGAAGTGAACTATCCCTTTAATGTAGATCACAGCATAAAATTACAATTCATTAGCTAAACTATTGTCTTCTCAAACAGGTGTCATTGGAGACAGAAGTTGTTTGTATTTCTGCCTATATGTGCAGCTGTTCAGCTGGTAAAGTGTTGTGCAACCACCTGACAGCACTTGTGTATCAGACGGCCCACTATGTGCAGCTGAATTTACAGTCTGTCCCACCACCACTGGCCTGCACGAGTGAGCCACAGAGATGGCATCATCCAAGAACACAGGCATGTATTTTTTTCTTTTCTGCAATTGGTAAGAACACTATAGTATCAACTCAAACAAACAAGTAAGTATATGTTAACATCAAAGCATTATGGGCTAATAATGCACAAGAGTGCAGATTAAGTAATGAACATCACCCAATATTAATACAATCTGTTAACTGTTATTACTCATTATTATTTCATATTGACTAAATGCATAAACTAATGTCAATGTATATAACCTTATTATAAAGTGTTTCCAGAATATTTTAACACTGCATTTGTTTGTTTTATACAGTACTAAGGGAGTCCATCCAGAGGCAGTGAGTGAACTTGTTGTCCAGAAGCCAAAGTCTGGAATCAAGTCTACCCTATACAGGGCTTACACAGGTAATACACAACACTGTATGTGTACACGTGTCCTCAGCAACAACTTAATGTGTTCAATTTATTTAGGTCCCCTTCCAGATCCTGATGTCTTGGCTTCTGGTGAAAAACTGAGTCAGATCCATCCCTGGCCTTTGCTGGCACGCATACTAGAAGGCATGTCAAAAATAGAGTTGGTCCCCTCACAGTTTGGTCCTGTACCTCGTGGTAGTCCACTTTCATACCAATGTCCCCCTATAGCTGCAGATGTTCCTGTTGTTAATTTCCCTCCACTACTTGTGCTTGGCTATCAGTTTGGCTGTAATTTTAAATATGTGCCCACACACCATCAATCACTTCATCTGGTGTCTATAAAGGTTACCATTGTTCCGCTTGTCAGATTGAAGAGGCCACAAGACTACAGTCAAAATGTACTGCTTGGGGACAAATGCGGCAACCAAGGGTAACTGCAAGCAGGTTCCAGGAGGTTTGTCATGTAGTTGGGGATTCAGCTGGTCAGTCATTAGCGGTAAGAATCATCAAGGGCACGAGGCAGACAAGTGCTATGAAACATGGCCTCGAACTTGAGCCAGATATTTTGAGAAAATATTCTGAGACAGCCAGTGTTAGTCTGCCCTGCAAAGGCAAAAGACCTTAACTCGCTAGAGTGTGAAACTGAGAAAAAAGACTTTAAAGTTTCTGTTTTGTCTAGACAAAAGTATAATAGGTAGGACTCCCAAAATTTGACAACTAGTTGCTATAATGAAGAAATGTTTGTATGCAAAAAATCTTGAGCTCAAAATTGACCTTTGACCCTTTTTTGGTAGTTACTGTACTCTGCCTTTGTATCATATGCCAAAAATAAGGAGTCGTGCAAAGGCAAAAGGCAGTAACTGACATATAATCAATATTTGCTTGCTGTCCCCCATACTTGCATCCCTTATAAGAACACCTAACCAAGGTCTAGTCATCATGGTATGTGTTTTAAATTATATAGAAGACCTTTGGTTGTTCCTATTTAGTGCTATAATGATCAGGATAGTGTGGCAACACTAACAAAGTTAACAGTATGACAGATAAGTTACTCTGCAGTACAGTATGTACAGTATGAATAAATACAAGAAATATTTTCACAATAAAGAATTTAATTATAACTGAATACAAATGTTTTTAAAAACAAATTACAGAGGAGCAGTAATTTATCAATTTGCAACAAGAATATTTCATATTCATTAGGCGTGTTTATTTTGAAATAGCAATAAACATGAAAAATCATGAAATATTGGTAGAAAGCTCAGTTTGTTTTCATACCAAGAGTTAAAAAAATAACACAAATTAAATTTTATTTAAAAAAAAAAGTCAGATTTTTTTTATATATATAAACAAAAATATTATGGATTCTCGATTTGTGATGCGGCTGCCAGCAATAAAGCACATTTATGCTCTTTTTATGCGTTTATTAGAGGTTGAATTCAAATCAAATACTGCCAAACCACCCATACTACTTCTGAATAGGATGTCTACTTCATAAATTGTATGAAAATTTTGGAAATACTTGGTTCAGATCACTCAAAACATATATGAAAATGGAGGCGCCCTTATATGGTCAGTAAGGAAGCTTGGCTGTCCATCTAGTGAAAAAGTTTGTTACTGCGCCCAAACATCAAGCGTAGCGTTAGTTCTGGCAGGTCACGTTAGTCAAGCTCGCATCAGCTGACTATCAGCTGATCCACATCTACCTATAGGAATACAACGCCTATCACCGTATACATATATAAGCTGCTTCAGTATTATCAGCAGCTATCGCGTTTCTCAGGAGCGAATTACCCTCCTCCATCCCCAGCTCCTCCTCTCGTCAGTCAGGATTTGGCATTCTGATTCCCTTCGAATCAAAATAAATTCCCGAATCATGTCGTACTTTAAAATCTTGAATTAATAATATCTGCAATACATTCATGTTGGTTCTGTTCTGTTTACCCCAAGGGGGGTTATTGCTGCTCTCCCTGCTCTTATCCATGCTAGGCTGCATGGATGTGCAGGGAGTTCTTGCCCAGAACGGAACCATACCGCCAATCCAAATTGCATGCTAATTGTCAATCATATATGACGATAGTGGTCCTGACAGAAATGAACACCTGCAAGGAAATATGGCTCAAACACGTATGGATTGTTGTGGATACAGCAGATGACGTGCATTGCTATGGATTATGGATTATATCGGATTGCATGGAAAGGTAGGATGCCTGTGTATTTAATATTTGGTTTTCGGCGTCTGATGCGAGGCGAGTGTCAGCGTCAACGTTAGCGCAAACTTAGTGACACAGATTAAATTTAGCTAGCTCCGGGCTGTCACTGACATTGACAGAGCTGAACCATCGCCCTGAACGAAAATATAAAACATTTATGACAATCTATTAGCTTGCATACCATCTAAGTATGGCTTGTTCACCTTGCTTTGTTTCTGTAATAATACAAACAAGCACTCGGCAGTCTACTCTTTATTTCAAAGATGTGTCGTCGTGTGTATGTTATGTGGTTTGGTGACAATTAAAGAGCGGCAAACTTTGACAGTATGACAAAGCCAGAGTACAGTAACATCACAGCGGCACCGTAACATCTCTCTTGATGCCAGGCTAAACAAAGTCAAAACACCTTAACTCAACTTCAGCGTGCTGGAACAAAGGCAAAGAGCCGTAACAACTGTTACGGCGTTCTGCTGTGGTTTTTCGTATGGTTTTGGAAGTTACGTTTGTCATAGCCATTTATTTTCTCGTTAAAACAATCAAATTGACTCACGATATTTATTCACATGATAAAGGAGGTCTCAAATATCACAAAAATGACACTAACTCATTTTTGACCAAACATGATGTTACGGCGTTTTGCCTTTGTAGGGCAGTAGTGTCCTACCATATGGTTTTATTATCAATCCAGAAGTCCCACATCTAGGAGCCAGTCCAGATGGACGAGTGCATGATCCATCTGAAACCTTCCAATTTGGACTAGTGGAGGTAAAAAGCACATCTGCTGATAACATTGCCCAGGTTCCATTTATGAAACTTCAAAGAGGACAAGCCAAACTCAAAGAGACCCACAAGTCCTACTGGCAGGTTCAAGGCCAGCTTGCAGTAACTGGTCTACAGTGGTGTGACTTTGTGACTGACACAAAATCAGATTTCACAATACAGAGGATCTGGCGAGATGATGCCTTCATAGCATCAATGAAAGACAAGCTAGACATGTACTATTGTAATGTTTACATGGATGTGTATCTTTGTGTTACATGGATTTATTCTTATAATTGTATATATACCCACATTTATGTACATAATGGTGAATACATGCTTATATTTTGAATTTGATCTTGTGTACTATATATGATTATATGTATGCATACACATTTACTAATTGTATATGTATTTATATTGTGTGAAATAACAATGAACAGCAGAACTGAGTTGACATCTTTTTTAATGAATTCTTATTAAAAAAAAGGCATTTTGTTGTCAACTATTTCATTGTGTCTGTCAAATTATTTTCAGGAAACTTAGTATAAATAATGACAATATACATTTTGATCAAATGTTACAGTACAAAGTAAAAAAAAAAAAAAAGTAAAAACAAGATATTTAATGATGTTAAATATGGAAAGTCTATCTCTACTATTGTAAAAATCAATCACACTGTCAGTGTAAATATCTAATATTTATTGTATTATACATATTTACTTGTATAGCCTACATTCACTGCTCAAGAAACATTGGTCCCTGGTAATTAACCATAAAACAGCAATTATGCCAGATCTGATTGATGCTTCCTGACAAGGTGAGTGGCACAACAGAATCGCAAATGTGGTTTTCCTTGACCCTTCGAATTACCCTTTCCACCAGAATTCTGAGGTGTGCAATGCCCTGTGTTTTTTCACAGTCCTGTTTGCTGAACTGCTTAGCACGTTTGAAAGGTGGAATGATCAGTCTAGCACCAACACTGGAGAGCATATCCTCGATTGTGAACCCCTTGTCTGCCATGACCTCATCTCCAGGTTCAAGCAGGTCTAAAATGCCGGACTTCTTTGTGATCTCTTTGTCGGCGATTGAACCTGTGTAAAGCTGGGAGATGAAAGTCATTGCACCACACGGAGCTACTCCAACCAGACCTTTAAATGTTGTAGTGCTCTTGTAGCTGGAGAAGATCTCTGAGTGGAGTGTCAGAGATGTGAGGCTCTCACAGCGGATTTCTATGCAATACAGGATGACTCGCAGGTTTGGACAGAACAAACTGTACTTCTTTGACATGGAGAAGCATATTTGTTGCCTGGACATCCAAATGGGTACTGAACCCAACACAAAGAACAGGTAGTTAGCCCAGGTGATAATGGCCCTACTCACCGTGGCCACGCTTTCCCCAAAAATGTCAGCGATTACTTGTTCCCTCAGTCCAGCAGCTACCCGACAGGAATACATGAACAGTTCATCTATGAGCTGGATCTTCCGTGCAGGGCAAGGGCTTGGGGATGCTTCCTGTCCCATCCTCTGTGCCTTAGTCCAGTACACAAGATTGCTGGCAGATGGACAAACGGACTCCCAGAACACCTGGAAAACTTCCTGTGAGGGAAACTTTGTATAGTATTTGATTGTGTGATCAGAAACACAAAATCTGCTCATTATTGTTTGTTTCTCTAGTGACATTTTCTGCAGCCTAGCCTCTAGCTCTTCAATGTACAGCAGAGCCTCATCTAATGCACCTATAAAAATGTAAATAATATAGTTGGCAACTAATTATTATACGTCACAGCACAGTCTACACTGTTATCACCGAAATACACAAGCAAAAGTCAACATAAGTGCTTACCGGTAGGTGGGCGTGCCGCGTAGTCATGTTCCTCAATATGACTGGATTCATTGGGTGCATCTTCTGAGACCACCTGCTGCTCCTGAACACGTACATCCGCGCCAAGTCGAACGGCAGATCTCTCAAAAGCTGACAGCCTTTGAGGGAGTACATAGCAATTGTTCCAAGGGAAACGACTGGGAATGGCACCAACCTTCAGCCGCAAACTTCCTGGAATGTAGTCGTCAGTGGTAAAATGCTGACTGCAGACATACGTGCTGCCTCTCCGAATGATGAACGTAGACCCTTCGTCCCGTCTAATAGCGATGACCCATTTCTTTTTTTTGGTCTTCGTTCAAAGGATACCCGTGAAAACTTAAATAAGGTTGTTTTTGCTTAGAATTGCTGCACTGAGGGACGCTACAGCAACACTTATTCTTGGACTCGGCTATTGTTGTTGTCACCGGAAGTAAGTTTATTTCACACCTGGAAGTGTGAAATAGGCTTATTAAAGTGGATGAACATTCTCCAGTTCCAGCCTCCTTCTTCCCTGAATAACAAACCATGTTGCAAAGTGATTCCCATTTTATATATTAAAGATAAAGATACAGCAACATAGATAAAAATACATGAATACGTCAACACTACTAACTAGACATTTACATTTTCTGAAGAAAATGTTGCCAGTACATCGCTATGCGGTTACTGAGGTGTGCAAAGAGTGTTATCTACAGTATATGATATTCCGGTACATAAATATGGCTCGATAGTCTCCTATGAGATTTTTTTATCCATTTTATTAAATACAAGGCAAAAGTCATAAGTTTGATTGTTTAGAAATATAATAGCACAACCTTCAAAAAAAAAGAAAAACTGATCTGAAATAATAACCTTTTTAAAAGTACTAATAACGGTTCGTTGTCCCACATGGAAAATTAAACTGATTCAGATTTATTCCAACAATAAGAGCCACCTAGAGAATGAGATGAGATTAGAGACTGTCTTCACAGAGGAAGGAAACAACATGACGACAGATGCAGTTTTTCTCGAATGCTATTTAGAGTTTCAACAGAACCTCTGCGTTCACATTGGAGGAGAAGCTCAAGGCAACGTCAAGATCAGTAACAGGTTTGGTGGAAACAGTCATGGCATCCATTGATGCATGAACTGATTCTGTCAGTCCTAATGAAGTTAATGCTCCAGAGATAAGCATTGTTTTGACTCAGCTCTCACAGAATGTTGCCGGCCACTTTAAAATGAGGACAGGTGAAGGTCAAAGAGGTCAATTTCTGTTCAAAAGCTCAGCATGAACACATGGCCCCAAATGTGCATTCACAAACACAAGCAATATGCTGCAAATACTGCTGCCAAAAAACATGCAACTGCAGAGCTTCATGTTTCCTTTCAGCAGACACATGCAATTATAATTTCAATCACGTTCAAAATTGCACATGTCATCTAATGCATATGAAAATATTTCTGAAATAGATGGTTCACAAAGGAATAGTAAACTATGGTATGGCTTGTGACTGCAAAAAGAGTGTACCTTTTTTTAAAAAGGTGAAATATGTTATTCCTGCATCACTAAACAGAATTGAAACAATGACAAACATTTAAACAATGATTTGATAGCACCACAGAAAATCCAAATCACTTTAATTTCCTTCAAATGGATTCTCATACGAGTAAAGCTCAAACTCTCACAAAGTAAGTTTTGAGTGAAAAGTTGATCAATCATCTCCAGACAGTTAGCCTCAGAGAACACACAAACTACTGTACAACAAAGTTAAAGGAGCATTTCACCTGTGGGAACATTAATCTTTATTGAAAGTGAGTCATATATGTAGTCGAAATGTAACATAAATTTCGAATTTGGTGCCTTCTTGACCGAGGAAAGACAGAAAGTAACTTTAGGGCGCATTTGTATGGAAGACAACAACTCCCACAATGCACCACATTGCACAGCTCCGCAAGCCACTCCCACTAGTCCAGTTCACAACACAAACGTCCATGTCCTCGTCTGATTCAGAGATTTCATCCAGGAGAAATTGGCATCGTTGAAATTCTTTGCAGCAGACGGACTCTATTTCTGTGTCCGTAGGCGCACTGTGAGAGCACAGGCACCACCAGTCCACCCCAGTTCGAGCCAGTCCGGGCTCCTCGTCCGCGACAGGCAGATATTCTGCTTCGGCTGCAGAAGCCGCAGCAGCTGCCTCCTGTTTGCCTCTGGCTCGTAAAGGTAGCCACGAACATCTGATTTGAGCATCAGACTTTTGAAATCCTCTTCTTCCATATCATATGGAGTACCTTCCGCCATTGTCGTAACTTCACATCTGGCTGATATTGCTTTTAGTTTCTGCAAGTGAAGTCCCCACCCACTGATCTGTAATAGGTCTGTAGCGTGAGTGGGTCCCACTCTGTGGAAAAATGAGGAACGAGTGTTTGTAGTCTCAACCCCTCTACAAAGATATGGGACTTCCTGCTTAGAATGACGCAAAATTAAGATTTTTACATCATTATAAGCAGGAACTGCAACGCTGAAATCCGTATTTCTCCCGTCTCAGGGGAAAATGAGGGAATAATGCATTACCATTCAAAAATATGACTGGGTTTCTAACGATACAAAGCTTAATGCAAATGGGTGAAGTGGCCCTTTAAGGAGAAAGTATGGACAGATACAAAAAGAAAGAAAGAATCATTTCAATGGTGCAGGAAGGGGGAAAAAGGAGTATTTACGCTGTTTAGACACGTTTGAACACGTAACCCAACCCCACCCCACCCCACCCCACCCTAATCTTACCCCTTTGTGTATAATATAAAACACAGGATGTAACAGGCATATGCTACTACAGGCACAATTTATTCAAAAAGTACAAATATTCCAAGTGTTCTGAGGCCAAACAATTGATTTGTGTGAAGAAAAGACCCAAAAGCTATCACCGTCTCCATCCCCCATAGATCCTATGCACACATTCAAAAATTGCCACCCAAAGAAGTGTTACGTCAGCTTTGGTAGTCAAATTGCATTGGCTCTCGTGTGTCTCATAATCGATTGCATCATGCTAAAGAGCCCATCCTGCAGAGGCATGGCCGCCTTGCAGCTAATGCCATAAATTACCTTGACCACTCTTGGACATTATACTGCCAAGCTATAGTGTTCTGTGACCCGCACAAGGTTACTGGAGTGCAACCCTCTATTCCGCCAGAGGGTGGCGTGTACACCCCCAGCGAATTTTTAAAATAAAAAACAATACACCTTTCCTCCGGTGAAGACGCTGCTAGAAAGCAGCAAGAACTGGTATGAAAAATATCCTCTGAGGGATAGAAATTCAAAGAAAAATCTCCAAATATGACCAAATATTGAAATATTGTGTCTCCATTAGGTTGAAAGTTGTGAGAGAAAGTTAAACCGCATGTCTCTGCGAGCTCCTCAAGAAATCTCCGGTAAGGATGATAATACTAATGCGAGTGTTAAAATGCTGACTGTGCTAGCTCTATTATGGCGCAAAATACCGTTCTTCTAAAACCATTCGGAGTTGTGACCCTGATTCTTGCTGTTTGATGCCATATAGACACAGATTCAGATTGTTTTATGTTATTTAAGATGCTCAAAAAAGATCGTTAATCGCGCTAGCCACGTGCTAATTTTCGTATTCTCTAGTTTATTGCGTGAGTCCAAAAAGCACACACACCTCGGTGACCTCTTCCAAGCCTCGCATTTATTGAACTTCCCCCCACAATGCCCCCTCCTGGGCAGAAACAATACTCAGGATCTAAACCATGTAACATTATGTTATGTAGTACACGTTAGTTCCACTACATAGATTATCCCACATCTCCCCTTTTAACAGAAGCAATAATAAAAAAAAATGACATATTTTCCTTAGTAGACATCGCTTGGAGAACAACTCAACGATGAGCAATAAACAACATCTTTTGTACAGATAAACATTACCTGAAAACTGTTCATTCCAGGCTACGAAAAGTTATGAAAACACATTATCAACAAATACACATGTATATATATATTTTTTTCAACATACATCAGCAACATTTCTCCTTTCCTTTTTTTTTTTTTTTCAGCCATTGAAGGGGAGTAGTAAACTGCTTGACTACTGTAAGAACAGTCCCCTGAGGCTTCAATGGAGTGACTATAAATCCAGTCTTTTAGGTTTTACGACTGGCCTCCCAGATCTGGTTCTGGTGACTGCTCCTGTTGGACTGACAGAATATGTTTGGGGTGCCAGTGCATTTTGTGTCTCTGTACTGTTCTCGGACAACTGGGAACCAGCATGGGTGTCACACCCACCCTCCTTTACATCCATAGGAGAGAGGAAATGACGGTTCCTACGAACAGTTCCATGAGGCACATCCACTCGGTAAGAACGGGGTGTTGGATGTTTCTCCATCACAGTTCCAGTCACCTTTTGATCTGTGACCCACACCTTATCGCCAGGTGAGAGCTTATTCAGGTCATGCACTCTATGCCGTTTGTTGAAATATCTCATATCTGTACTTCTTTTCTCTCTCTCCCGAACACTTACATGTATGGCGGTGCCATCAGGTAACAAAGGGTCCAGCAGTCTTGGGAGAGTTGGCACCGTAGTACGAAGACGGCGTCCCATGAGCAACTGGGCTGGGCTGTACCCATTGTGAAGTGGAGTTGACCTATATGACAGTAAGGCAAGGTAGGGGTCTTGTTCTTTTTTGAGGAGGTTTTTTACGGTCTGTATAGCCCGCTCAGCTTCTCCGTTGCTGCGTGGATGCTTCGGGCTACTGGTGACATGTCTGAATCCATAAGCACCTGCGAACTCTGAGAAAGTGCTGGATGAGAACTGTGGCCCATTATCACTCACTAATGTCTCCGGGATGCCGTGGCGTGCAAAGATAGACTTTAGGTGCGTAGTGACATCTGCAGAACTGGTGAGTGAAAGATTTGGCACCTCTACATAACGTGAATAGTAATCCACAACTAAAAGATAAGTTTTCCCTTTCAGGACAAACAGATCTGTCCCTAGCTTTTGCCAGGGCCTCTCAGGAAGATCTGATGGGATCAACGGTTCAGTGTAATTAATGCGCTCTTTAATGCAAACATGGCATTTCAGAACCAGCTCGTTCAACTGCTGGCTAAGTCCCGGCCACCACACACTTTGCCGTGCACGTGCTCTGCATTTAACTACGCCTTGATGCCCTTCGTGGAGCCTGTCGAGGACATCATTCCGCAATGCAGAGGGAATGACGAGTCTTGTACCTTTCAGAAGAAGGCCGTCATGAACAGATAGGTAAGCTCGCTCAGACCAGTAAAGCTTCTCAGTCCCTGTACAACAACCTGACTCAGGCCATCCATCCTGACACATTTTCATGACATTTGAGCAAACATTGTCTGATTTGAGGTGCTCTCTCAGGTTGTCCAGGAAAGATTGACTTGCTGGGAGGTGCTCCACAATGCTGTCCACGTAAATGTTAGTGCTCTCCATAAACTCGTCATCCATGATTTCTTTATGAGCAGGTAGCGGAGCACGTGACAGAGTGTCAGCAGTCCATAAGCTCTTTCCAGGAACATGAGAAATCTTGTATGAATAGCGCATAAGTCTCATACGGAAACGCTGGATGCGGGGAGGTAGGGCATCCAAATCCTGGCCACCAAGGAGACTCAACAGTTGTTTATGATCGGTTTCCATATCAAAATGTTGACCAATCAAAAAGTCACGAAATCTCTCACATGCCCAGGTCAGCCCAAGGGCCTCCTTTTCTACTTGCGCGTATCTTTGCTCAATAGGAGTAAGAGACCGTGACGCGTAGGCAACAGGTCTCCAATCGACACAGCAGGACTGCTCCCAGTCCATACGATGACGCGTCTGCAGATACTTTGAGTTGCTTGTTTGCATCGTACAAGGCCAGCACTGGAGCAGATGACAAGTCTTCTTTCAAGTTCTTAAAAGCTTTAACTTATTCTTCCCCCCAGAACCAACAATTTTTCTTGGACAGGAGATCTCTGAGTGATTTATCTTTTTCCGCCAGATGGGGAATGAATTTTCCCAGCTGGTTGACCATACCAAGAAAACTCCTTAGCTCACTGACGTTTGTTGGCTCTGGCATCTCCTGGACCGCTGCGGTCTTGGCTGGGTCTGGTTGCACTCCTCTGTCTGAGATAATGTGGCCAAGAAACTTGACTACACGCTGGCACAAGGCACACATTTGTCTAAGTTAAGGGTGACGCCAGCATTTTCCATCTTTTGGAGCACTGCGTGAAGGCGCACATCATGCTCCTCTTGAGAACGCCCCCACACCAGCACATCATCCATGTGACAGACCACACCGTCCAGGCCCTCAGTGACTTCAGTTACCATACGATTTTGGAAGTGCTCAGGTGCTGATGCAATACCGAAGGGCAAACGATTGAAGAAATACCGCCCAAACGGTGTGATAAAGGTCATCAGCTTGGCAGATTGCTTTGCTAGAGGTATTTGCCAAAATCCCATGTTTGCATCTAACTTGCTAAAAACACAAGCTCCCGCTAACAACCCAAGAGTCTGTTCAACTGAAGGAAGTATGAATTTCTCCCTTCGCACTGATTCGTTGAGCTTTGTTAAGTCAACACAAATGCGTGGATCACCTGACTTTTTAGGCACCACGACAATGCCTGCACACCACTCTGTGGGTTCTTCCACCCTGCTTATGACCCCCATCCGCTCCATGCGTTGTAGTTAATTTTTTACTTTTGGCATGAGTGGAAGAGCGATGCGTCGTTGAGTTTTGAGAGAAAATGGAACTGCTCTTGGGCTCAGTTCAATGGTGTAAGGCCTCTGTAACAGTCCTAGCCCACTGCACAGCTTTGGATAGCGTTCCTGTAGTGTGTGAATGCTTACGCCATCAACACGTGTGACAAGACCCAGTTTGGTGATGGCGGGTCTACCTAGCAGTGGTGAATGAAGACTCTTAACAACATACACATCCTCCAATATGTGCTTGTCTCCTTTCAGAAGCAGCATGTTTGAAACTCCAATCACGCTAAGTGGTGAACATCCAGGTCCAAGTAAAGGCTTGGTCACTCTCTGGAGTGCTGGTTTGTTGCCTTCTTTAAATATCTTGTGGAATACATGGTCTGGCATAACAGTGACGTCAGCACCTGTGTCGATTTTGAACTGTACTTCACAGTCTTTTATTTTAATATCGATCAACCAGGGGTCACCCTCGGTAACCACTGTGCCTAAAAATATGTCAGGGTCTTGTTCTTGAATCTCATTCACCTTTCTGGATGAAGCACACACCTTTTGGTAATGTCCCCTCTTCCCACAGGCGTGACAGAGTACAGTATTAGCAGGGCACTGCGCTTTTGGATGAAATGGGCTTTTCCCACACTTGTGACATCTTGACTGTGACTGTTTAAATTTGTCTTTTGCTCCATGAGCATTTTTGAAATGGCTTGCTTTTACTTTTGACTCTATCAACAGAGTCAGACGTTTTGGCATTAATGCATTCACCACGCAAGTTACTCTGCTGTTGCTTCACTGCCTCAGTCTGTCTCGCCATATCAATGGCCTTTTCCAGCGTTAGATCTTTATCTAACTGCATTCGCTCTGACAGACGTATATCATTTAAACCAACGACTAACCTGTCTCTGATTAATTCGTCGTGCAGTGTCCCATATTTGCAGTGCTCAGCCAAGGAATACAGTGCAGTCACAAAGGAGTCGACTGGTTCGTTTTCTCCTTGTTTTCTCATGTTGAAACGTGCTCTTTCATAAATTACGTTTTTCTTCACAACAAAGAACGCGTGAAAACCCTCTTTCACTGCGTCGTAAGCTCACTGTTTTCGTTCGTCAAATTCAGCCCCTTCAAAATGTCGTCCGCTTCATCACCCATACAGTACATGAGTGTATTTATTTGATTGGCTTGCGTGGAAATATGGAGATTACTGGCCTGACGGAAACGTTCGAACCGTCGGATCCATCTTTCCCATTCGGTAGGTTTGGAGAAGTTAAATGGCTCAGGTGGCTGGATGCTGAACGTAGCACACGGGCTCGGCGCGGGCGGCTCTCTCCCCCCTGCAGCTGCATCACCTAGAGCGCGTTGTCCTCCTGCCGCTTGTTCCATGACTTTGCGACTTCCAACTTATAAAACTTCACTCTCCCCCAAAACAAAACTTCTTCCGCAAGCTTATTAGAGTATCCTACTCTGACACCATGTCGTATTCTCTAGTTTATTGCGTGAGTCCAAAAAGCACA
This sequence comes from Leuciscus idus, assembly GCA_021554675.1. Classification (NCBI taxonomy): domain Eukaryota; kingdom Metazoa; phylum Chordata; class Actinopteri; order Cypriniformes; family Leuciscidae; genus Leuciscus; species Leuciscus idus. The sequence continues at coordinate 42,517,973 of CM038623.1, read as the reverse complement.
CACACCTCGGTGACCACTTCCAAGCCTCGCATTTATTGAACTTCCCCCCACAATGCCCCCTCCTGGGCAGAAACAATACTCAGGATCTAAACCATGTAACATTATGTTATGTAGTACACGTTAGTTCCACTACATAGATTATCCCACACTAATCGCGTGCATTTCAAATGTGAGTTTGTTTTGATTTTAGCTCTGCTGCTAGTTCAGCTAAACTAGTCACCACTGTAGCAGATCTTTGATGGTATTCACACCACTAAAGGTGCCTTTATACTCTGTTTTGTTGACTTAGAAGTCATTTAATTGAGGTAGTGTTTATCCTCTTGTTTTCATATGTAAAATAAGGGTGATTTAGTTCATTTAATTGCAAATATACATGTTTGATATGTATATGAGGAGCAGAAGTTCATCTTAACTGCTAAAAAGAATAAATATATTAAAATGTGATGTTTAAAATGTTATTAAGATGCATAAATGGATTTAAAAGGTTAAAAACATAAATATCCGGTTTCAGAAATCTCATGATTTTATTTCTATACTGTGAGATGGAAGTATTGATTGTTGTTCATTGGAACTGACTTATGTTATGTGGTGTGATGTGTACCTATTCGTTTACATAATGATTAGAGTATTTATATCCTTTACAATTGGTTATATTTGATTTGACATTTGAATGGAGAAAAGTTTATTAGATTGGGACAGAAATGAGGCAATAGTAACTAATGCATTCTGTACTGTATGTATAGATTGGTTTTAGAAAGGGATAGACCATCTGAATCTGACCCTGGTGGTCAGTGGCGAGCCAACCGCAGAAGTGAACGGATCAAGAGCCTGGTGTGGCCAGCCGTGGCATCTTTGGGACCATCATCATCCTGTGCCTTCATTTTAAACACAGATAAGAACATGTTATATATGTTAGATGTTATATATTCACGAGGCAAACAACCAAATGCTATCAAACATGCTTTTACTGGTGTTCAGGTCACACGCAGATTACATCACAATCACCCGTGCAAATCACATCACGTGACTTAAATACCCTCTCCCAGGCATAGGAACCAATGAATGCACATCATGCACATATACACATTATCCCAATACACCACATTACCTCCCCCATTAAGCCAATACACCACATTATCAGTTCAAAAGCACCACATTAGTTCAAATTCTCAATTTCTAAAACGCTGTGGTAATTTAATAGTCCGTTTAGAGCGACGCAGACCCACTGGACTTGGAACCAGGGGTTCCGTTGGTTCGAAAGGTACCTCAGAGTCAAATGAACCTACTGAAGTTCCAGCAAATGCAGAATCTTGATCATTGAGTTCAACATATTGAGCTTGATCATTGGGTTCAACATATTGAGCAGTCTCCTTTTCATTCTGTGGCATTGGAATCTCTGAGGACAAAGTGTGTGGTCTCAGTTGATCACCATGCCGTCTATACACAGTATCCAATATCGGATCACGTACCTTGTACGAAACAGGCCCTGTCTGTTGTGTAATCACTCCAGATAGCCACTTCGGATCTCCTCCCACTGTTCTTCGCAAGAAAACAGAATCATCCACAGCAAAGGATCTCTCTCTTGCCCGATAGTCATGTAGATTTTTCTGCAAATACTGTTTTCTGCTAACAATTTCATGAATGTTTGGTTTCATTAGTCAATTTCTTCATACCCATCTTAAACGTCTGGACATATCTTTCTGCCAATCCATTGGTTGCTGGGTGTTTTGGTGCACTCCTGGTATGCATAATACCATTCTGCTTCACAAATCTTTGGAATTCATCAGAAGTAAAAGTAGTTGCATTGTCAGTCACTATTTGTTCAGGTAATCCATATGCAGAAAACAATCTCTTCAATCTGGTAATTGTAGCTTGAAATAATCTGTGGCATACGAAAAACTTCTAACTTAGAATGAGCATCAACAACGATCATAAACATGTTGTTCAAGAAAGAACCAGCAAAATCAACATGCAAGCTTTTCCAACACTCACTCGGGAATTCCCATGGATGAAGAGGGACGTGACTTGGCATTCTTTGTTCTTGTTGACAGATTTGACACTCCTTGCAAACTCTTTCTATATCCGTATCAATTTTTGGCCACTACACATATTTACGAGTCAGAGCTTTCATTTTAACAATGCCAGGGTGTCCTGAGTGAATTTCATGTAACACTGATTTTCGAAATTTGAATGGTACAATCACTCGTGTGCCCCATAACAGACATCCCTGTTCCACTGACAGTTCATCTCTTTTTACATAGAATACTTTCAAATCATCTGACACTTCAATTGGCCAACCTTCCATGACATAACGAAAAACTTTAGAAAGTTCTTGATATGTTCTTGTCATTCTGGCAATCTGTGCTGCATTTAGAGGAGCTTCTTGAAGATGGTTTGTCAAAAGAGTGTTGATATTTGCTGAAATGGCTTCTGTTCCTACATCCATAATTTCAGGTAATGGAATTCGTGACAAGCCATCTGCATTTCCATGACTTTCTGCCTTGCGATACATGATGTGATAATCATATGCCGACAAAATTATAGCCCACCGCTGAATGCGAGCGGCAGCCATCATTGGGAAGTGCTTATGTTCACCAAACAGAGTCACTAATGGTCTATGATCAGTTATCAAATTAAAGGATCTTCCCCAAATATATTGATGGAATTTTTTAACTCCATAAATCACACTCAAAGCTTCCTTCTCAATCTGTGAATATTTATTTTCAGCAGGGGACAAAGTACGTGAAGCATATGCAATGGGATGTTCTTCACCATTTGGCATGATTTGCTGAAGCACTGCACCAATTCCATAAGCTGAGGCATCACATGCTAAAGTCAAAGGCAGTTGTGGATCATAATGTACTAACACTTTGTCACTGGTGAGCAGTTCTTTACACCTGTTGAAAGCACCTTGTTCCTTTTCCCCCCAGCACCAAGCAACTTGTTCTTTCAACAGTCTATACAGTGGTGCCAACACTGCTCTGATGTGGTACAAAACGTCCAAAATAATTTACCAAGCCTAAAAAGGCTTGCAGTTCCTTCACATTTGAAGGTGCTGGTGCATCTTGAATAGCTCTTACCTTGTCTTTTGTTGGATACACCCCTTTTTCATCGATCACATGGCCCAGGTATTCAATTCATGTTTGTCCCCACTCACACTTACATTTCTTTACTCTTAAGCCTGAGTCTTGAAGATGCTGTAAGACTTTGCAAAGGTTTGTTAGATGTTCTTGCTCATTTTGACCTGTGATCAACAAATCGTCCAAATACACAATCACTTTCAGATCTTTCATCAAATTTTCCATTATACGTTGAAAAATGGAAGGGGCTGAACTGATGCCAAAAGCAAGACGATTATACACATATATTCCCTTGTGGGTGTTGATTGTCGTATACTTCTTAGAATCATTATCCAGTAAGACCTGTTGATATGCCTGTGCCAAGTCAATCTTGGAAAACAACTTTCCTCCACTCAAAGTGGCTAAAACTTCCTCAATCCGTGGCAATGGATACACTTCAGTACTGGCAGCTTGATTAACAGTGACTTTGTAGTCTCCGCATAAGCGAATTGTGGAATTTTTTTTTTTTATAACAGGAACAACTGGGGCAGCCCACTCACTGTATTTTACTGGAGATATAACATTGGCTTTTTCTAGTCTATCAATTTCCTTCTCCACACGTTCTTTCATAGCAAAAGGAAGAGGACGACTTTTAAAAAACTTGGGTGGAACATCTGGTTTCACTGAAATACTAGCTTTAATGTCCTTTAGAGTGCCCAGCTCATCCTTAAAGGGGAAATGAAACGTCCATGTTTTGGCACTGGTAGTAGCTACATATATTAGAAAAGTCACCTTGCCAAAAAATTTTATTTTAAAAAGTTGTTAAAACCACAGATATGACAAAATTATTTTCGTAATTTCTAGCTAGCGAGTCGCCATTTTGGAGTGACGTCACAGCCTACGTTACGGGGTTGGTTGGTTCCGCTGGTGAGTGAAGAGAGTGAAGCGTTACTGGACCGGACTGAATACGCAATTGATTTGAAATGGAGGAAGACGAACTTGAAAGACCTGTTGAGCCCGTGTGTCCCATTGCTTATGCATTTGAGTCGATACGGCGTGGGAACCGAGCAGTGGTACGTCGCTATGTCGAACAGCCGGTGATACATGGCCATAGCCGTGTCACCGAGGTCCGGACCTCGGTAATTTTTTTACATTCAAAAATAAAATTTCAAGCTCTCTGAATGATTAATTAGCCGTTTAAACCACCTCATATGAGTGTTTGCAATTCATTTTGCTGCGAGAATCTAGCGCAGTGAACGGGGCTTGAGAGCGCGTTGTGAGGGCGCGGGTGCGATCCAGTGTTGCCAGATCCATCTAATGGAAAGGTGGCAGTAGTCTTCTGGACTTATTTTTCTGATTTAATGTCACACTTTAGGAAGTTATTAAAGTGGAAAGTTGCATGTTAGGGTTCGTGATATATTAATCTTATTTCCAAAACACAAGCTTTGAACTTTTTTCGGATTATTATAAAAAAATAAATAATTGTTGCTTGTTTTTCGTAGCAATATCTGGCAACATTTTACTGTCGGCATTATTTAAAAAAAGCTTATAGAAAAACTGTAATTGCTGACAGGAAGATACCACATTCGGTAAGACAAACGCAATGATCACCGTGATTATCTGTAAGAAATTTATAACACTATCAAAAACAATAGCACAATACAGATCTGTATGTTACAGAATGAAGCAGGAAGACGGCTTTTTTTTATTGAAGAGTAGGATTGAAGAGTAGTCCACACACACACACACACACACACACACAAGCTATAACGTTAGCAAATAGCCTGTAAATAGTAACGTCTGTAAAATGTAAAACATTATATTGAATAAAAAATTATTTCACAAACATCTACAGTGTGCATGTGCAGTTTGTTAACATAACGTTAGACGTCGTCTTTTTGTCTGGTACTAAGTGTTATTTAGCTAGTTCATGCTTACAGCTGTTAGCTAACAATGACTGTACCTAACGTTAGTTGTTCGCTGGTTCGACCAGCACATGCATCTTGTTAACGAGCCAGTGTGATGCAAACATGTATGAGAGGTTTGACATGATAATATGATAGCAGATGAACGCTTTTTATGCGTAGTTTAATGTTAAGTTTTATGTCTTTCACTGCGTTTTACTGAACTCAGCCCAGAGCCTTTAAAGCCAACCAACCCCGTGACGTCACATGTTAGAATACTGCACAATGGCGGCGCCCTGGCCGCGAAAGATATAACGTTTTTTTCTTTTTTCTTTTATATGTTTACATTTATCATGTTTCTTATATAATTGTTGATTATAGTGGAAATCCATTTTGTAAATCATGTAAACTTGATTGACTGCTTCATTTCCCCTTAAAAGACTTCACTATACTTGTCCAGCACTTCTTGGATAGACCCAGGCTGCTTAGCTTGACTCACATATCGAATTATTTTCCAATTCAGTTTTACTTTCTGGAGCCAGTTCCTACCACACAGGTTTGGACCATTCTCTTTCACTACAATTAGTAACTCATTCACTTGATCCTCATATTGTACAGTAGTTGTGAATTGACCCAATACTGGAATGCATTCACCGATGTAGGTCTTTAACTTTACTCTAGCTCCCTCCAGTGGCAAATGGGCAAACGATTGTTTATACACTTGTTGTGAAATGATGCTTACAGCTGCTCCTGTATCAATTTCCATCAATAAATCCTGCTGATTCACAGTAAAATTCACTCGGAAGGGTTGTTTCTCAGTATCACTTAACATGGAAAACATTTCCTGCTCTGGCTCTTCTGCATACATATAAGCTGTTACTTTGTGCTTGTTCTGTTTTTCAGCAGATTTACTGTTGAGATGTGACTTCACTTTAACTTTACAAGCTCTCTTTATATGCCCAATCTTTCCACAATCGTGACATTTAGAATTTTAAAAATAACATTCCTGAGCATTATGGTTTTTGCCTTTACAACGATAGCATAATTGTCTCTGGTTATAAGCAGTCTTTTCATTCACCTTATGCACTGTTGCCGCTGAATCCTCTGTTTTCCTCAGTTGTTGCGTATCTCGATCTGCGGTTTCCATGCTGAGAGCAATTTCAAGTGCTCGTGCAAAAGTGAGTGTGTCTTCCGAAAGCAATCTTCGTTGACATGCTTCACTTAGGATTCCGCTAACAAAACGATCACGTAGAGACTCATCCAAACATGCACCAAAGTCACATTTAGATGCACATTGTTTCAGTTCAGCAACATACTGGGACACAGTTTCATGGGGCTTTTGAACACAGCGCTGAAATCGGAAGCGTTCAGCTATTATTAACGGCTTTGGTTCTAAATGGGCCTTAAGAATATTCACAATTTCTTCAAACGTTTTATCCTTTGGCTTTGCAGGCTGAACCAGATTCCGTAGTAATCCATATGTGGACGTTCCCACAGCACTAAGCAAAGTCGCTACTTGCTTCGTATCATCCACGTCATTTGCAATCATGAACAATTCCGCTCATTCAATATAAGCAGACCAGGACTCATTTTCTGGTTTATACTCATCTAATCTTCCAATTTGCGCCATGTCCTCTCACATACTTTATCCTCGTCGCCAATTTATGTTATATATATTCATGAGGCAAACAACCAAATGCTATCAAACATGCTTTTACTGGTGTTCAGGTCACACGCAGATTACATCACAATCACCCGTGCAAATCACATCACGTGACTTAAATACCCTCTCCCAGGCATAGGAACCAATGAATGCACATAATGCACATATACACATTATCCCAATACACCACAGAAAGGGATAGACCATCTGACCCTGGTGGTCAGTGGCGAGCCAACCGCAGAAGTGAACGGACCAAGAGCCTGGTGTGGCCAGCCGTGGCATCTTTGGGACCATCATCATCCTGTGCCTTCATTTGAAACACAGATAAGAACACACGTAAACCTACCCGGGTAGTGAAAAGAACATACATACTGCAAGAAACACACACACACCAAGAACTTTCATGGACTCTTTCTTTATTTTAAGTTATTTATTTTGGGTTTATTGTGCGCTGTGCACTCAGGAAGCCGGCTTAGGTAGGCAGGGAATGTAAATAACTGTCTTGTATAATACATTTCTCAAATTTACCTGTTTTGTGTTGTCTGTTCTCTGCTGACCTTTTTACTATTTCAGGCTCCGTAGTCGTACCTAGAGTTTCTGATATTAGCCAGCTTTAATTCATAGCTACTTAAATTAGTTATCGGTTACACTAACCTGAGACGCGGGTTACAGTTCCAATAATTTTCCTTTCCTGCCATCAGTCTGAAGGTCTGGCTACATGAGATTAATCTTATTCTGGCTTTTATTCTGACAGAATAGAGAGCGGCATCCCACACAACTCCCAAGAGGGGGAGCGGCTGCCTCAGCATCACTGAGACGGCTGTATCACCCTTAATACAAACCCGTAGTAGTGGAATTACCACCACGTTAACAGCCAGCTAAACCACAATGACATCCACTCTTTTCATACTCACAGAAACCGGGAGTAATCACAATGGGCCCTCATTTATCATTCTTGCGTAGAAACAGGCGTATATGTTGGCGTAAGATTATGCTTACACTCCTCTCACCGCCTGATTTATGAAGCTGTGCGTACCTTAGAAATCCAGGTGTACGCAATACCTGCCCTTGATAAATGCCACGGCTGAAAACGATCGTCATTAGAATAACACGCCCCTATTCAAGTCTCCGCTTCCCCCACGCCCTCATTTTACGTCATGGACACACGGAAGACGGCAAAGAAGAGAAACTTGGATGAGCAAATGACCTATCACAATGCATTATTTTACAGCACGTGTTTTGAAACAATTAGCATTTAATTTCGTATCACGTCACATGTATTGGGGTGTACAATAGTGATGATGATGTGATGTGGAGTACCATTCATTCACATTAATAATTGCATGACAATTTGTAATATTCTTATTATTATTATGATTTTTATTATTAATGACGCTTATTGTTATTTAGAAGAAGAATGTCGTTATTATTATTATTTGTATTATTATTATTATTATTATTATTATTTAAAAGAAGAAGAATGTCATTTTTATTACAGTCTGAATTATTTTTTGGTCATTGAAAGCCTTTCATTACTGAACCCAGTCCGTGCGCACCTGCCGGGCCTAACCCTGGCCTAACCATCATTTCAAAGAATAGTACGACGGCGAGCGCGTCGAGTATAAACGCCTCGTCCGTTTGGGGAGGTGCGCGCGCAGTCTGCGGAGACTCACGCTGCGGAGCCAGGCGAAAGTATAAACAAGGCTTGTAACGTCAGGTAAAGCGCACAGGCTCACAACTGAAGGAATACATATGCCTACAAATCAAATGCTTTGGTAAAGACACAAAAATAAACACTGAAGTTTATAATTACTATGCTGTTGTTTTTTTACAGTGGGTCATAATATATCATATCTTTTAGTTTGTCAGTGCGTTTTGTGGTGTTAGGAATTGTTTTTCTGCACATTTCCGCACTAACTCAAAACGTGCGTACACCACCTCCTGAGCTGGCGTAGGATTTGAGCGTGCCGTACGCCAACGTCCATATTGATAAATCTCAAAGTCACCGTGGTTTTGGGTGTACGCCAGGTGTACGCTGGAAATTTGGTGTACACACTTTTGATAAATGTGAGGGAACGCTCACCGCGTAAACAACCATCTTACGGCCGTGCAATACGGTCTCCACAACTTTCTATTTACAAGTCAATGGTGACAGAATCCTGAGTGGTGCAAGAGGCAAGCTCTCTGCCCTCACCTAATGTGGCAAGAGGACCTGTATGCTGTCACCTGAAACAAAACAATACTCACCACTCACTATGCCGCGTGGAATCAAAAGAGGAAGATGTGCGTAGTCTCTGGGTTTATACAGGCTCTGCTGCACATGCAATAGGCTAGAGCAGGGGTGGGCAAGTAAGTTTGGCATCGGGCCATAAAAAATTTTCACCACTAGATTGCGGGCCAGAACATAGTCAAAGGATAATTTAAGAAATGAATTGATGAAAAATGCAACTACAATTCCCTGTGACAGACTGTTACAGTGTCTTTTGTAACTGGTAGTGATCTGTTATTCTGTGTTAAATCCTAGTAGGACAGTCATTAACAAAAAGCCACATTTGTGTGGTGGTGTCCGGGTATCTTCATTCACCAACTTGCAACACAGACCACCTTGCTAAAACACACATATGTGGGAGATGTGGAATGGATAAAAATAACTCAAAAAAGAAAAGGACTTGAGTCATGCTGTTAACGAACTATGTTTTATTTCCTCTTTCCATATTGTGAATAATAAATGTGTATCATTTTAATTTGCTTGTTACACAACGGAGCCTAACTTTGTGTAATAATTATTTGACATAGCCTACTTTTACACTCAGAATTATACCATGGCATCCTCTCATACTAAACTGCATTTTTTATTGTTTGTGTGCTGGAGGTACGCTATTACGTCGTGTGCAGAGTGATGTTAACATTTAAGCTAGCTGGTGAGATAAAATGGCACTATCAAAGAGAATAAAAAGGAAAGTGGGCAGTGAAAAGGGCATACAAAAAAGAATGGAAAGACATCTATGCTTTCATCCTACCTAGTTTTGTGAATGCAAAGCAGTGTGTCTTAGGGCCCGTCCACACAGAGACGCGTTTCGCTGTATACGTATACATTTTTTATCGTATTGGTGTTTCGTCCACACGGATCCGGCGTTTTCGGAGACTGAAACCGCTATTTTTTGAAACCGGGTCCCAAGGTGGATAAATCTGAAAACGCCGCCCTTGCATTTTCGTGTGTACGGCCAATCCGTATATTTTGTGAAACGATGATGTCATCACACCAAGTGTCAACTAGTCAGACACCGTTAAGTCACAGCAACTACATTTATGGTTTTTCATATTGTTCAACAAAGTTCTTGATTAAAAAAGAAAAAAGAAAAGAAAAAAAGAAGCTACTGTGCCTAATATTATTGTTGTATACAGCGCGCAAGGTTTATGCGCGAGCGAGCTCCAAGTCTTCTTTTCCGTTTTTAGTGTATGTCTGTGGCAGAATTACAGTGCCACATACTGGTCTGGCATGTATACTACATCGTTTTGAGTCGGTTTCAGTGGTTTCGTGTGTACGCAGATATTTCTTGAGACGACGCCGTGTTTACGGAATTTTTTTTTTGAAAGGGGAAAAAAAATATCAGATAGGGAAAGCTCTGGCTTCGTGTGGATGTGGCCGTATCTGCAACGAAGCGATCCACAGATTCTTTTGAATGTCTTTAAGAACTTTTCAAATTAAAAGCTCTCAATTCATCTCAAAATAAAATATTTCTGCAAAAACTTTCTCGTACATTTATTTTGAAGGCAAAATCACTAAAGCCAAAGTTTTTGTGAGTAACTGTTGCTGTCATAACAGATCTATTTCAGAACCAGCCGCTATCGAAATAATCTGGCTGCGGGCGTGGGCCAGATATTATTGCTGGGGGCCGCCTGTTGCCGACCCCATGGGCTAGAGTGTCTTACCAAAGTGTCCATGTCACATGCCACCTGTGGTGTCACGGTTCCATAAATATACAATATGTATCTGGGTGGAGAGATAATCTTGATATGATACAAAACTACTCGGCAAGAACATTTGGTTGGGGTCTTCAGGTTTCCATTTATTTTTGGCCATATAGTGTTTTTTTTATTTATTTATTTATTAGTTGAGGTAAATATATTACCAATATCTGCTTTTCAGGATTTGCCATTCATGTGAGAATTGTTCAATTATTTCACAGATTCTATTTCTATTCTATTTCTGCTTGTGTGGTAGTCAGTCATTGATGATACTCAGAATTAGGTTTTGACATCAATAAAACGATCCAGCAAAGGTGTTGTAATCAGTTTAATGTCTGATATAAATACCAAAAGTTTAAATGTTAGTTTTCCACTCTATGTTGGAATAAGACTTTGAGACTTGGCCCACTAATGTGTTCATTCACTTAAAAAATGTATTCAGGGTACCTGTTACCACAACTTAAATAAATGCAAGTTAAAAATTTAAATGTATGGCTTTAATTAAACCTTTTAAATTTAAACATAAAAATATGTTTTTATGTTCCAAATGATTAAGTTCCTCTAGCTCAATGTAGTTTGTTGGATGAAGATCATTTCAATCAAATCTGTCTTAACTCAAACAGATTGATGCAAACTGTTACATTATTTATTATTATTTATTTATTTATTTATTTATTTATTTATTTATTTATTTATTTATTGAGCCAACACATTATTTTATAGTGTTTTGTTACCTTGTATTTGGAATCTGTGAGTAGTTCTGCTGACAAATAAATTTGGTTCTAAGCTTTATTTTCTTTTGCAGAATTTGCCAGTCTTTTACTCCATCCATTCTTCCAGTTTTAATGAGATGCCCAGTTCCTGCTGATGAAAAGCAGCCCCACAGCATGATGCTGCCACCACCATACTTCACTGCAGCTATGGATTTTTTATTTTTTTTATTTTTTGACGTGTGGAGAAATAGATTTGTGTGACATCTCAAAACAGTGGCGTGCACAGACCTCCTCAGGAGCAGGGGCGGAAGAACCAAAAAGGGCAAAAAAAAAAAACAAAAAAAAAAAAGAAGAGTTCCTTGGTTTTTATTTTATTTTTATCCTTTATTTACTTGCCATTCTATGAAAAGACAATGATACAAATATAATGCATAACACATCAAACGAAAATAGGAAAATTATGATAATATTTCTAAATATTATTTACTTTACCAAACAAAACAGTGAGAATCAAGAAGGTAATTATGAGGAATTCATTATATGCATTAAAATATTAGCTATCATGAAATCAGTAACACTTTACAATAAGGTTTCATTAGGTAATTTTTTAAACATGAACTAATAATGAATTGCACTTCTACAACATTTATTAATCTTAGTTAATATTAATTTCAGCATTTATTAAAACATTATTAAAATCAAAAGTTGTATTTGTTAACATAATGCACTGACTGTGACATAACATGAACAAAGAATTAACAGGTGTATTATTATTAACAAATACAGTAACACATGTGTTTCTCATGGTTACTTCCTGTTAGTTAATACATGAATAATAAACAAATGAACCTTATTGTAAAGTGTTACTATAAAATCAAAGATATAAATTCCTTATAATTTAGAGTTGGACATGGACTTAAGATTTAATTTCACTAGATGTATTTCCCCAAGCTAACACTTGCCTTGGATAAAAATGAATGACATTGTCAGACTCAGAATGCGGCTGAACCCCTACTGGGAAATCAAGTTATACTTTAAGCATAACTTGCATGCTGCCGCAACTTTAACAGTAGCATGGTAGGATAAATGTAACTTTTCCATATTAGCTTAACGTTACCTGCTGCTCCTGTAGTTTGAAGACTCGCGGCGAACAGCTGCGTACATAGCGCTGCAAAGAAAACTCCGCCTACCACTTCACCTCCGCCAAATGCTTCCGCCCAAAAAATAATTTTTATATAATATTTTTTATTATTATTATTGTTAGTGGAAATAGTGTATAATTGTATTGTTATCTATTATAATATTTATAATAATTACTATTACAATTATCAGAGAGGGGCACAATACATTTTGAGACAAAAGGGACAGGGGCTTGAGTTGGTTTGGTGTGTTTGAGTGCTCATTTTTACAAATACACAGCAAAAGTTCAGTGGCATTTTTAATTGTGCATGGTAGAAAGCAAATACTGATACTGACATAATGACATACAATAAATGTGGAAAATTGAACAATTCAGGGAGCAGGCTACACAGTGAACTCTGAGAAAACACTACGCTTGAGCAAACAGTTTGTGAATAGGCTACAAATGATGGCCGTGAAAGAGACTGTGAACGCATTGAATAGGATATGATTAGTTGGTGAATAGTATATAGGCTACTATTACACAGTAGCGATAACGTTAAGCGCACCAGAATAAAATATAATATTCAGAGTAAACAGTGTAGCTGACTTACAGATTCAGTTAACATCCACAAATGAATAAGTGCGACGATTCAGGGACCAGGCTACACAGTGAACTCAGAGAAAACGCTACTTAAAGGAGCCGTATGTAAGATTGTGGCCAAAACTGGTACTGCAATCACTTTCAAATTACTGTAGAGCGGTGTATCCCCTCCCCCTCCCCCCTGACTCGAGGTTGCCAGATAGGCTGCAGGATCCAACAGGAACGTAGGCTGCTACGTAGCTGTGGTAACTAGAGCAGAGCTGGCAACCCCGATGCCGAAACACTACTGACTTCGTGATTGGTAGATAGGTGGAGGGTGGGGCATCAGGCCAAAACACAAGATGACAACATCAGTTGAGGACTGCAACTTCACTTTTTAAATGACAATATCCTGTGCTCACTCAGGGCCCGTCCACACGGAGACGCGTATCGCTGTATACGTATAAATTTTTTATCGTATTGGCGTTTCGTCCACACGGATCCGGCGTTTTCGGACACTGAAACCGCTATTTTTTCCCAAGGTGGATAAATCTGAAAACGCCGCCCTTGCGTTTTCGTGTGTACGGCCAATCCGTACATTTTGTGAAATTATTATGTCATCACACCAAGTGTCAACTAGTCAGACACCGTTAAGTCACAGCAACTACATTTATGGTTTTTCATATTGTTCAACAAAGTTCTTGATTAAAAAAGAAAAAAGAAAAGAAAAAAAGAAGCTACTGTGCCTAATATTATTGTTGTATACAGCCATAGTATACAACGCGCAAGGTTTATGCGCATGCTTTAAGTCTTCTTCTCCGTTTACAGCGCCACATACTGGTCTGGCATGTATACTACATCGTTTTGAGTCGGTTTCAGTGGTTTCGTGTGTACGCAGATATTTCTTGAGACGACGCCGTGTTTACGGAATTTTTTTTTTGAACGGGGAAAAAAAATATCGGATAGGGAAAGCTCTTCGTGTGGATGTGGCCTCAGTGTGTGTGTGAGAGAGGGAGTGGCCTCTGGTCCTGCGCTGTGCTCACTCAGTGTGTGTGTGAGAGAGGGAGTGGCCTCTGGTCCTGCGCTGTGCTCACTCAGTATGCAGTGTGAGAGGGGGAGTGGCCAGCGGCTAGAGCAGCAAAAGGTTGGCACTGCACTTACTCGTGCATGTAGCAAGACACCTGTCAAGTTTGAAATCCATCGGACTAATGGTTCGAGAGATATGTGAATAACAGACACACAGACAGACAGAAAGACGTTCCTTTAATTTATAGATAGATATCAAAATGAATCGCTTTGTGGTCAGCACAATCTCTGTTTAAATTGTAAGTGAACAAGTATTGTTAATGTTGTCTGAGTTTAAAATATTCATATTTTATTACCTTGTGTTTGTATTTTGAAGGTGAGGGTATGTCATGCCAATTGTCCATGCTGGCATCTGTTTGGTTTGACGCCAACAAGATAAAACTAGAGGAAAAAAACAGACTTTAACATCAAACACATAAGGTAGGGAAAGCTTTTATACTCCATTTTAAAGCTTACTAATCCAATTTATTTTGTGATCTTAACTATACATGTTTATATGGTTGCCTTTCATTATTTGATTTTAGCACTGATTTCCCCCTCCTGCCTGAAAACATCTGGATTACAGCCCACCAGTTGAGGATTACTGCTTTAATGCTGTAGCGTAAATGCCTCTGGGTTAATGCGAATTAGCTCAAGGATATAGGGAATTTTAGGAATATTAATAATCATAACTCATGGTCATAATTCATAAATCGCATATGCATTTACTTTATCAATTATAGGAAATGCCTCGTTCTGTAACTGGTTTCGTCATCCGTTATTCGTCCCGCGAATAAGTGTAAGACTATCACAGTTAAGAAGAAGTATTCCTGTTTACAAAACTCCAAGAAAGTTTATCTTCTGGCCACGAAGATAAAACCTCTTTGGGTTTATAAATTAAAACTACTCAAAGTAGTTTTATAATATAGAGCCTGTAGCTTTATAGATCTTTTGTTTCATTGACTTTATAAAAAGTGGGTTTTCAAACACAGAGACAGTTAAAAGTATAAATGGGTTTATTAATAAAATGGCACACGCTAGAGATTATAAGCTACAAATATAAACGTACGTAAAATGCAAACAATAAAACAAACAAACATTTAAACAAACATGACGTGATCGGAATGAATGACATGAAAGAAAGAAAGAAAGAAAGAAATAAAGAGTTAAGAGATAGAGGGTAACTTAATTCACAGACCTACAAGCTAAACACCAGGAATCAGCTGTCGTCTTCTGGGTCGTTTCGCAAAACGATGTAAAGGCTCACTTGAATTTAACGTTACCGAGAAAGTTCAGTCGTTTCCCTTGTCGAGGGGAAAGGCGATAGGAACTTAGTTGCAAAGAACGGCAGCTACGACTCGAACATGTGTTGGTCCGAGGAGAAGGCCTGAGCCTTTCAGATGTTTCTTGAAGCCGGGGAGAAGAGGAGATCGATGAGAGAAGAGCGATCGAAGAGAGAAGAGAAGAGAGCAAGAAGTGGGGGTCTCTTCCTTTTAACAGACATCTGTTTACGCCCTGTTTTGGGGACAGAGCGAATCAAAACTTCTGATCTGTAGCGGGAAGAAGTCTTCTTTGTGTGAAGAAAAGCACGCCCCCTTTTACCATATGTCTTATGAGGGAAAGGATTCATACTTAGAAATATGATATTTCCTGGAACAAATGCATATTATTGTACTTTGCAGTCAAGATTCGTCTCCGTGAGATGGAGAGGATTACAGAGATATCAATTATGACGGGTAAAGATTGGGGAAACATAACGTTACACTTATATGCATAATTACACACAAATAAAGTTTGATTAAACACACAATAAAGTTGTCAGTGTTTCCGTTATGGCAAGTGACGACACTTTGAGAAACATAGGAATACATATCAACATTCAGTGGCTTGTTATGTGGGGGAATATCTGTTTCAAAGTCCAGAGTGTGTGTGTGTGTAATGCTGGAATGCCTGCTTTCCTGGGTCGTAAAGTTTTATGGTCTGAGGTAGGGTTACAACAAGACACGACTGAGGAATTCCCTTCAATGAACATTTAGAATTCAAAACTATACTCTAGCAAACCAAACCTCTATCACACGTGCATATAGGAAGGAACACACATTATAAAATAAAATAACAGA
This sequence comes from Leuciscus idus, assembly GCA_021554675.1. Classification (NCBI taxonomy): domain Eukaryota; kingdom Metazoa; phylum Chordata; class Actinopteri; order Cypriniformes; family Leuciscidae; genus Leuciscus; species Leuciscus idus. The sequence continues at coordinate 42,501,778 of CM038623.1, read as the reverse complement.
TATTTCTCTTATTCTCAGTTATACACAAAAGGGTGTTTGTGTGTGTGTGCGGAATGTCATGAGGCTGTAAAGTTGGGGGATACGAGTCACATGGGTGCTGGTAAATTGGTCCTCGTGGGGCAATTATTAACCAGCAAGGACCAAGACGATGTGTTTTGCCATCACATGATCCACTTAATGCGAAAAGCAGATGCCATTGTTGTTACAATGCATTTGAGATGTTTTAGATGGAGGTAACAAATGTATTGACTAATTCATAATTTCAATGTAAAGTTGCACATCAAATATAAACAAATGTAATCAAACACAGTGACTAACATGTTATCAAATTACGAGGTTGACTAATTGCATTATACTGCATAAACACAATACGTTGAAAGTCTGAAAGGCCTTACAGAGGTAGTTTGATCAGTCAAATCTCAGTTTAATCAATATTGCCATGCTTGCAAGGCCAACAGTGTTTGTGTGCTCTCCTTCTTTTGGACTGCACATAACAGGCATGAAAGATGACATGGAAGTAAAAAAAAAAAACACACACACACAACATAAAAAAGACTTGTGTCCAAATGGTTTGGTGCCAAAATATTGGCTTAAAAAAATAAATAATAATATTTGAAAAATCACTAGCTTAGCTTGCATAGCTCTTGTATTACAAAATGGGTCATAGTGACTCTCAGTCTCCAAAAATAGGGATGGGCAACTCCAGTCATGCAATGATTATCTGAAAAAAACTGAGCCATATTCTTCTTGATTAAAAATTACAGGCAGGTGTGTTTTATTAGAAATTGAAATAAACTCTGCAGGACAGTGAGGACAGGACCAGAGTTATAGGATCAGGACAAAAACACCATACAATGCACCATAAAAGTAGTGAAAATTACTTCAGAATCTTTCAAAGCTGTAATTAAAACAAAAGATTATTGGAGGACATTTTATAGGAAAATACTATTTCAGTCTTTCTACTTCAAAATGTAATGTTTAATTCAATGTGTTACTTGTTTCTTTGTAACTATTTTAGAAATTTACTAGCAATTTTTAAGTGAAAATTATGCCGAGAAAAATATTAAATGCCGGTTTGGAACGACATGAGAGTGACTAAATCAAGCCAAATTCTTCTTTTTTTTTTTTTTTTTTTGTAGTGTTCACCTCTGAGTATTCTATTTGTGAAGTGATTCTCTTTCTATTTGTGCCTCTTCCTCTCTCTCTCTGAGTGACAATTTGGTTGCAGCCTGACACATATGCCTATTTCCTACACCTCAAAAAAGATCCTCAATTACTTCCATCCACTGCGATATACATTCTATTCTCTCTTCCTTTGCTTTCTCCTTATGCTTCTCTCTTCCACATGGATGTGAGAGTGATGTGTGTTTGGAAGGGCAGATAATCGCATTTTGAGGGGGAGAGCTGCAGAGAATGCATGAGAAAAAAAGGATATACATACATAGACGGTGAGAGAATAGAGCGGTGGAAGATGGAATAGCGTTATCTGCTTTCATATTTTTCTTTCTTCATTGTGGGCTGCATGTTTTTTGCACTCTTCTGACTGAGGTAGCAGTCTTTTCACTGAGAGATGGAGGAAGGGGGAGAGAGAGATAGACGAAAAGTAAAAGGTCCTTTTAAAATCTCATTACAGCCCGTTGGCCTGCAGTTTGTCTGAACGGAGAGAATGCATTGTGAAAACCACCTTCACTAATCCTCCCAGTTTGAAATTCAAAAACTCAAAGCACTGTTGGTGAAAGGATGGAAGATGAAAAAATGAGGGATGAAGAATTAAAAAGCCTAAGTGGGAGACAAGGTGTTATGTGGGTGAGAGAGTGCTGAGGACGGGTGTATTTATTACACAAGAAAACAGCGCCAGAGAATAAAAGAAAGACAGACAGACAGAAAGAGTGCCATGGAGAGATTTGACTTGGAGAGAGAAGAATGGATGAGGAAGAGATTTTCTTTTCATTAGACGGGTCTATGCTAGTCGAGAAGAAGCTTCACTGGGTTTGCTTTTGTGTGTGTCTGTCATTGTATCCTCCATTAGTCGCTCTGCAGTCACACGTGGAATGTCACAGTCGCACGAAGTGTTTCACTACAGCACAAGGTGTCATGAAAATCCATGTCCTCCTGAGCAATTCCTGAAGTAAAAAAAGAACTAAACCATTCAGAAGTATTACCCAACCAATGAAATACAAACTAAATATAAAATATGCAGAAAGATGTACATCATTCTAAAAGATAATTTAGTGGAGATTGAGGAATGTTCCAATATCAACTGTTTTTGCCATTTTGAAGGAGGTTCAATTGTTAATCAAGGCCTCAGTTTTAGAGATCACACACATTTTGTATTTATTTTTGATCTGGTGAGTGTCTTATAAAAGTGCCCATTACTGATATGGTTGCAACATAGGTTACGTTTAAGCCTCAGTGCTCAATTCTGATTTAGTACTCAGATCCAATTTTTTTGATTGGCTATTCACAACATATTTTTTAATGTGGTCAATATCAGATTTGAGTGTGAATTTATCAAGGTCCTGACCTGACCTGAATGCACAAACAGTACACTGTAAACATGAAGGCCACTGAAGTCAGCAATAAGGAGGACAAAGATGAGGATATCCTCCTTTCCCTACCCCTAAACCTAACACTACCCATACATTTAATCTCTAAATTCAGAGGAAGATGAAAGGTGTATAAGAATGGTGTATAATCCGCTAACTCTTCTTGTAAGCCTAAACTTGACATTAACTAAAAAAACTATCCCTCAAATCTGATTGGTTGATTGAAATATTGTTCTACTCAAATTTCATTGGTTGATTGGAACATGTTCTACTCGGTCATATCACTTAACTGAGTTCTAACACCTCACTGTCCCTCCACTGACTAACTTCGATGCTGAATGCCATATTGACTAAATCAGGGCTCCCAAGTGTCACGCATTGAGCATGACAGTCACTCATTTCGGTCTTTTGTCACGCACTCCCGCCACACATTGTATTTCTCACGCGGAAAAACTATTTATAATATATTTAATATGCCGCAGCGCCCAAAATATATCTGGCCGTGCCACTCTCACGTGTAGCGTCTGGACCAATCAGACACACACAAATTATTCTTTTTTTTTTTATGAATAATCCAGCAAACTCACTCTCCCAACAAAGGCCTGTGAAACTTCCCCCAAAAACTAACATCCCAAATGAAGCTACAGTAACACACTGGCAGAACGCGGTGTCCTGTTACAGGACACATTGAGACTGATAAGAGTTTTACGACCCAAAGGAATTTCCAGAAAGCTGTGACTCTCACTCTTGTCTGTCTTCAAAACTTGAGAGCCCTGCTAACTGACCAAAGAACTACCCGTATGTAAAATCTTTGGAATGACTCATGTCTCTCGATCTAGAGTGATATAAAATCACACAAATTCTGATATGACTGTTCAGACTAAGGTCGCATTGCAAACATCAGACCTGTATGTGATTTAGAACCACAAGTGGTCCAAATCAGAATTGAAAAGATCTGATAACATATGGTTTGTGCTGTCAGTGCCGATGGCCTCGTGGTCAGCGCGCCGACATGTAGCGCCGTTGCGCTCGGGCGGCCCGAGGTCGAGTCCCGGCTCGTGGACCTTTCCCGATCCCATCTCCCGTCTTTCTCCCACCTCGCTTCCTGTCCACTCTATACTGTCCTGTCACAATAAAAAGGCAAAGACGCCAAAAAAAAAAACAATATACAAAAAACAAAACAAAAAAAACATGTGGTTTGTGCTGTTCACACTCTTATGAAGAAAAAAAACCCAGATCTGAGTCACACATTAGCAATAATAATAATAAGATTTTGGCCACTTTTTTTCCTGTCTATAGGGTCATTGGAAAAATTTGACTTTACAGTACCTGCAAAACTCATAAACGTACCTAGACAAACAATACACTGAAATTAACTGAAATGAACACTAGTGGCGGTAAAATGACTTTTATTCCTTTTCACACAAATTATGATTACAGGGACAGATCTTTATTTCACTTAGAAACATACAAGCAGCAACAAAATATATTTCCCCCATCAAACACAGGTTGTATTTTTGAATTAGGGCAGTGATGTAGAGATTTATTAATAATCCCATTCCAAGTGAGTGCCAGTAGAGTGTCAATCTATTTGTATTGCTGAACAGGCATCTATATTATTTAATTGATCAATCACAGTTCAATCACAAAGCTGACAGCAACTAGTTTGAAGTATGCTTGTGAATACCTGCACCGAAATGAAAGTATTTCAATTTCGCTAGTCAGATTAAAGGAGATTTGGCAGCTGCCAATTCACATATTTTGCCTGCTAACACAAGCCGTCTCCCTTTCTGCCGCATCTCTTTTTAAAGTTATCTCTCCATTCTTGACTATAATGTTGTCTCCGCTTGGAATGCTTTGATGATAGTCATTTGATTGACATGCAGACTGTGTTGAAGTGACGACACGGCTGTGCAACATTCGAGTCTTCTCATTTCAAATCACATCAAGTCACTATACGCTACAAGGAAAATCCTAAAGGTGAATGGACCTATTTGTTGAAATCATCTTTATATCACGGCTTGTGAAATACAATGCAACATTCTGTACCTGCTGATATTATGATACCATTTACGGATTTTAACGGACCATTAGATTTAATGAAAGAAACAAGCCATCAAAGTTAGAGGAAGTTCAGACTCATCTAAAATACACTAATTCTGTCTCCAGAGAGTGAAGAAGAGAAATGAGTGAAAATGAGACCATTTACAGTTTTTTTTTGTTTTTTTTTTAGGTAGCAGAATATCTGGATGAAAACCACTGTGGGGTCAAAAGCTTTTCAGGGCAATGGTTAAGGAGATTCCCCCTTCCATATTATGTAAAGCGCTTTGAGTATCCAGAAAAGCGCTATATAAATGTAACGAAATATTCTTATTAAATTGTTTGCAATTTTATCGTAAGTAATGTTAACATGGAAAACAAAACAAACTCTATTCAAGAAACAATTTAAGTAATTTATGTGTGGCCATATTTCCTTCAAATGGTCTGGCTAAATGTCACACCTAACAAATTATTTATTGATAAAAATACCTTAAAGGTATAGCGGAGGATCTTTCCAAATTTTAGATAAGACCCGCCCTCTCCACTTTTTGAAAAGTTTGATTGATTCACCAGAATGATTGACAATTAGGAGGACCAATAGTTTAGACTACCCACCAGGAAGTAAAACATCCTCTGCTATACCTTTAAAAAAACAAAAACAACAAAAACAATGATACCTCTAAAATGTTTCATTTTCAAATGGAAAACTGAGGAAGAACATTGCATAAAGCATGCATATAATAAACCTCTAAAAGTAAAACCGACTATATTTACAAAACATTAATTTTGCATAAGAATTTTTTTTACAATAGTGGAAAAAAGTAGGGAAAAAAAGTGTAATATATGTTTAATAGTAGGCATTTGCCCAAAGCCTAAATCCGAACAGGTCCTGAGCATCGACAATCTCATCTTGTAAAATGTGCAGTCAGTACCGCCGCTTTATATACAGAGACAAGTGATCACGGTCGATGACTATGGCCATGACGTGTCCATACCTGGTTCCAGGACTATCTCCCAGTGTTTACCTGAACACTGCTCAGGCATTCAAGATATTCAGGATGTCGTGATTGTTTTGGTTCTAGGCTCATATCTTCATAACTCTGTGCTGGTAAACCTCTAGGCCAGGTATGACTGGAACAAGCTCTTCCAATCAATAGCGGATTCAGCTAAGCCTTGAGAGCACAGGCTGTATATATTTTTAGCAACAGTCCCTTCACATTGTTTCATTGCCTGTTATTTGACTTGTTGCTTGGTCCTCGCAAACAAATTAGACTGTATCAAATATTTAGAGGACTCCACATGAACATATCTATTTTTATCCAACAAAGCCACCTCCCAGAGCAGACAGCTTAACAGAGGAGTTAGGGCAGTTTCTAAAAACAGCATGCACGTTTTCAGGCAATGAGGACTCTGTGAGCAAGAAGGCTTTTAAACAGAGAAGCTGGGGCTTCAAAGTCTCTTCACTCCACCATCTCTCTTCCAAAGCTGTCGCTAGCACGGACACTTCATATTAGCGTCAGTACCCACGGGACTGAAAGCGCGAGAAACCCTGACTGACTTCTTTACTATGGGCGACAAGCCGCTGAGACCCAAAGGGAATGAGCTGTCCTGGCTTTCCCTCGCTCCTACCTCTTTTCTTTTTATTCCTTCACCTAAAGTTGAACTTCTAAGTAGCTATCATTATTGTTTATGCTGCTGAAAATTGTAGTCACAGATTAGACTCTGTACAGTCAATGAGACCTTGAGACATCCTGGGTCTCTTCAAGAAGTTCTGAGGAGACAGTTTCATTTCAGTTCTACTCAAAAAAGGGGAGTGTAAAATGTGCGTAATTACTAAAAAGAAATGTGTCATATATGCACACCAGGTCATCTTAATTATTTAGAATGTACGGCACAGCAATTATGAATTTTCCCAAAAGAACTTATCAATTATGGATATAAGATTAAAGGCTTATTAAGGAGGCAGTGTAGCTGTATTCCCTCACATTATGCACACTGAACACATACACTGAACACACAAGTCTAAAGCTAAAATATGTTTTACACTGTACTTCTTATCCAACCCATGCTCATTGGAAATACGTGCATGATCTGACATTTCTGCAAAATTACAATGCTTCTTGGACATTTTGCGACAGTTTAAAGTGAAATTGAGTCCATTGAGTTTTGCTAAAAGCGCATTCAGTTTTATTCGGAACAGATAAATGTGAAACTGGGAATGTTTTACATTGGCTGTTGTACATATCACAGCAGTATAGAAAATAAAATGTCTGCTTAAAAAAGCAGAAGTGAGATAAAAAATAATTTTCTGTGTAAAAATAAAAACAATATGGCTTGCTTCCACAAGTCTTTGAGCTCTTTTGTTGTGACTTATGTTTCACGAGACTCTTACCCAAGCGCTCAGCATCACAAGTGAGTGCTGTATCAGGTACATCGGAAAAGCCATACATACAGTATGGAGCTTGTTATGTGATGCAAATGCCTAAATGTATTAGCTTACAAATCATGCACTATGGTACAAGAGTTTTGACGTCATAACACAGTTTTGTACAAGAAATTGTGCAAAAATAAGTCTTTATTAATCAATAATCTGCCCCTGTAATCATAATTCATGTGAAATGGAATACATTGTTGGTGTTTTACTGCCACTATGGTTATTCCAAGTTTTCCAGTTTTGCAAAAATATAGGCAGATTCATGTTTTCCCAATAAGCCTAGATTGATCTTATCTGTAGTATAGCAACATTTAAATGACCAGTAAGACTAGAAAAGTTACTATTAGCCACTATTAATACTAAACGGTACTATTTACGCATCTGATAAAAGCACCCCAATTTCAAACAACAAAGACCGACAACAGACAAAACCTTTTAATCTAAACATAATGGAGATGTGACCAAGCGATTCACATACACGCATGTTGACACAACACATTGAGTCATGACATTGTGACATTCATGTGACAGATCCTGTTCCTCTTCTGCCTATCATTTCTTATCATCGCTATATTGTTTCTATAAATAAAAGGGAAGAAAATACCAAAAATAATTTGATTTAAGTTACAACAAGGCTAAAGTTACCCTGAGGAAATGTGAAACAAAACCACCACAGTGCTTTCCTAAGCATCTGTTTGTCCATACAAAATTGCCCTGATTTATGAAGTCATTGCATACAATGACAAAAGGTTTATTAAGAGATAAATTGGTAGGCATGCATTTTATAAAGATTTATGAAGATTTAATGACTAGGTGATTTCTGGAAAAATCTATATATACAGGTACTGATGCTGTAGAGGACCCAGAAGTTATTTAATAAACGCTATGTTGTCATTCATAATGGATTTTTTCTTGTTGAAAACAAATTTAGATCAACGGTATCTGTCACTTTCTACAGTACTATTTCAGACAGACACTGAAAAAGATATCTTTAGCAGTTATCACATTCAACACTTCTTCTAGTTCAGCTCCAGTCAGTGATCATGTTGACAAACTGGCACATGCCCACAGCAGCAAGTGCTAAACGCTTAGTCTGAGCTTAAAATCTAACCATAGAGAACACTGCACTGAAACATCGTTGCAGACTGGGCCGCTCCGTTGGTTTTGATGTGTGAGAGGGAATGTGTGCTGACATCATATGAATGTCCTCTCGTCCGGTACCAAATATGTCAGCCAGCCAAAGAAGCCAACAGCAGACAACATGTCAGGTCTTATTCTTAGATTGTGCCTCTGGTGTTCTTTGTCTGTAGCTCACACAGAGTTTCTCTGAATCTCTCAGACACACACAAACACACACACTGTCTGATGGTCTACTCATCCTTATCCAGCTTTTTGCTTTTCTTTTTTTTTTTGCCATTTAATTTCTTATTCATTTTCTCTTTCTGCCACTCATTTCTCTTGACCTGTTTTTCACTCTTCTGTTCTTGCTCTCTTTTTCTGTCTCTCTCAAACTCCCTCAATCTTCCCCTGTGAGGTTTATCTTTTTTAATTCACCTCAGCATATCTCATTCTCCTGCTGTTGTTGACTGAATCACAGGACTCTCATGCTTGACCACATAATAAATGTTCATGTGATGCATATCAGGCTTTAGGGGTCATATTTATTTTAAAAAGGGGGTTGAATTGTGATCACACTGGCTGTGAAATGTACACAATAATTAAGATCGGGATTGGGTGTGAGTCAGGGTTTACGAACAGCAGAAAAAAATGCAGGTTTCTACTCCTTTCCATTTAAACACATTTTCTCCTATTATTCTCTCAAAATGCAGGAAATATATATATATTTGGAGTCCTGACAGTTCTGAAAGTACAGTGGGTTTCGTTTATGTCAGATGATCAAGGAAAAATGTATTCTCCATGAAGGGTTGATCCAAAATGAAAAATCTGTCACCATAACCTTTTGTGTTTTGCATATATTTGCAGACACTGCTCTTTTTGTAGTAGACCATGAACAGCTGCTGTCAAACTCTTAAAAAAAAACTATTATCACATTGACAAAAAAAACAGTCAATGTTGAAAAAGTTGAAACAGGAAGAAAAAATAGGCATAGTATGAGCACAAAGCAAGATCGCTCTGGGGAATCAGATTTGATTGGACTGCAGCAAAATATTAGCTTTTCATAGATAAAAAAAGAGAGGCTTAGGAAGACGGATCCAGGATTCTAGATCAATAACACTGAAAGATCTACCACCCAAGGAGGATATAATCTAAGCCAAGGACAGCTGGTAAACCACACGTAGAAGACCTGAGAGTCTTCTGCAGAAGTGAAGGAGGCTATGGATTTATATTAGTAATTCTGACAGATGGACAAGGCCAATAGCTTGAATGCAGAACACTTTGCAAAGAACTCTAGCTGAGCACAGAGCTGCAAGGTACAGATTGTGGACTAAAATGTAATTTACATTTAATTAATATTAGATGTATTATTTTAAAATTTATTTCCATCTTCTTGAAGCCAAAGACCCATATATATGATTCAAATGACCTTCCTAGTCTATATATTTTTTATTTAAAAAAAAAAATAGAATATTTAAGAATATTTAATGTGATATTATAAACTCAAGCAAGTGAAATAATTGTTTCTGAAATTAAATAACTGGCTTTTTACTGCCATTTTACTAAAGCAAATTCTTAAAACATCATCTCAAAAAATATTTTACTTATTTATAAATATTTTTTCTACAAAAAAATGAGTCTTTAGAAAGCGGAATAAAACAGTCATATTATAATTGTTAAACATATTTCAAAAATAATTTGTAAAATGTTTGTTTTTCTTTCAAAGTTTTCATGGACTCCCTATAGCACATATTTGCAGACCCCCCTTTTAAAACTCCTGTTCTAAAGCCCTGAAATTGTTTGAAAATAGCCTTTCAAAACATGTCCTCATTTAGCCCATATGAACAGCCATCAGAAGATGAGAACAGCGATGAGAAGCATCGCCAACAACTGCATTTTTTACCATGAACATTTTTGAGTGTCATGTATATGCCCTTTCCTATCAACATGTGCACTTATCTAATACAATACAGTGCAGCAATTAAATGTGTTCATTAACCCACAAATGACCACACACTTAATTTCTGCTTATAGTATTTTATGTAAGAAACTCACACACCTAACAACCTTCATACTGTCTTTCCCAGTGGGGTGTGGTGGTGCAGAAGTGAAACATATGCCACATACAGCAAGGTTCAGCTGGCCCATATGCCATCCGCGTGAGCACACACACACACACACACACACACACACACACACACACACACACACACACACACACACACACACACACACACACACACACACACACACACACCTCAGCATTAGACCTGAAATTCCCCTCCGGGCATATTATCCTAAAGGGCAAAATATAGAGATAATATCAAACAATCCCGCAAGCACAATGAGAAACCTGCATATTTTCTGAATTATTTCTGGAATTACAGAAACTATGTGATTGCCCACGTGTTACAGTTAAGAGCCAGTTCCTGACCCCAGTTTTCAAAACTATTAACCAAGAACCAAACTACAATTCATATCTAGAGAACTCACCCACTAAAGAAATGAATGCTTTTGAAAAAAAAGTTTTTGTTTTTGTGAATGTACATTCACACATAAGATGAATATTTCAGTCAAATCAGTATAAAGATTACTTGCACCCTTTGACCTCATTATTTTTAATATGACAGTGATTTGTTCACCTGTCTCCTTTTAGCCTCGAGAGATCAAAATCATACAGATTTGCATATTTTTTTCTGTCAATTACCTTTTTAAAATAGTTTTTTTTTAATAAAGATATTACACTGTAAAATATTGTGTGTTGTTTTTAATGTAGTCTAGATCTAGTCTAGAGTTGTGACAGGGTTACACCTGTTGGGTTTCAGCAGAAAATGTCAGCAAAATAAGGGCACCAACAACAGTGTTAACGCAAAATTTATTAACTGACATAATGACTTTCACAGCTTGAATTTTCTCTGTCTAGCGCTTTCAAATCAGACCTTTAGAGACTGACAGAGCAGAGTTCTCCATCCTGCCCACCTGTTAGCCATTACATTTTATCTCTTTCTTGCTCTCGTAGTACCTTTTCTCTACAATCTTCTCTGAGACGTGTGGCTAATTAGCTGAATGTTTTGTGTAAAAGCTCACAGTGAGATGTCGTGTAGAACCATAATTTCACTTTCAGACGCTGATCTTGGCAATGACATCGAAGCAGCCCCAAGTGGCTTTTGCCCTAATAGTGGCACATTACTAATTCACAACTCTCTTTACATGCAGTCCCTTGAGAACTCACTGAAATGTGAGAAAAAAAGGTTGAGCCTCACTACTGACTAACTATTCTCAGCAGTATGATGGCAGTATGATGATCATCCTGCTTCTGGTACTGGAATAAAATTTGAGGGTGAATGTCAAAAGCCTGAATGCGTGACAAAAAAAACAAAAACAAAAAAAAACAGACGAGACCAGAGATCAGGATCTATATTCTTTCTGCTATAAAAATGCTATTATAAAACAGTGTAAGAAACAAAGGGAGTATCTACAGGAAATGGATAAAATTACCAGTATAGTTTATGGTCAGTTTCTTCAATGCTAAAAACACAATGCAATGCGTAATTCAAAATACAGGCAAAACCACCTGTGAAAATTAAATCCAAAAATGCCTTCATATTAATAATAATAATAATAATTCATTACATTTATATAGCGCTTTTCTCGGCACTCAAAGCGATTTACATAGAAGGGGGGAATCTCCTCAACCACCACCAATGTGCAGCATCCACTTGGATGATGCGACGGCAGCCATATTGCGCCAGAACGCTCACCACACACCAGCTTACTGGTGGAGAGGAGACAGTGATGAAGCCAATCAGTATATGGGGATGATTAGGAGGCCATGATGGACAGAGGCCACTGGGCAAATTTGGCCAGGATGACGGGGTTACACCCCTACTCTTTCGAAAGACATCCTGGGATTTTTAATGACCACAGAGAGTCAGGACCTCGGTTTTACGTCTCATCCGAAGGACGGAATTAACACAGTATACAGTTATTGGGCTGCATTTTTATGGACTTTTCTTAGAGTGTATATTAAATATTATTTATGTTTAATTAAACTTATAAGAAGCATTTAAGTTCAAAACAGCAAAGAAATTGTTAAAAAAAATGGAGATGGATAATTTAAAATGTAAAAATATGAATCTATGCACAGCTTTAGAAACATTACAATCTTTACAAATCCTTTTATATCCTATATTTTTTTATAAATGTATAATTCATAAGAAATGTCACATTAGGTAAATATGTTGTGTTGGCATTTAACAATTCATCGCATTGTTTAAGTAATGTCATAATTCCTGTCTTGTGTTCCCCTTGTCTTGTGTGGACTTTTGTCATTTCCTGTCCTGTGCTATGTTGTGTAGTCCTTTGTAGTTTTTGTTGTTTATTAGTCTTCCCAGGTGTCTGATTAACCACGCCCCCTTGTTATCTTGTTTAGCTTGTTTGCCTGTGTATTTAAGCCCTGTGTTTAGGTCAGTGTTTGTTAGTTATTGATGTTGTATGTTGGTTGTTCTGTTCCTGAATTTGTCAAGTTTTGAGTTTATTTATTAAAAGACTACTGCTGCACGTAATCCTGCTTCCTCCTATGTTTCAACCGCAGCGTTTAAACTATTTAATTCAATATTCTAAAGGTATGAACAAAGGATAAGTTGTGCATATTGAAAATTCTTACACTTTAAATTGTCCATACATTAATAATGTTTATCTCAGTGTCTATACGAAAATGTAGCTCTGAAAGAACCACACATGTAGAGTACCAATTTCTTATGAGATCACATTGGTAAATCCTTTATATTTTTTTACTGTCACCTCAGGAGTAGTCATGTGTAATAGTTATTTCACCCCATAGTTAGTTTCTAATAGGTTAAACTATTTATGTTACAACTCACTCAATGTTAGAACACTGACTGCTTTCACCTACCATTAGCACAGACCTACCATAGCTAAAGTGAGAAACAACTTTATAAAGTCGAGATACAAGCTGTGTCCCAATGTGAAGGCTGGATCCTCCGAAGGCCGATTGCGTCACAGCGGCGCGACGAAGGATGTCCCAATTCAAAGGCTTCACCCTTCGAAGGTCGCATTTGAAGGCCGATTGCATCACCACGGTGCGATGAAGGCTGTCCCAATTCAATTCTGCATCCTTTGAAGGCCAGTTGCGTCATCGCGGCGCGACGAAGGCTACCCTGATTCAAAAGCGACGCCAAATGCACCCTTCGTTTCCCCGTGAAAGGAAGGATACATAAAAGGATCCTTAGGGGCCAATCCTACCCCATAAGTCATTGAGCGCCGGTGACGACTGCATTTTTATTTAAAAAAAAAATTGCAGCCAAGAGTTCGGTGGTGGATGGCAAATTCACATTTAAATGTAAGTATTATGTTTTCATTTACTCAAATAGCTAGCGAAACCAGAGTTAAAAGCCACATGTTTTTCTTTCTTATAAACTTCTTAGTAATCATCTTAACTCCTTCATCACCATTGCGTGGCTTCATTTGTCAGGTGGTTTGAGGCAAAACTTGTGCTAATATTAGTTTAATAATTGTTTCAGGGAGCAAGGAGCAGACAGCTCAATTTATTTTATGCAACATTTGGCAACAGTATAATCAGTATAGCAACACTATGAAAAAGTTTTTGTTGTTTCAAAGGGGGAGTCCGAGTTACAAAAATATATATAAGAACTACTTTCTTTTTCACAGCCATAAACCTTTGCAAACAGTCCAATTTGAGCAGATGAGCTTGCTTTGCCAACTGTTATCCAATTAACTTTTCATGCAAGTGCACTCTAATAAAAATATGACTGGATTTCTAAATAATGCATTTGTGGTGACCCACAAGGAAGTCTGAAAGAGACATTCACCAAGGGACTGTACCTTTAAGGAGAGGGGGGTTTAGACGATGACGAGTTCCGGTTTTGACGTTGTGTTTTTGGTTTTGATATCACTCGCTGTACTGTGTGATAGATATATTGAAGTGGATAGTAAAGTTGACTCGACGCATCTCCGTCTCTTGTCTCCTCACTTACCGCACTCCACATTGGTGACCCCGACGCGAGTTGAACACGGCTGAATTATGTCACACAACGACGGTGGTGAAAACGCTGCGGCCGCGGGGCCGGCCGCTGCTAGCGGCGCGGCTAATGTCGGCGCGATCTACGCAGCCACCATCAAGTTACCGGACTTTTGGCAGCACAATCCACGGCCGTGGTTTCAGCACATCGAGGCACAGTTCCAGCTGAGAGGAATAACACAGGACGTTACAAAGTATTTCCACGTGGTAGCGGCCTTAGATGCCTCGACGACGGCCAGGGCTATGGCGCTGTTAGAGGCTCCTCCAGCTGACGGCAAGTACGACGCACTTAAAACGTTCCTGTTGAGCCTCTTTGAACTGTCAAAACTGGAGAAGGCAGACCGCCTGCTGTCCCTGAACGGCCTTGGCGACAGCAAGCCGTCCGAGTTAATGGAGAGGATGCTGGCGGTGCTGGGCGCGGCGGATCCCTCATTCCTTTTCGCCCACATATTCCTGCGGCAGCTTCCAGCACCCGTGCGTACCGCACTGGCTAGTTCCCCCCTCCCTTCCTCCAGAGACTACCGAGCACTGGCTGTGGAGGCAGACAGGATTTTCCTCGCCAACCGACAGCAGTTTGTCCATGCACTGCTGCCCACCCAGCGCACGTCTGTTCCACCCTTGGAGGACGACCCAGACACTGCAGCTGCTGTGACGGCCCGCCGACAGCGTGAGGACGGGTGGTGTTATTACCATTCCAGGTTTGGGGCCAAAGCCAAGCAGTGTCGTCAGCCTTGCAGTTTTGGAGCCCAGGGAAAAGCCAGGGCCAGCGCTCATTAGCAGCTATGGGCGCTGGCCGTGACTGCAAGCTGTTGTTCATCACTGACACCTTGTCCGGCCGGCGGCTGCTGGTCGATTCTGGGGCTCAGCGCAGCATCCTGCCAGCACAGCCTGTGGACACCATGGCTGGCGGGCACGGCCCCCCGATGGACGCCGCTAACGGCACACCCATTCGTACCTATGGCACGAGGCATGTGGAAGTGTGTTTCGGCGGGCGGCGTTTCGGCTGGGACTTCGTCATGGCTGCTGTGTCTACGTCGCTCCTGGGGGCGGATTTTCTCTGCGCTTATAGACTGTTGGTGGATGTTACAAACTGCCGCCTGATCGACGCCCTCTCTTTTGCTTCGTACCCCTGCACGCTGGGAGGGACAGGGGCGCTTTGTCTGTCAAACACGCTGGCCAACGGCGACCTGTATCAACGCCTACTTGCTGAGTTCCCTGACATCACCACGCCCACGTTTTCATCGGCGGTGGCTAAGCATGGCGTGGAGCACTACATCACCACGGTGGGCCCCCCAGTCTACGCACGAGCCCGTCGCCTCGACTCTGCCAAGCTCGCTATCGCCAGGGAGGAGTTCGCCACCATGGAGCACCTCGGCATCGTGCGCCGCTCTAACAGCCCGTGGGCTTCCCCCCTGCACATGGTGACCAAGGCTGATGGCGGATGGCGTCCCTGTGGAGATTTCCGTCGCCTGAACGACGCCACCACACCCGACCGGTACCCAGTGCCGCACATCCAGGACTTCTCCGCCCACCTAGCCGGCGCCACCATTTTCTCAAAGGTGGACCTGGTGCGCGGTTACCACCAGGTGCCTGTCCACCCGCAGGATGTCCCCAAAACAGCAGTCATCACACCCTTTGGCCTTTTCGAATTCCTACGGATGCCTTTCGGCCTCAAGGGGGCAGCGCAGACGTTTCAGCGTCTCATGGACTCGGTGCTGCGAGATATGCCGTTCATGTTTGTTTACTTGGACGACATTCTCGTGGCCAGCGCGTCCGCAGACGACCACCGGACGCATCTCCGGCAGCTGTTCGGCCGGCTCAGTGAGCATGGCCTCATCATCAACCCGGCCAAGTGCGAGTTTGGCCGGTCATCCATCACTTTCCTCGGCCACCACGTCACCCCACAGGGGGCAGTCCCCCTCCCTGCTAAGGTGGAGGCCGTCGCCAGTTTTCCACGCCCACGCACTGTGAAGTCCCTGCAGGAGTTCCTGGGCATGGTGAACTTCTACAACCGTTTCCTCCCCCGTGCGGCCCAGCTCATGCGTCCATTGTATTACGCCTTGCGGGGTAGGAGACCGGCGGACGTGTTGGATTGGTCCCCAGAGATGACTGATGCGTTTGATGCTGCCAAAACTGCGCTGGCCAACGCTGCTCTGCTGGCGCACCCGTCTCCGACCGCCCCAGTTGCTCTTACTACGGACGCCTCTGATTATGCCGTGGGGGCTGTGTGTGAGCAGTGGGTGAGCGGAGCCTGGCAGCCGCTGGCCTTTTTCAGCAGGAAGCTCCGGGACAATGAGAGGAAGTACAGCGCCTTCGACAGGGAGCTCCTTGGTCTTTTCCTCGCCACCCGTCATTTCCGTTTCCTGTTGGAGGGTCGGCGGTTCACGGCTTTCATTGACCACAAGCCGCTGACGTTTGCTATGGCCAAGTCTACGGAGCCATGGTCTGGTCGACAGCAGCGTCAGCTCTCGGCCATCTCCGAGTTTACCACTGACATTCAGCACGTGGCTGGCAAGGACAATTTCGTCGCCGACTGCCTCTCCCGGGCGGTCGCTGGTTCTGTCCACTTGGGCCTCGACTATGCGGCTATGGCTGCGGATCAAATGGCGGACTCTGAGGTGCAAGCCTACAGGACGGCCCCCACGGCGCTGCTCATGGAAGATGTGATGTTTGACACGGCCAACTCTACACTCCTCTGCGACGTCTCCACTGGGCAACCTCGCCCCATGGTACCTGCTGCCTGGAGGCATAAAGTTTTTGATGCCATCCATGGTCTTTCCCACCCGGGGGTGAAGGCCTCTACCAAGCTGGTGGGGGCCAAGTTCGTCTGGCCGGGCCTGCGGAGGGACGTCAGGGCCTGGGCTGCGGCCTGTGTGGCGTGCCAGCGCGCAAAGGTGACTCGTCATACCAAGGCTCCTTTGGCACCCTTCAAAGTGCCAGAGAGACGTTTTGATCATGTGAATGTGGACCTGGTGGGCCCACTTCCCCCCTCCCGTGGTTACACCTACCTCCTCACCATGGTGGACAGGACCACCAGGTGGCCAGAAGTAGTTCCCCTGTCCTCCACTACATCAGCGGAAGTGGCCCGGGCGTTCATTATGGCTTGGGTGGCCCGTTTCGGCACACCGTCCGACCTCTCCTCGGACCGGGGCCCGCAGTTCACATCGGAGCTTTGGTCTGCGGTCGCCGAGGTCCTTGGGGTGAAGGTCCATCGTACCACAGCCTATAACCCACAGAGCAACGGATTGTGCGAGCGGTTTCATCGTGACATGAAGGCCGCGCTCAGGGCCAGCCTTACGGGCAGCGACTGGGCTGACTGCCTCCCATGGGTTATGCTTGGCCTTCGCTCCGCCCCCAAGGACGATCTTCAAGCCTCATCGGCCGAGCTGGTGTATGGCCAGCCTCTGCGTGTCCCGGGGGAGTTTCTTCCAGATGCCACGGCCCCGTGGTCAGTTGCCTCACATCGGGCTGCGTCTCGGGACATTGCAGACGCTTTTGTTCCTATTCCAACGTCTCACCATGGCCTTCCCCGGTCCTACGTGCCCAAGGATTTACCATCAGCCAAGTATGTTTTCATCCGCCACGATGGCCATCGGACACCGCTGCAGCCCCCATACGATGGGCCCTTCCGTGTCCTGGTGGGGGGGTCTAAGAACTTTGTTGTGGATATGGGGGGTAGGCCTGAGCGGGTGGTTATTGACCGTCTCAAGCCTGCTCATGTGGATATTGGCGAACCGCTTCAGCTGGCCCTGCCCCCGCGGCGAGGGCGCCCACCTGCGGCAACCTCGCCCCCTGCCCCTGCCCCGCCCCTTGCCCTTGGCCCCTCTACTGTTAGGCGCAGCCGGTATGGCCGCCCAGTCCGCCCCCCTGTACGTTGACTTTGTTGAAGGGACTGTTATGTGCTGGACTGTTCTGTTTTGCACTAGTGCATAGTGTCACATGTTCTATTTGGGGTACATGTTCGGCCTGGCCCTGTTATTATGGGTGAATTCTGGGGGGGCCTGTGTGGTGACCCACAAGGAAGTCTGAAAGAGACATTCACCAAGGGACTGTACCTTTAAGGAGAGGGGGGTTTAGACGATGACGAGTTCCGGTTTTGACGTTGTGTTTTTGGTTTTGATATCACTCGCTGTACTGTGTGATAGATATATTGAAGTGGATAGTAAAGTTGACTCGACGCATCTCCGTCTCTTGTCTCCTCACTTACCGCACTCCACACATTACTGGTTTAAGAGACTGATGAATAAAGTCATGTTCAGACTGCCAGCAAAAATCATTTTTTGGCATATCCAGACTTTATCCAGATGGGTTTTTGAAAGTATGATTCAAACCACTATGGAGGTGGTTTGAAATGCGATTCCAATCAGATTTTTTACAGATGAGTCTCAGTCTGGAAACCCTTGCTGCTCAAATCAGATTGCGTCACTCTTAACGCGACACACGATAACATCAAAACTGGTGACGGAAATGGCACAAGTATTCATACGGTGTTCAAATGGTATTTCCTTAAGATTTCTGCATTTTCCTGTGCGATGGAGGAGTTCTGCACTGCAATTTGACAGAGTGCATATTTGGATTGTGAGATTGAAATTTTGAAAGCCTTGTCACATACGTGTGTACGCCTACGTTATTAATAAAGAAACCAATACATAGGTTGGTTATGTTTGGACACACAAACCTTATTTGATCACAATTAATAGCTTGAGAAGATCTGATTCGAGAAAAAATCAGATTTGCCTGAAGTCTGAACATAGTCTTATGCTGAGTTCACACTGAACGATTTTAGGCCCGATTTTCGCTCGCTGACAGGTTTTGTGAGATCGCCGACAAATGCCCGAAATCGTTGCTCGTTCACGTGAGTGACAATCACGCAGTGTGAATGAACAAAGACGCGATCTGAGAGAATCGCCGACTGTGAGATATTTGGCATGCTAAATATCTGGACCTGTCTGCGATTCAAAATCCTGCTGTGTGAAAGTGTTCTGACTGAAAACTACATCGGCAATGACCTACAGCAAATGCGAGAGCAAGATACAGGGCAGCGGGGAGTTCGGGGAGGAGTTATAGACCAGAATATCAGTATTTTAATAGATATATTTACAATTATATTAAACAGAAACAAAGCACAAACATTTGCTTGACCAGCAGCAACAGCAGCACATAGCAAAATTATGTATTTACCCCAACTCTCTTTGCAGAACACACAGTCCTTGCTCCCCTCGTCTTCCTAACCATTTCCTCCTGCATAAACTGTTTATTTTTCTCCTTTTTGCTGCAAATCAGGGCACAGACAATTTGGATCGCAATCTTCTTGCAGGCTATCATTTTTAATAACAATTTCAGTCTTGGGAGAAGTGATCTTGCGTTATTTCCTTATCAATTCTCACGTGTGTTTGGTTGTGAAACGTAGTTTGCGGACCAGACAGAAGTTGTCGGCGATTCTTTCTTTTGTAAAGTCATGCAGTGTGAAACCCCCTGTCGCTGATCCATCGTGCAGTGTGACCACACCAGCAACTGAATGTTACCCCAGATAGTCATGCAGTGTGAAAAGAACAGTGACCCAACTACTTTGAAAATCGTGCAGTGTGAACTTGGCATAAGTTGTAGGGGGACACCAAACCGACGCCAAAGAACTGGCGCTCAGCGCTGATGAAATTGACTGTGTTGTCGCCTCGCGTCGCCTGCGCCGGGGCAAAAAAGCTGCACTTGAACACACAGAGAGAACTACAGCCGACACGTGAAAAAAGAACGAAGGACTCAAAAGAAGAACTAATCATTTCTGTTTTTGCATTCAGCCTATGGGTTTGTGAACGATTTGAACCCGAAAAGACTTGCAAGATGAACTAATCATTTCTCTTTCCGGTACTGACAGCATAGTCTCTACGGGACTGACAGGAAGAACGAAAGACTTCTTCCGGCCGAACCGGACTCGAGAGATGAACTAATCATTTCTGTTTCCGGACCGGTACTGCAGTGCATTCAAATGCATATATGGGGCTGTCATCAGACACTGACGAGTCGACTGAACAACGTATTTGAGGTCTAAACTACATTCTCGCCAAAAAAAAAAAAGTAAAACTACATTCTGTGACACAATAACAGTAGTTTTTCCAGCCATGTTGGTCCATCTCTGAGAAGCTGTACTTCAGATTGCAGAATGTAATCATCTACCGAACATGCTTCTCACACACATCCTACCTCAATTGCACCCAACACATATGCATTAAAATCATTTACACACATATGCTCAGCCAATTTTAAGGTAACCCAAATAACCTGCTCCGTCTTATCTCCAAACTCAACACACAATCACGGCCACCATACAGACTATCTTCATCTGTTTAATAACTTATAATTACTTCTTATCTGCCCCCAGTTACAGCTGCCCGTCCCAGGGACCGACTGTTATCAGAACAGCACAGTTTGCTAAATAACATGATGTGAATTCATGATATCTTATTAAGCTAGTGTATGTTTGTGGGTTTCAGTTGTTTATCATCCTAATATGAGTGTTCGTATATGCATGTATGGAGGAGGGGCAGCTCCAATATTATCTGTTGGCATATTGTATACCTGCTGTGTGTGTGTGTGTGTGTGTGTGTGTGTGTGTGTGTGTGTGTGTGTGTGTGTGTGTGTGTGTGCGTGCGTGCGTGCGTGCGTGCGTGCGTGCGTGCGTGCGTGCGTGCGTGCGTGCGTTCTACTTTCCTAATCTCTGTAATTAGGACTGGGATATTATTAAGGTTAAGGTTAGCCAATGGGAAAACATTTATTTACTTTATTAATGAACAATAGAAGCCAATACAGAGCATCCCGCCTTTTAGATATAGGTAAACGTGTTCCCAGAAGTCTGCTAAATACACCAACTAAGTGTAATAATAATAATAATAACAACAACAACAAAAATATATAATGCTAAACATTTTTAGGGGTTTGTCTATAGTAATTTAAATTAGGTTTAAATATAAATAATATCAGTCTATGGAATAGCTGTCTTAATTTAAATGACACTTAGCATGACAGCTGTGCCATGTCTGATTCACTTGTGTCATGTCAGGTCTCTGCAATAAGAAATGCTGGAATTATTCCATTACTAGAATTTTAATCAGCACCCCAAGCAACTCTCAGATTTACTTTGGCACTGAGATAGTCTTACTGCTGCGCTTTGAATCACGTTACTGTCAGTTTTTTTTAAAAGCTTAGTCATCCAGGTTTATAAATCCTGACATTGAAATCTTTGCTATAATAATGGGACAACCTGAAACTGCACACACACTCAAATGTTTCTCTCTATTTATTTCAACATAAATATCTATAGGCCTATCTGAAGTTTGATCTTACAGGAATTTTCAAGGTTAAATATACGTTCAGCTCAATATTTTTACACAAAATTTCTTAACTGTAGTCTACAGGAAATATACACTGTTTTGAAAATATCTATGAGACTTAGGGTACATTTACACAACAATGTACGCTTAAAACAGAATTTTTTTCTTTGAGTTTTCCTCGTACAGACGAAACCACGGATCCGCGAAAACGACCAAAAAACGCTGTATTCTGCTGCCAGGCCATTAGATGGCGATGAAACACCATAGATTAAACACGTAATACGCATGTGCATGATGTCATTGTTTTCAGAGATTCGTGTTTTAGTTTTTTAGTTTTTTACACGCAGACTAGTTTTTTAAAACACAATGTTATGAGTGAGCGAGCTCCCTGTGGCAAGATGGCCGTCGTGTGCGGACGTCGACCTCCATTGGCCAGCAGCGCGGACGAGACATCTAGCCTTTATTATATGTGATGCGATCTGGGAAAACCAGTCGGATGTCGCGCTGGGCCGTTTTTCATTAAATTATTATTCTATAACATCTTTTCTCTTATCTCTGAAAATATCTTGGCAAAATTCCCTTGTTTAGTGCAGAAAAACAGCGATAGTGTCAAGCTGAAAATACTCTCTTTCTCTAATGCATTCTATGCGACCATTTTCTCTAACTCCCGGCAGAGGTGAAAAAAAACAAAACAATCGCCGTATATCCCACACACCTGTCCGTCTCTTAACACTACAAAGATAGTTTACCTATAAAATAAACCACATAACATGTACAGTGAATGTGTATTAGTGCGCATTTCGCGCCAATCCTGTTTAAAAAAAAAGAGTGCCACGCATCCCGACGGTGACAGTTATTAAACCTGTTTTTCTCAAAATTCCGTTCCAGAAAATCATAGCGATCGGCCGACTTCAGATAAACATAACTTTTGCTACCAACAAGCTATGATAAAAATAAAAACAGATTTGGAAAGGGCTTGATACCAGCTTCCATATGATATCAAAACCTGTAATAGGTGAAATTTCACCATGTGGTGGGTTTTCCCAGATCGCATCATATGATATCTATGGTCTCGACTAGGTCGATTGCATAATCAATCTCTTGCATTTTTTTCCTGTTTTGAAAATGTATAGAAACGTTTTTTTTATTTTATTTTTTGCTATATTTTGCTATTGGGGCAAATGGGAATGCAAAATTATTATTTTTTGTAGTTCCCGTTCACCACTATAAATTTAAAACTATGATGACTTCTGCTTCTGAGAACACCAGAAATGTGAAAAGGGCCCATTGTAAGTGCAAATTGAAGGATGAGTTAGTTATTGTCTGTAGTAGGCTAAACAACAAAATATGGATCATTTGTTCACAACTAGGGATGCACGATTTTGGATTTTGGCCGATATTCGATATGACGATATTTTCAAACAAATTTTGTCCGATGCCGATACCGATATATATATATACACATTTTTCGCCTGATATATTTACACTTTAATTTTACTGAAGAGAAATCCAAGTCTCTCTCCTGTACTGATTCTACCATAAATGTATCATTTTACAAATGTAGACAGACATTCACCCCTGAAAAACAGGTAAATTATTTCACTTGGAGAATAAATGATATGCCAGTGCCACATTTTATTTTTAAGTTTAGACTTCGAAACTTACAAAATAAATACAAATACATTTTCAAATATTTTTTTTTTTACATCTTTTCCTACTGGAACAGGTCTACCAAATGCTCCCCCAACATAGTGGTTAACATGACATTGTACTGAAACTTACAGAAAACACTTCAAGTGCACAAAACAAGCAGCTGTAGTCCACACCTCCACTTCAGTCCTGAGGACCCACTTTAAAGTATAATCAAACTTAAAACCAAGCTCCACATATTATCTTGTGAGCCACAGACAGTCCGGTAACAACTCAGTGACAAACAATGTGCTCTCTGTATTGCAAAAAATAAAATAAAAATACAAGGACATCTTATCCTTTACTTGAACTTGAGTCGTGCAAACCTTTTCAGTCTAACTAACTAGGGTGACAACTTCGGCTGACCGGTAGGCTTCTGTTCAGCTATTTTTTTAATACCAGAGGTAGGTTTTTCTTCACAAAAATTAGCATCTCTGCTTTTTCACCGTCCATTCGATTTCGCTTTTCATCTATCACATCAGAGGCAACGCTAAAAAAGCCGTTCACTGTCAACGCTTGTGCAGGGCGCACACAGGTACTTGCAGCAGTTGCGAGGGCAGGGAAACGGGCATGGTTGCATTTCAAATACTCCAATGGACTGTGGTTCCTGGGAATTGTGGGTTCGGCCAGGTATGAGATGACCTATGAAGTAACAGAATACCAAAATATCACTTACGGATTTTTTTATTTTTTTACTTTATGCTTTAGGCATTAACAGAGCACTAACGTTTTTTTCCAGAAATCAAATGATTTATTAGTTGCAAGTTTATTATTACTACCGTACACATAGCGAATTATAATAAATAGGCGATTATCTATGTTATGACATTGCAGAATAATAATAGCGAAAGTCGCATTATTAATTAGGATGCTTTCGGTCCAAAAGTGAAATATTCAAAAAAATTATAATAACCTACATTTGTGCATGTTTGATGCTTACCTGTGACGCTGATGCGGTCTTGTCTTGCTCCTCAAACATGACATTCTCCTCCAGAATTTCGTCATACATATCCAGCAGTGATCCTGTTCGGGTCCTCTTCTCTGGGGGATCCTCTGTGCTGGCATCTGCACTGCCGCTCATGTCATCCAAAACTTTGAGCAACAGGTCACGAGCACTCCTCTTCACGAGTACCGGTCTTTGTAGCGGGCATCAAGCATGGTTGCAACAGAATAAAGTGCCTCACAATGCACACCGTTGAAGCGATGATTGACGGCTTCCAGCAGGGTAGTTTTGGTAGTCTGCACTCCTCTGTCCGTGTCACTCGGCCGGCCAAGCAGTCGTGTCAGTGCCACAACTGCGGGGATCACATCAGCAGCAGAGGCCTCTGCAGAACTTATATCTCTGGTCAGCTGCTCAAAGGGGGCGAGAAGTGTGATCATATTTTCTATAATTCCCCACTGATTTGCCGTCAAAGTTGCAGGAAGCTCGAAATCAGCGGCATAAGCATCTAGTGCCCTTTTCTGCTCGACCAAGCTTCGCATCATATAAAATGTCGAATTCCATCTGGTAGCGATATCTTGTTGAAGTCGTTTTACCGACATTCCGAGCTCTTTCTCTACATCCTCCAGTCGACTGTATGCCAGCTGGGAGTGCTTGAAATGTCCAATTATTCTCCTTCCCACACCACAACATCCCCCACGCTGCGCTGAGACAGGACACCGTCATTCACCGCCAGTTGCAGTGTGTGTGCCATGCATGGTAGACTTGCCACATCAAACTCCATCATAGCTTTAGCCATGTTACGGGCATTGTCACGTAGCACGACATGCACTCGTTCTCTTTCTATTTTCCATTTCCCAAACATACTTTCAAATGCGGACGCAATTGCAGCTGCTGTGTGAGAACCGGAGCATTCCTGTGAGTGTAGGACAGCTTTTTTAAGGGTGAAATCTTCGTCTATCCACTGGGCAGTGAGGCTCAACATGCTTACAGGACTCACGCTTGATGTCCAAATGTCCGTGGTGAAGCTAATGTGACAAGCGCCGGCGAGGAGCTTTTCAATGTGACTGGCGACAACACTCTGGAGTTCAGGTAAGGCCACGTCAGAAAAATAGCGCCGGCTAGGCATAGCATACTGCGGCTCTAGGTACATCATTAGCCTCCTGAAGCCAACGTCTTCCACCACGCTAAACGGCTGGTTATCAAGAGCAATAAATTCAATTATTTTGTCGTTAAGATCTTTTACCTTTGGGTGGTCGCTGCTGTATTTTCTAGCTTTGTCAAAGGACTGAAGTAGAGGCTGCTGATGGGTTTTTGCCGGCATTTTTTCCTTCTTACTTTTCAAAAAAGTCTTGGTGCTGCTCAGGATGACGGCTCTTAAGATGTGTAATCATATTTGTAGTGTTGAAAGACTGTTGTTTTACGCCTCCTCGCATCACTTGTGCTTTACAAATATTGCAAATAGCAAGTTTGTTATCTATTTGACATATCTCGAAATGCCTCCACACAGCTGACATGTTGTAAGTTTACGTTTTTGACGCTCAAGCTACGTTCATAGTCGTCGCGCACGCACATGAAACACGCCCCCCTATCGGTTTGGCTCATCGGCAGAAATATTAATATCGGCCGATGCCTATGATGGTCATTTTAAGCTTTTATCGGCCGATACGATGTTGTGCCGATATCATCATGCATCCCTATTCACAACCCTGAACATTCCTTTAATTATGAAATGCTCGCCTATCTTTGTCCCATAATTCCCTCCGCCCTTCATCAAATGCAATTCTACAAACCCTGTTCATCAAATTCCTTTATCTTTTCTTACCAAGCAGGTCTGTCTGGCATCTCATTGTAAAAAGACGTTCCTGGGAATCCAGGTCAGGAGAGATAATATATACCTCTATAAGTGTAAGTTATGACAGGGCCTTCAAAAGAAATATCCAACTATTCCTTGCTACACTAGTCTAGTTTGTTCAGTAGATCAGAATATGTTCATGAAAAGGCCTTCAAGATGAAGAGCAGTACTTATGCGGTGCCTCTTCGCTGTCCGAACAGAAGCAATAAATGGTTTTCAAGTTGAAGAAATGTTGACCTTCAACTACAAGGGCAGAAATTGGCAGTCTGACTCTTTTGGTTGAGAGATGGGCGGTATTAATGTGTATTGATCCTGACTGGATTGAAAATGGCATTAGGTTGTTTTGTGACGCACAGAATGAGAGAAGCTAAACATAGAGGACAGCTGAAAACCCACAAAATGATTAGAAGGGATAATGTAGGCTAAAAAGGAGGTGTGTGTGTGCATTCACAGATGCCAGTGCCTGAATGTGAAGGATTTAGTTAACCAACACGGCTTAGATACACACTTATTTAATGCCCCAGCAGAACATGTTGATACCAGAAAATCTTCAATGGTAAATGTTCCATCTCATGGGGGTGTACTTGTCCACTTAATTTTAATGACAGAGTATTACTGCAATCCTCTAATGAACTGGATTCATTCATCAAATGATGCAGTCCTTTAAAGGAAGCAGCAGGCCTAGCAGAATGAGTTCAGCTTTAATAAGGAGCAGGGTGACACTGGTCCACATGGTTTCAAAATATACTAATGGAGTAGGGGAAAAAAATTAACAAAACAAACAAATAGCATTTTGTTGTAAACAAAATAAACATAGCACCAAATATCAGTAGTCAACTGTATCCTAATCACCTGTATCCAACATTTAAAATTATGTCATAATGTTGACATAAATGGTTTAATTAGAATTCAAATCACTGCTGTAAAAAACACACACACAAAAAAACAAATAAGTAACATTACATTTAATAGCATTTGGTTCCAGACTAGCTTATTGATTGCCTAATTAAGGCCCTGTCGCCTATTTGGTGATGAGCCAAAATATTATGACCAACTGCCTTATGTGCTGTTGGTCCTCTTCGTACTGCCAAAACAGCGCCAACCCGCCAAGGCACGGACCTTACAAGACCCCTGAAGGTGTCCTGTGGTATCTGGCACCAACAAGTTAGCAGTAGATCCTTCAAGTGGTTAGGTAAGTTCTGAGGTGGAGCTGCCGTGGATCAAACTTGCTGGTCTAGCACATCCCATAGATGCTCAACTGAATTGAGATCTGGGGAATTTGGAGGCCAGGGCAACACCTTGAACTCTTCAGCATGATCCTCAAACCATTCCTGAACAATGGTGTGCAGTGTGGCAGGGTGCATTATCCTGCGGAAAGAGGCCACTTCCACCAGGGAACACCATTGCCATGAAGGGGTGCACCTGATCTGCAACAATGTTTAGGTAGGTGGCACATGTCAAACTTAAGTCCACATGAATGGTCGGACCCAGGGTTTGCCAGCAGAACATTAGCCAGAGCATCACTCTCTCTCCACCGGCTTGTCAACGTCCCAAAGTGCATATAGTTCCATCACTTCCCCGGGTAAACTGAGTACACAGACACGGTCGTCCACATGATGTCAAAGAAAACTGAACTCATCAGAGCAGGCGACCATCTTCCACTGCTCCAAGGTCCAGTTCTGACTCTTGCGTGCCTATGCACTTTCAACAGGGGTCATCATAGGCACTCTGATTGGTCTGCGTTTACGAAGCCCCATACGCAGAAAAGTGTGATTCACTGTGTGTTGACACAATCCTCCCATACCCATCATTAAAATGTTGTATGATATATTAGGGCTGTCAAAATTAATGCGCTAACACATGCGATAAAATTTGTTTAGTTCAACGCGTTAAAAATATTTAAAGCAGGTAACACAGCATCTGTTTTGTTTTGTTTTCCTTTGGATGCGCTACAGTAGCCTAAATGATCACGCTATCATTCCTTCAACTGCTATTAAGCCATACAAACGTGATACGAAAAAAAAAAAGAACTTCAGTCTGTACTGGCACGCTGAATCTCCAGACACACACAGGACTCATGCACACAGAAAGCCACTCTTTAACACTTGAATGGACAAAAACACAAAACTATGCCAAAATGCCCGCTTTGTTGAGTATCCTCGTACGCACAGTCTTAAATGAGTTAAATAAAGTCTTAAATGACTGTAAAGAGTTGTGAGGCCATGGAATATGTGTCAGAACAGTGTCATGTGCTTCAGATCTTAAAGTGACAGCAGCCTAATAAACCTGCTGCTGTGATGTCTGTCAATAGCTATGTTTCCATCCACATATTTGTATGCGCATTTTGGGATATCGCATTAAAAAAAACACTGGATGTTAAAACCAAGATGTGCTTGAATTCTAAAATTGTACATAAAATCTTATTGGATACATTTTTATCCGTTAAGAAAAATATTTGTATAAACTAAGATGGAAACACATTTATAGAACAAATTCCTCAATGCGCATTAAAAAATGTATATTACTTTGCGATGGGACGGCATAATTGGGCCAACCAGAAGTCTGATCTCGTTGCACAGCATCTGAAATGCTGTTTTGGTTGTTCTGAAATGCCTAAACAATGACGATCGTCAAAGTGGATCGGTATAATTACCTCCAAGAACTGTCTTACACAACTGGGTTTGTAAACAGCAGGCATCTTCCTCAGAAAGCAAGTTAACATGACCACGTTTATTGCATTTTGTCTGCACGCTCTGAGGAGTAACATATTATATAGTGGATTGTCCTACTACATCAACTTCCATTTTTCTTAGTGATATTTATCGCCAGTTTATCAGGGACTGGATGGAAACAGTGCTTTATTCGCAAATGTTTTATGTGATATTCCAAATTGGTTTATTAGTTAAATTCACAACTTTGGATGGAAGCATAACTATTAATGTAAATCAAAAGACAAAGAGAAAATCAATCACTGCTCTTGACTGAATAACTTTTGTAGCTTTACAAAGGATTAATCTATTTTTAAATTATAATTTACAGTGAAGACTGTAAAGTGTTTGATTTTTAATTTTCTACATCAATTCGGAGATTAACTTTGAAATTATTACAATATAAAAATGTATTAAAAACTTTAATGTTAGGTTTGATTAATCACGATTAATTACAGAAAATTTGTATACGTGTGTGTGTGTGTGTGTGTGTGTGTGTGTGTGTGTGTGTGTGTGTGTATATATATATATATATATATATATATACATACATATAAACATATATATATATATATATATATATATATATACATACATATAAACATATATATATACACACATATATATATACACACACATATATATATATGTGTGTGTGTGTGTGTATCCTATATAAATTAGGGATGCTCCGATTGATTGGCTACCAATCATTATCGGTCAATAATCGCTTCTAATGATTGGATGGGCAATTTCTCAATTTGCTGATCTCCAGTGGCGGTTCTAGGGGGGTGGCCGGGGGGGCCAGTGCCCCCGTGTCACCAAGCTTGGCCCCCCCTCTGGCCCCCCTAAATTTGGAATCGTAAAATCACACCAAACAACTGCGCATTGTATCAGTTGCGGCGCCTTCATCTATAGGCTACACTGCAGCACGACGTATATTCACATCAAATGTTAACGCGGAGGAACGTGACACTGCAGTTTACAAAAGTTCAAGCCTTGCCGGTTAAACATGTCATTCGCTGCTGATGCGCTGTTCAAATATGCGCTTTACTGAGCGAGTACACTCAACGCGCACATGCACTAAAAGCCTGTTAAGTTATCTTTTGAGTCTTATATTGCGCTAATACTGTCAAATACAGACAATGTTTACACAAACAAAGTTGGTTATGTCTAAAGTGAAAGCAAACAGAGAAAATTAAACAGAAGAAAGAAACTTATTCAGGTTTAAAACAACTTAAGAGAGTAAATTATGACTTTTTTGGGGGAGAACTATCCCTTTAATGTTAATAAAACAACAAAACACACAGAGGAAATCATTCACTGCTCTTGACTGAGAACTTTAAGTCTGTTGTGTTTTATTTTCATATGTGTTAATTTAATTACTTTCTTCAATTCTACTGTTAAATACACCTATAGCTGAAAAAATAAAGCACTGTTTATTTCATTTGTATATTAAGTTGTGTATGTGTAATATGTATCTCTGTTCTTAATTTTTTATAACAAAGAAAATAGTGACAAATATTTTTATTTTCGCCACTTAGGCCTAAATGTCTGCCATTCTTTTTTATTTTATATTTTGTTACCTATATGTTGTTAAAGGTGTGCCCCCTAAAAGCACAAGTGGCCCCTGCCTGGCCCCCCCAGTTACTGTGGTCTAGAACCGCCACTGCTGATCTCATAAACCAATCTCATACTAACGATGCATAAAAATGCGCGCCTGCCGTGAAAGGTATTACATGACATGCAGTGGTGCCGTCTCAATATCTGTCAGAAAGTTAAAGTAAACATTTGAGAAAGAAAAGGCAAGTATAACTAATTTGGTCCGTGCATTCGATCTAAAAGTGACAGCTGCCTAATAAAGACAAAGATTTTTTTGTTTTTGTCTTTTGTTGTTTGATTAACATTAATGACACTCGCTGCTCTTGAATGAATAACTTTTGTAATTTTAATTATAAGGATTAATCTGAATTTATTTTTTCACAGAAGACTATCCAGTATTATTTTACAGTTGATTCCTTATGAAATTTCTGTAGTATTTCATACCTCAATACTAGTTAGACCTACCTGAAGAATAATAATTTATACTGTTTGTTTTTTTTTTTTTGTTTTTTTTTACTTAATTGCTGACTGTTTACTTGTCTTTGTTGTGACTCCAATTCAACATTTGAAATCAGGCTTGTGCTGTGTCAGCTATTGTGCAACAAAATTGCTCCATTGTAAAAACAAAAATGCACTGCATTATAATTTTTTTTATTATTATTATTATAAACGCAAGCATGAGTCTCAGCTTTGCCACAGGCAAAGTCTGTTTTCTTCTACTGTCTAAAAACATTTAGTTTTTCTCTTTCAGGTCACCTGAGGTCATGGCGGAACAAGAGTTATTTAAATTGAATTGTCAGCTTGCTTTATCTAGCTACCAAAACAACACATACTGTTTAACAGCTCAGACATCTGAAGCTAACTATTGCTCTCTTTAGTAATGAGGTTTACTGTAATGTGTGTTAAGTACAACAGGATGCCATGTCTGCTCATTTGAGTAGAGTACACTACCATTCAAAAAAATTTTTGTTTCTTTTTGTTTTTTTGTTTTTTTAAAGAGAAAATTACATCAGCAAGGGCACATTAAATTGATGTAATTAAATTGTTACAAATGATTTCTACTTCAAAGAAATGCAGTTATTCTGAACAATATTTATCAAAGAATCCTGACAAAAATGTATCATAATTTCCACAAAATATTACACAGCACAGCTGTTTCAACTGTGATAATAAGAAATGTTTCTTGAGCAGCAAATCAGCATAACAGAATGATTTCTTAAGGATCATGTGACACTGAAGATTGGAGCAATTACTGCTGAAAAATCAGCTTTGCCATCTCAGGAATAAATACACATTTTAAATATATTAAAATAGAAAACATCTGTTTTAAATTGTAATAATATTTCACAATATGACTTTTTTACAGTATTTTTCATCAAACAAATTCACCCTTGGTGAGCATAAGAGACTTCTTTCAAAAACATTTAAAAAAATCCAACCGACCCTGAACTTTTTGGTATGTTTCTGGTTGCAAGGAGAAAGAAAGAAAGAAAGAAAGAAAGAAAGAAAGAAAGAAAGAAAGAAAGAAAGAAAGAAAGAAAGAAAGAAAGAAAGAAAGAAAGAAAGAAAGAAAGAAAGAAAGAAAGAAAGAAAGAAAGAAAGAAAGAAAGAAAGAAAGAGGAAATTATTTGGATGACTAGAAAAGTGAACTGGCCTGAAAATGATAAGATTTAATTCAGCCAAGGTCTGCAGTGAATGTAAGGAGCCCAGTGAAGTAGAACAGATCCAGTGGAGTAAAATTCAGCTCTGGCACAAATGTGCAAGACAGGGACTAGGAGGAGAGTGTGTGTGTGTGTGTGTGTGTGTGTGTGTGTGTGTGTGTGTGTGTGTGTGTGAGTGTGTGAGTGCACATGTTTTTCTATCCCGGTGGGGACTTCAACCTTAATGCACACAGACTCATGGGGATTTCTGTCACCGTGGGGACCTCATGAGGAAACAAGCTTATAAATCATACAGAATTTGTTTTTTTATGAAAATGTAAAAAATTTCGTATGTCATTGGTAATGGAACATAATGGCAGATTAAATAATTGTCAATATAGATGATCAAATCTTAGCTTTTCTCAATACAATCATCAATACATCATCTGGGGACCCTATGGCCGACCAAGGATTTCTTCATGTGCCAATTAAAACTCAAGAAAGCATCGATAGAACTATAGAGGAATTTACTTAATGTTTGTTTGGTGTCAGTTTTTCTGTCAAAAGTGGAGCATATTAAAACATTATGTTAACCATACAATGTTTTAAAACTAGCCTCGTTTTATCAGGGGCAAAGTCTGGCGAATTTGAGTGAAAAGCAGATATCAGAGGTCCTCCTGTCCTCTTGCATCAGAGCTGTGCTTTCATCTGCCATAAAGCTTGGGGCAAAATCTGCTGACTTGCCATCTCCATCCTCAAAGTCAACGGGTGAATCTGGTTGGGTAGAACCGGTTTGAGAGAAAAATTGTGCTTATGAGATTTTTTAAAAAACAGAACTTTCTCTGTTTTTTGTTCCATGACCCCTTTATTTGATGTGCATAGACTGACAGAGCACTAATCATGTTAAGCAAAAAGGTCAATACTCCATGCAGAGGTGACCCTTCCCTGTGTCAATAGCGAATGTAGATCCTGTTTAAAATAGCAAGAGGGAAAGCCCTACCTGCATAGCTTGTATGCACGGAGAGTTAGTTATCCGAAATCAGAGAATGCTGCAGATTTTCCTCAGGAATACAGTCAAGGGGAGGTCAAAGCTGATATTGATATCAGCTACATGGCCCTGTGATACAGTAAGGAACGTGCTGCATCAGGTTGACCTTGATGACCTCAAAGCACGTGATTGATAGATCATAGCCTAATTGAAATAAAAAAAGACAAGATATAACATTTCGTAATTGTACACACTCCATCCTATTTTCCACACATTATCACTAGAGAATCATGTTGCTTGAGCTGTCATATTTCCATGTCATTTTTCCATATTAGATCACTTTATCTCTGTCATCAGTAAGTGATTAACAAGACACTTTCATTCCAGCAGGGATTAATATCCGCTTCACTCTGGGATTTCCTAATCCTAATCTATATGCAGCCTGCAGAATGTTTCCAGCCACACCAGGGTGATAGATGGCCAGCTGTCCTCATGTGGTTATTCATGACGGATAAATACCTTCTTTTTTTTATTCTGAAATGTTTTGGGTTAAAACTGGTAAAGAGTGCAGCTGCTTCAATTATTCATTTTTCAATTATTATTCATTTGCTGCTCACGCATCTGTTTGGTATAATGGGTCTTCTCAGAATCTCTACAAAATGCAACATCTAGTTCTAGGTCAGTGCTGAAATATTTATGAATATGCAAATATTTGTTTAGAAGGGTGCAGCCCAGTTCGAAGTTGTGGGGCCATCTCTCCTGAGATCTCTCTAGTTGCATATTCATAAGCGTCTATCAGACCTGTCCTGCATCACTTGGCGGAGTGATGGGGTTTGCAAAGAAAATTGCACGCATGTGGTAAGCTGACAGATGATGTCATTATCATATCATTATTTTTTTGAGGTCTGCCACCTCTCAATGTCTTCTATGATGACGTGTATACTGGATGGAGGAGTGGGCAATAAGGTTGTCCTATAGCCAGACAAGAATCAATTCAGCAACCTGTCACTCAGATAAAATGATCACAACAAATAGCAAACAATATTGACTCAACGATCAAATCAATTCCAAATGGACAAAATCAAGTCCCGTCATTATTATTCTTGATCAAGAATCCATTGGAATAATCATAATTACGAGTTCTGAGCACATCAGTGTCCAAGTGAAGTCGTATTTACAAGTAAAAAACCAAGCTGCGTCATTGGAATGGGCACGTCAGTTTGAAACTCTGATCTATAATATAATGTAATATAATATAATATCCAGTAATATACAACATAACATAACATAACATATAGAGATCAGAGAGTGCGTCTGTAGTAAAAAATGGTGTGAAGTTAATCACTCAACTTTCACTCTTTGCTTTATGTAACAAAAAAACATTTAGTTTATAACATGTATAATTTATAGAAATTAATCAATTGTATCATTTTGCATTCAGGTGTAATTATTTGGGGTTTTGTGCACAATAACATTCTTTTGTTTTGTTTAGGATACTTCTGTGTTATGTTTCCAGCTTGTGTGATGTTGTAATAACGAATGCCTGACTCAGAGGTACGAGCTTCCCATGTGCACTTGAAGGGAAGAAAAGATGGTCACAAGTCCAAACATCTTACTGGACATTTAATATTATATAGTTTCCCACTCCACAGGTTAGAGACACGGTTAGAGACACGTACAGAACAAGAGGAAGGCAGATGTTTAAAGTCAGATATCAAAGGGGTCTGTCAGCTCTTTCACCATTTGAAGTGAAATTACTAAAGGATTGAGCAATTAAGTGAACTCCTGGTTTGACATGCAAATTTTCACATATCTGTTTTAGTCTATGCTTGACCTCACAGTATTCAAGCTCTCACCCATAATTTTTCTCCCACTCTTCATCTCTATGGATGCGATCCATCTTCACCACTGAGAGCGATGAAGCCCAGATAGCCATTCACTTGGTTGATGGTGTGTGGGTGAATTGCTGGAAGAATGCAGGACAAAAAGAAAAACAAGAAATGAAAGAAAATCATATGAAAATGCACAACACGTATTGGCAATCAGTGGCATCGCCTGGCTCAATCTGTCACTCTATATTTTTTACTGTGAGTGTTACTTAAAAACACTTACTGTGCTTAATTGTATAGAGTAAAATACTTTTCATTTCAAATTTATAGACTGCATAGAAAACAATCCCTTAGGCCTGTTTCACACCGCTTGCAAAATTAACATAAGCAGTGTATCTTAATTTATTTTAATATTTAAATATTAATAACTTACAGAATTCACACTGCATACTTCAGCAGTGTGGTGCTGTTTGTTTTTTTTTTGTTTTTTTTGTTTTTTTTATGGCAGAGAGCATTAAAATAATCAGAAAACATATTTACAATGCACTGTAAACCTATTTACCGGTACATCTATTTCATTATGCTTTTATGAATAATATAAAATAATGGAGAGAAGTATGCACCCATTTGAAGAAAAAAAAGACATATTATGTACAGTAAATCTGACTAAATCAATTATTTAAGCCATTTATAGCACTCTGGGGTTTTACTCACACGTAGATTAATTTAGATGTGATCTACCTCTTCATGTCTATAAGATTTCTGAACTTTATAATTCTCAATTGCCCACTCCCTTTAACCATTTAATATTTATGGACATAATTAAAATAAATTTTGGATGTACTAACACAGAAATCACTACTTTTTTGTAGGTCTGCAGAGAAATTTTGTCATTGTGAAATCACAATACTTGCTGTTAACTCTTCATTTATGTGGTGTGAAGGGCTTAGAATTACATACAGCTGAAAAAAAATGATATACACATATCTGGAGACATACAGTATATTCAACAATATTATTGATCTGACTGCACTGACACTATTGGATGAGAACTGAACTGAGCTGGATGACAATATCACTGTTTTATTGCAGAACTGCTTTATAGATGAAATGAACTAATTTAATAATTGATTATCTTTACAATAGAACTGAATCAACACTGAATTGACTTAAGCTGAACAATGACACTATTTTCTTTTAGAGCCACTGTTCAGCCAAAAGGAACTCTATTTGCACCATTGAATCATTTTCCTTTCATCACTGTAAATCTGCTTTTTCAATCTGTACTGTATAAAGCGCTATGTAAATAAAGGTGACTTGACTCTCTTGGTGAACTGAAAGTGTGACTAAATAATGTGCATCTTAATTAATCTGCCAGTACTCACTCACATTACTCATCTGTCAAGATCTCAGGTCATTCGTGTCTGTGTGAAAGTTTGATCACAACTCAACATGGCTGCCACTAAGCAACAACAACCAATCTGGATGATTCATGCCCTGTCATGTGACACGTTTCACATCTCATTTAATTCAGCTGTGACTTACTGTATGCTGCCTTCACGTGCTATCGGAAATTTCCAACCCCCCACTTCTGAAGTCTTGATTAAAACTTGTCACATTCAAGTGCTTTGTTGTCAAAAGAACATGAATCCTGGAGGTCACCAGATTTATTCTTTATTAAGAAAGTCTTATTAAAGCCAAAATGATATTTAGCATCCCATTTAATCTAAACATTCAGTGCTCTATCTAGATAGCTTGCGGATGATTCTGGAATTTTGGTCAACATTTTTGCTGTGTATGAAACATACAGTACAATACGCTTCAAACGTGAATATGCATTACAAGATAAGGCGATGTAAAAAAAAATTGTTTTCTATTTGAATACATTTTAAAATGTAACCTTTTCCTGTGACGACAAAGCTTTTCCGATGTCATTACTCCAGTCTTCAGTGTCACGTGATCCCTCAGAAATCATTCTAATTTGCTGGTGCTCAATTATTATTGGTCCTTAATTATTATTAATGGTTCTTACTATTATCAGAGCTAAAAAGAAAAAAGAAATCTTTTATAACATAGCCCAAATGTCTTAACTGTCACTTTTGATTAATTTAATGCATCCTTGCTAAATAAAAGTATTAATTTCTTTAAAAAAGAAATTGGATACCCTAAACTTTTGTTTATGATTAAACAATGATAGTGTAACATGGTTTCCACAAACGTATGAAGCAGCACCCCAGCAAACACATTTACGTTGTGGCAACGTCTGTGGCAAGTTGCATTTCTACTATGGTAATGTCAAAGTGCTCGCAACATTGTAACAACGTAGAATTGTTAGAAGCAACAGGGCTGTTGTTGCGCGACATTCAGCAACTGAGAGATGACGTTCTTCAGACAATTATTATTTTTTTATGCTAGATATGGATATCCTCCATTTATGTTTTGAGGTTAATTTTTAATTAGTCAGATGTTAGATAATTAACTTATATCCTTATTAAATATTGTTTATCCTTATTGTTATTTAATGGGCCTATCAGTAAATTAGCCTAATTATAACCTGCAAGTGTACACTTTGAAGAGTAAAAATGACAGAAGGTTACGTTCATTCAACTTTATTAAAACTGCATGGTACCTAATCAAATTGCACTTCCAAAAGTCATACATTTGTGAAAAAAGAAAAAAACTAAATAAACGAATATACAAATTTATTTTAAGTATAATCAATAAAACATAAAAAGCAAAGGCAGATCAGAACATTTAATGAACAAAACCTGGTTCGGTACATGACAGACAGGGGAGCGTAGTCGAAAGCTGAGCGATAAAGGTCGGTAACCGGAATCAGTCCAGGAAACATCAACAAATCTAGAGGAGCAAAGAAACAAATGAGACTAATAGTGTTGGAGATTTTCCTGTGCCTCATGTAAAAGTCTGTATTGCTGTGCCTCAGACAGAAACCAGGTTAAACCAGGTCAAAGGGTTTGTGAGGATAGAAAAGTGCCTAACAAGCCGAGAAGATGTGTATAGGTGGTTGATACAAGATGGTACTAAAAAACATGTTAATTAAGATGATGGATGGCATCGAACACTGCAGGTGCAGGGAATCATTTTACCTGAGATATATATATTTTTTAAATGGGTGTGTCCAAAGATTCTTTCACCAATAAAAAGATGTCTCCAGGAAAGATTATTCTAACGGTAACGAGATCTCGAGGCGGAGCTAAAAAGAAAAAGATAACACATAAAAGAGTCCCATTAGAAGTTGTAGGTTGTGTTTGAATAATTACGCATCTTATTTAGCTTAGGTAAATTAAACCCAATTCTCTCGTATCCGTGCTCGATGAAGAATGAGACGACCCAACAGACGGTTGAAATTTAAAAGGCTGATTTTCGCGCTTCAGGGCAGTGACGAGTACATAATGTGATCCAGTGGTTGTCCAGACACCCTTGGCACAAACTTAAGCAATGGCCCTGAACAGTGGTTTAATGTCAACATTGTGACAAAGCTGTAACAACCTTCACACAACGTAGTTATAGCAACCTTTTGGCCATGTTGTTAAAAAGAAGGTTGGGTAAGCTGTGCCAACATTCTGTGTTTGCTGGGACAACAGTACTGCTTTCAACATTAATAATAAGAAGAAATGTTTCTTGAGCACCAAATCAACATGGGATCACGTGAGACTGAAGACTGGAGTGACGGCTGCTGAAAATTCAGGATAAGAGAATTCATAAGCATAAGAGAATGGTTATTCCAAACTTTTGACCGGTAGTGTATATACTTAAATATTATATTTCTGGCATCCCATAATTTAAACTGCACAATGAAGTGCAGCACATCACATTGTACCTGAGTATTTACAGTTCTTGGCAACCCTCTATGTATTAGGTTTCAAGAAACCTACACCCAGTGCTTTATTCATGAACATGAAATCCCAGAACAAGAAGTATGGATCTTGGGCGGGAGGTTATAGAATGTTTTGTTTGTTTTTTTAAGGAGTGTGTTTAACTGGTGTGTTGAAAAGGTGCTGTCCCTTAATAAACAGGTTTTATGAAAGTTCCTGCTAAAGAACAAAGAAGCAATGAATCAATGCAAGTTGTTTGCTCTGTATTTCTCTTGAGGGTTGTCTTTGGTCCATCACTTTCCAATGGGGTTTGGCCGGTTATGGACCACTTTGCTCCTGCTGGCAGATTTTATAATGTCACTATTTGGATCCAAAAAGCATCTTTCAGCCATTCAAGCCTAGATGTGTATTCTGACTGCGTAAAATCTTTCAGTATGCTATATTGGATGTTTTACTAGTGCTGTTTTTTTTGTTTTTTTTTGGAGGGCTCTTTTATAAAAGCATAAATTCATTGACATTTATTTTTACCTGTCTGCTGCCTTTCATACCACGGATCAAGATATTCATTCAGCTTGGGTTTGTGGGGTTTGTGGGATTGGAGGCATTTTTATTGTGCCATCAGGCAATCAGCGTTGTAGTAATGTCATATTCCTGCGGCTTCAGATTGGCTTCTGACTTGAAAGCAGTGTCACTGTGACGTATGCCATCAAAGTACTGCAAGAGTGATTCGAGGGCAGTCAGCTGGTGTGTGTGACTGCACAAGCTCTGATGATGACACAGCTGTTTCACAATTGACCAGACTCACTGATGACAACAATGACGTGCATTTTGTTTTTATTCTGACACCTTCAATTACTAGCCTGGGTTTCCCCATGCTGCCTTGCTCGCAGCGCGATTTTATTCACGCTGCTAGGCAGCCTGGACACCATGGACCAGATTTTCCCCTGAAAAAGGAAACCAATCACAGAACGGGGAGGGAGCAGCAAGACGATGACGACACCAAAGCAGTTTGTTTATATCTATGGATCCAACATGGCATCAGACTCGACGTTACCTTCTACCCTCATGTTTATCTTGCACAAACAGTAATATTCGCTAAACGCCATCGTGTACAAATAAATCTTTGACCCATCGTCTTTTTCCTCGTCGAATTTCTGTCGCTCTACATACGTCATCTGGTATAATTGAAGCGATTGGCTATGAGCTACGTACAGGCGCATTTGATAGACATGCATAGCGCCCAATAAACGGCTCTGGGCATTCGTAAACCACGCCTCAAATACGAGAAAATTAACATGTGGTTCCCAGACCAAGTCTCAAATGAGACTTGGTCTGACGTTAGCCAGGCTATTCAATTACACTAATGCTCACAAATCCATGTTTTTATAACAGTAAAAACTCCATCCATGTAACCTAGTGTAATAATGTCATGTTCAAATAAAACTGGCTTCTTTTGGAATAAAACTCCTTGTAAAACTTAAGCAATACATAAAATATTAAATGAAGAGTATTTTTGTTGCTACATGAAAACATCTGTGTATTTGACAAATATTGTTTCCAATCCACTTCATCTGTGATACAGTGCACTGCATGAGCGTACACTCTAAAAAATTATTCTGTGGCTTAGTAAATATTACAGAAATATTTAACTTTATTAACTTAAGAAAATCTCTGAATATCGTTTACTTGATTGTTTGAGTTAAACATACCAAAATAATTGAGTAAAAATCCAAAAGGTAATTTTATCTAAAATTTACAGATATATTTAAGTTTTTTTCAATAAAATGATTTAGTATTTGACTAACTAATTATTTCTTTATAATACACTTAATATATTTGTGAAATTTCTATACAAATATTTGAGAATGTTGAATTAAACTGATCTGTTTCAAGAAACAAAAATATTACTTAATTTAATATTATTAATATATTTAACACACTCTTAAGAAATTGAGTAAGTTTACTTAAAGCCACAATATGTAACTTTTTTGCTTTAAAAATAGCAAAAATCACTATATCTATGTTATATATGTTTTTTAGTTGTGTACTTACATTATCCCGACTGTTTCCAACAACTTTCAAACCAGGAGAAATTTGTAATTTAATTCGAGAAACGTCCCGTTTCTTTATTTCCGTTTTGTCGCCGTCAATGGCGTCATATCCGCGTTGTCCCTGGTTTCCGCTCGTACTGCCATGGCAACCAGAGCTATGAACCAGAGCCCTCTGATAGTAACCAAAGCGACTGACAGTAGTTCGCAATGTCTATTTGCACGCTGTTGTTGTTTCGTTCAAACATTATGGACCATGGCAAGCAGACTTTGGATACAAAAGGAGAACTAAAACGAGAATCAATATCAGCGCGGTGTTTTCGAGATGCCTAGAGCTCCCATAGACAGTATATAAACGAGAGCTCCACGTCCGAGACTTCGACCGCTTCTACATGTACTTTATTAAACAGGTGAGCACATTTACATAAAACTAATCAATGTTATATAGCTCAACATGATGAAATGTTAGAATATGATCTGTATGTTATTCTAATGTTGATCTAGCTTACTGCTAGTCTCATACAGACAAACTAACACATACATTTCAACACATTCAAATGCAGTTTAGTGTGATAGTGTAATGTTAGACCAAGTGAAACAACGCTGCGTTACCTCACAAGTTTAATTTGTCTAATAAACTGACCTGTGACTGTGAGTAGTAATTCTGCACTCGCGTGTAACGTTAGTTCAGTAGAATGAAATGTCCATATCGCGTCGCGTGTGGAGCTGATAGCTGTCTCTTAGCAATCCCGAACTGCTTCATATCACAGTCATGATAAAAGCATCGATGTATTCAGTCATCCATAAACATTATTAGATCCATAGATTAGATCGGTCGGCTTGACGTTGACGACAAGATCCATAATTCTTAGCAAATGTTGCGTCATCAAACTACGCCTTTGTTATTGTAAATAGGTTAGCGACCCCTAGTGGCGAAAAATTCCATACTGTACGTTTAATTAAAACAATTCACCCCTCCCCCACCTTCTGACGTGACGACAACTCAATGGTTGAGTGAGCGCGGGCTGTTTGAATTCTCTCCAGTCCAGAACAGTTCTTCTCTTCTCAGCGTTGCAGATTTGGTGCATTTCCTCTGTGAAATTCAGGTTTGTGTATATTTTATTTTATCTATAAAATCATTACTGTGCTTTAAATCATTTTATTTAATGCAAAACAACATACAGAGGCGTAATGTGACACCTAAACGCGAGTCGCGCCTGTCTTTTCGCGTGATTGAAACGCCTTGCATAAACACACGACTTTATTCCTAATGATAATGAATATAATTCATTTGGATGATAAAATGTCCTCAGAACTGTCATTTTTTGTTTATTGGCAGGTTATGGAGTCAGTCGCTCGCAGTATCTTTCAGCTGTGAGTGAAATGCAGGACGGCGGTCTAAAGTTCGAAGTTCACCCGCAGAGCGCGAGTCCGTCTCCGGCACGAGAATCAGCGCTGATCCGGTGGATATTGGATAACAGACTGATTGATTAGACTTGAATTGGGCTACCTGAATGTTTAAATGTTTCATTTTTACTTTTAAAATGTTTGTTAAATGAGTTTAAATGTAGGCAATATTGTATACATGTTAAAAACAGTGTAAAATGTGCTGTATTGCTGTACTCATCGACAATAAAGGCCAATGTCATGTATACTGGTGGTTGTATGGAATAGGCTACTATTTTACAAAGGTTTAGAGAAAATAAAAAAAGATAATATTACCCATAAATAAAAACAGTTAATATTACTCATAAATATATTTTTTAAACGTTTAAATGTTAAATTATTTCTACTCAATTTTATTTGTTAATGTACCAGATGCAGTTACTCAGATTTACTTAATTTTTTTACTTGCATTTACTCAATTCATACAGTATATTTCATTGATTTCACAGCTTTAAAATTTACAAAAAAAATTTGTGTAAAAATGTTTCACCCAAAAAATTGAGTAAATAATAGTTAAACTTTTTACAGTGTAGCAGGAAGCAGAAAGTGTCCGACTTCATGTCTCTGTAAAAGTCGGATCACCATTGATCACGTGGCATTTTTACAGCTCAAGTGATTGGCTAAAAAAATGGATGCAAAACTAAGTGCCCTAAACAAAGACAGTAGATTTCAACTCACCAGCTGAGCAATTTATTTTCAAGGTATTATATAGACCTCCTTAGGTCCACAAGTGTGAATTAAAGGGATAGTTCACCCAAAAATGAAAATTCTATCATTAATTACTCACCCTCATGTCGTTCTAAACCCGTAAGACTTTCGTTCATCTTCGGAACACAAAATCTTTTGGATGAAATCTGAAAGCTTTCTATCACTCCATTGACAGCTTATGCAACTAATTTGAAGCATTAAAAAGTTCATAAAGAAATCAGAAAACTAATCCATATGAATTGAGTGGTTTAGTCCATATTTTCTGAAGAGACTCAATCGCTTTATATGATGAACAGATTGAATCTAGGCTTTTATTCACGTGTAAACATTCATCAACGCACACATCAGTTATGATAAATGGAAGCTCAAGCATGTTCGCTTGACGTGCGAGAACCAACGAGGTTCATTCTCATGTGTTACACAGCACGTTTGAGCTTCTGCAAGAACCAATGAGGTTTGTGCTTGCGTGTTCGGTTAAGCTTCTGTTTATGTTAGCTGATCAGTGTTTATATGTAAATAAAAGCCTAAATTAAATCTGTTAAGTGATCAAGAAAATTTGGACTAAACCGCTCACTTCATATGGATTAGTTTTACGATCTCTTTATGAACTTTTTGAAGCATCAAAGTGGTAGTTGCGTAGCTGTCTATGGAGGGACAAAAAGCTCTCAGATTTCATCAAAAAGATCTTTATTTGTGTTCCAAATATGAACGAAAGTCTTACGGGTTTGGAAAGACATGAGGGTGAGTACATGAGGGAGTAAGAAGGGTGAGTAATTAATGACAGAATTTTCCTTTTTGGGTCAACTATCCCTTTAAGAACCAGCAAATTGTTGGTTGAGTGATAGACCAATCCGTGCATAACTACACATCTTGTGCCCCAGGTTGTTGTTGTTGTTTTCAACATGAGTTTACTGTACATTTACACAGGGCTATGGTTATCCCTGCATGCTGACATTGGGTTTTTGTGACAGAGTATTTCATTCAAAGGTAAAAGTAGGTTCCGGACCCAATCCTGGGGATGCTGGATTCAGATCCACACAGTTCCAGCACAAATTAAAAGAATTGGAATCTAGACTTGTTGGCTGATATGTAGGCTACCCTTTTTTCTTTTTCTTTTTTCCAGATTACAATGACAAACCTCAAGATACAAATGATTCTCACATTAAGAAAAAATTAATATTTATGTGTTCTTTAGTGGCAATACGCGAAACTAAACCCATACACATACAACTTGGGTTGCTTAGACACAGAATAACAGAAATGGGTCAAATTACTCTATCACAGGTGATTCTTCATTGGAAATGCTTTGCAGTCTAGGAATATTCTTAATCTGTGTCTGGGAAGCCAAGGCCTGCTCATCTGCAAATCACCTCAAATTAAATGGACTATTTTTGAATCAGCTCTGATATCATCATATTACAACAGCCTAAACCCTGATCAGCCTGTGTCCGGCGCTGAAATCTCTGTCTCACGTACAAGAAACAGCAAATCAACACAGATTCATTAAACTTAAAATTGCTGTTCGTACCAAAAAAAAATCCATACACTGTGAATGATAACTTCCACAAAATTGACCACCTATTATGTTCCAACCATAACCACACCTGGACAGGGTCAGAATAAATCACCCCTCCTTCCACATAAAGTGTTCAGTTATTTTTATAAATAGATAAGAATCCCTTGGTCGCAGAGGGCCATAAAGGCAGGACAGGTACAGATTAATGCATAATTCTGTTAGAGGGCAGTGTAAATCCTGGCATTTTTATGTTGTTCATTCGCTCTCTAACGCACTTGTTCATTCAGTTGGGTTGGATTACACAGAGTGATGTCACAACAGCATGTTTCTCTCTCTCTTTATCGAGCAACAGTGGTGGGCGTTCAGAACTATTGCATAAGCTTCAATCTAATACTGTACTTTAATACTTTTATTGGAGTGTTGATGATACTGCCTGCTTTTA
The DNA here is from genome assembly GCA_021554675.1 of Leuciscus idus. NCBI lineage: Eukaryota > Metazoa > Chordata > Actinopteri > Cypriniformes > Leuciscidae > Leuciscus > Leuciscus idus. The sequence continues at coordinate 42,457,012 of CM038623.1, read as the reverse complement.
TGCTCCATAAAAATATCTGCACCCGTTTTTAAGAAGAAGAAAAAAAAACTTTCAAAATGTTAGATTTTATGGTTAGAACAAGATTTGTTTATTTATTTATTTATTTAGCTAATGGCATAAAAGTACACGTTCAGGGTTTATTCTCTGGAATAAAACGTCTACAAATTAAATTTTTTAAGCAGCTTTTATCTTGTTTTAGCTGTTTTACTTTTTTTTTTAAAATATTGTTTTAAAGGGATAGTTCACTTTGAAATTAAATTTTGGTATGTTTTAGCTTACCTCAAGGGCATCCAAGATGTAGGTGTCTTTTTTTCCGCAGTAGTTTCAATTTTGATATTTTTAGGTCAAACCGTTCTTGTCTGTCAGTCATATAATGCAGGTCTATGGTCACTGTCTCAAAGAGCATGCACAGAGTCCAAATTAAAACAATTCCCCATCGTCCAAATTAAACAATTCCCCATCGTATCTGAGAGCGCGGGCGGGTATAGATATATACACTAGATGTCGCCTTGGCTACGGTTTCCAATGAACTGCAGTAGCCAAGGCAACATCTAGTGTATATATCTATACCCGCCCGCGCTCTCAGATCACTTGGACGTGGCTGTGTTCAAGAGGTAAAAACGATATAAATACTGTTCGTTTTCTCACACAAACCGCTCGTTTCGTGTCTTAGGCCATCAATGTGTACTTACGATGGGGAATTGTTTAATTTGGACGATGGGGAATTGTTTTAATTTTGCTCTTTGAGACAGTGACCATAGACCTGCATTATATGACTGACAGACAAGAACGGTTTGACCTAAAAATATCAAAATTGAAACTACTGCGGAAAAAAAGACACCTACATCTTGGATGCCCTTGAGGTAAGCTAAAACATACCAAAATTTAATTTCAAAGTGAACTATCCCTTTAAGAATGATTAAATAATTTTACTAGAAAATAAAATAAAAATAATAACATCATTCTCACATATTCAAGATATATAAAATTCCATCATTTTATTTTTTATTCATCAAACATTTTGATTTTAACATTTTTACTCAGTTTGCATATAAACTTGTCATTAGATCCATGCATACAAAGAGTGGAGAAGGACAGATAAAAAGAAAAATAGAGGGAGAGAATAAAAGTTTAAAAAGACAAAGACAGATAAAGCTAAAAAAAAAAATCTTAAATAAAAGTAGCAGGAGGAGAGGACAGAGACCCTAAAGAGTAGGAATCCCATACTTTCATACATATTTGCTGGGGATTGTGGGAAAGCAGCAATCCAGGAGTATTGCTTTCTCAAATGGAGAGTAACAGTGGCAAACCAGGTGAGGTCATTTCAAAGCAGTAAACCTCTTTTGTAGAGTGTTTGTAAAGTTTAGGTCACATTTGTGGCCAGGCATTGTAGAGATATGCTGATGTTCATGGCATCATTTTGACAACGTTGTTATTCATTCTTCACTGAATTATCAACATCAGTGAAACACACTCAATTTATATTTATATACAGTAATAGTGCAACAGTGTCCACCCCCGTTTTTAGCGGCGTTGGTTCCAGAAGTATTTTTCCCTTTTATTTTTCCCATTGGGATTTGAAACAATTCTTTTGTTAAAGCGTTAAACCATAAACCAAGCCAACCAGCTATTAGATGAATCACAACATTACAAACTTTTATTTACTTGAAAGTACTCAAGTACTTGAAAATCAGACAAAAAGACAATACAAGACGGTGTACTTAACAGCTTTATTGAGGGAAAGAACTACAATCCCATTAAGCATTGCAAATGACATAATCCCTTGGCATGTTTCCCAGCAGAGCTCTTTTGGCACAATTTGATTGCTACAATTTTCTGATTGGTGGAATTTTCTTTATAGCATCATGGGAAATTTTGTTTTTCACCAGGAATTCAGCTGTTAAACATTCTTTTTTTAAATCAGTCAAAATAATAATGCAAGATGGCTTCAGCAAAAGCATATACCATTGCTTACCAACCTCAGAGCTCACAACATGTCTGTATTTAAAGGTTTATATCACTACAAATGCATTTCCCTGGAGAAAATGAATAGAGTTTATACTTTCGGAACCCGACTGTTGCACTTCATATTTATCATTCACACCTTCATATTTTTTTTTTCTTTCAGACAAAGATATTGATTTAAAATCATTACACAAAGTATGTTTTATAATATAGATTTGTTGATATAATCACTGTAAATATTAAAACAAGATATTCATACATACTTATGTACTTAAGTACTTCTGACCAATGATGAAAAAAGTGCTTTATAAAAGACAATGATAATAATTTCCTGTTTGTTTTAATTGTGTTGAGGCAACAAATCACAGTTTCAGGGCTGCATCTTAACAACATATTTGGTTATCAGGTTTTTTTTTTCTAAATCAAGTTTGCTTAGTTGTGTTCTCTTCACCTCACATGCACTCACGCTGTTCACACAGAGTCCACCTTGACCTGATTGTTGTTGGTCATGAGTGGCGAAGGTTTGCTCTTGAGTCTTTCTTGCGCTTCATTTGAACTTTCCCCAAATAAGATCCTCGCAGTACATACCGACACTACGATGCGCTTATATTCGCGACGGAAGTTCTGGTTCAACACTCCATAGACGATTGCATTGAGGCAACTGTTAAAGTATGCCATGAAATAACTTGCCACAAAGAGCCATTCAGGTATTAAAGGAACCACACGCTCTGGTGAAATCGCTACCCGCCAGCCCGATGAAGTTTAATGGTGCCCAGCACACGGCAAAGAGCACAAAAACAACAAACATTGTGACGAAATTTCGTATGTCGTGAGGCGTGAGCTTGGGACGATTGTCAGGCTTGACTCGTCGACGCACCTGTATGACAAGAACCCAAATTCGCAGGTAACAGTAGGTGACGATCATGATAGGAAGGATGAAATGGAAGAAGACAACGGCGATTGTGTACGCCGAGCTCGCTGACTGCTCAAACGTACAAGAATAAACCCGTGGGTCATACTGCAAGGAGCCCACGAACAAGTTGGGCACGATTGCGAGCACCGTCAAAGCCCAGATTAACAGTACGTAGCAGACTGAGTTTTTGTCACTGTAGAGCTTGTCATACTTCAAGCTGTGGCATATATAGCAGTAGCGATTAATTGCGATGCCGGTGATGTTGAAAATGGAGCCGATTACACTGACGCCCATCAGGAAGCCGCTAATTTGGCAGTGCATGTATCCCAGGTTCCAGCCCTGGTTAAATATGGAGGTCAAGACCAGTGGATATGGGTAGATGGCCACCACCAGGTCCGCCACTGCCAAACTCACCACAAAGATGTTACCTGAGGGACAGACAGAAAGAGAGAATAAAGGGTAAGGAGTCGATGACTGCATCCAAAAGCTTAGACAGCTTACATGTTGGCTTGCTGCCTTTACTGTAAAAAAAATAGTTGAGTTACCTTAAGTTAACTTAAAGCAACCAGCTGCAAACCTTTTTTTGAGATTTTCAACTTAAGTAGTTTTGACCAAACACAGAACATTTTATTATTCAAGTGCATAAAAAATAAAATAGTAAGAGTGTCTAACAAAATAGAGGTTGGATTTTTTTTACAGTCAGGCAATGACTTTACAGGCAGCGTTTGTGCATTAAGGTTCTTCCTGAAACGGATTTCAGACAGATTTCTGAGGCAGCATAACCGTTTAATGATCTACAGCAGAATAGAGAGCTTTGGTGATTATTGTAATATAATACACTAGAAATGACATGAAAAGTGAAAAAAAAAATTGTCAAACATTTTCATTTACACAAACTGACCACTAAATGCCATTTACAGATGCCATTTTTATAAATTTTTTCACTTTGCTGTCGCAATAATCGAACACACAGAAATGTGGAATATCATAGGCAGTGAAGGATACGTCTATGCTGACTTCCAAAATCAATTAGGATGTGCATTGTTGCCTTCCTACCTCCGTATGCTGCCTATGGAGGAAGCATTTTTCAGCTTTCAGAAGCAGCCTATATAGTAAAAAACTAGTATATTTTTTTATCAAGTAAACAGAATATGTTTACTAAGTCTTTCAGGAGACCTTTTATTGCCCCATTAACATATGCATGAGCCACACTCCAATCATTTGCCTCCTTCGATCCACAGAATGCCCTCTTTATAAAGGAGGGTGCACATGTGTGTTTAATGTGAGAGTGTGCAATTATTAGTTTCCCCCATTGTGTGGATGGTTAGGCATGGCCTAGAGCTGATGGCTTCATTAGTGAACGAACATGGTAGGTTTTAATGAATGCACATCTCTTATTGCCGCCAGACACAAGGACTTGACATTGTGTATAAAGCTGAAATAATTAACTGACATCGAAGAGGGAAACACTAAAGGCAGTTGCAGCTGAGCTGAGCTGTACTCTGTATAGCTCCCTTCTCTCTGAAGATTGTTTAAGAAAACACATGTGAATGGCAACACAGAGGCTTTATGTCTCATTCATGAACACAATACCATATCTGGAGTTATTGCATTACAATAGCACTGGATTCAATTCACAAAAAGGAAAGAAAAAGCACAAAAGAGCACTCTTTAATAAGTAATTTATCTCCCGTAGACAACAATGTAACTATTTGGAAAGCAAAATTTTCCTCAGATTCTTCTACCGAGCTAAAGTCATGAATAGTCTCACATGCTTCATAAGGGACCAGTTTACCAAGATACCAAAGTCTGCAATCATCAACTTGGACCATCTAATGCTTTTCTTCCTGTTCGACAATTGTCTCCTTTGTGTCTATATCCTAATTCAGGGGTTATGAAACTGGGGTCGCCACAAGAGGGTGCAATGGAGTTTGCAGAAGAAAAGCCAATTATTTAGTTTTGAAACAACATTATAATGTCAATATTTTCTCACACAGTATAAATAGATCGTTGTAGATGAATATTTTTTCATGAACATATTTGTACATGCAATTATACATTTTAGGAAGGGGGTTACTCACAAAGAGATCACATTTATTGTAAAAAAAAAATAAAAAAAATTGCTACTTAAAAACAACTGAGAATCACTATTATGTCTCGTAGAGTACTTCAACTTTCATTAGGGTAACGTCACTAGAGTGCATATCATCTTTAAGGTGGATTTGCAGTGAAAAGGACTTATTTGACTTTGAGACAAACCTTCAACAAACCCGTCCTTGTGTGTCAGCTGTCTTGCAGCCCCCTCGCAACGTCAGCATGTGACAGTAGTGTTGTCAAAGCGTAGAACAGAAGCACTAATTTGCGAGTAGTGGCAGTCGGTCTTGACGATTAGCTTGCAGTGGCCTAAAGCAAAGCTGTCACTCAAACATCCCCTTGAGCACAATGTTGACATGTCATCCACATAGGGGCACATTCACAAACATTCTCAACATTTGCACAAATATCATCTATGCTTTTCAGGCAAATAACCTTGGCTGTTCTTAAATACCAGACGTCATTTCTTAGAGCCTCCTGCTTGGAGGCAGAATACAGGATATCATGTGGCATATAGAGGTTCCGCCTCCATTTATTCTATACTTACAATCTAATGTAAAGCTTAAAGGGATAGTTCACTCATCATGTTCTGTCATTTACTCACCCTCGATCACGTCGTTCTAAGCTTCAAGATCATAAAGGAAGATATTTTGAAAACATTTATTTTAGTTATGGCCTAAATTTTTTCTTTATTTATTCTTTTTTTTATTATAGAGAATGTGAAGCTAATGTCACGCTGTGTTGAGTTCTGGGTAACTGCTTTGCTTATATGTCATATTGGGAGGATTGTGCTGCCTTTCTGCTTGGGACTTTAGGGCAGTATTATGATTTTCTGTCGCCATTGTATACTGTAAAAAAAAGTTGCCGCCGTAAATTTTTAAGTACAATCAACTTGGATGCTTAAAGGGATACTTCACCTCTGGAAAGATGAATGTGTATTTAAAATAGGTAATTTATGTAGAAGAAATGTGAAGACATTTTTGAATTTGGAGCTTTCTAGACTGAGAAAAGCCAGAAAATGTATTTTTGGCTTATGTGGATGAAAGACAACAACTCCCAGAATGCACTTGCTTCGCTGCTCTACGAGGCCACTCCCAAGCCACGCCTCCCGGTTAGAGAGCGCAGTTGAAAACAACAAGGTTAGGTTACTAGTGAGTCTCCGTGACGAGTTTGCCCGGCATATCGAGATCGCCCAAAATGTCCGGGATTCGGCTTTTGCGTTCTACAGTCGCCATTCATTATGTTTACTGTGGCGAGCAGGACGAGGCTGAGGGGCGCGGGAGAATGGCGCGAGGCCGGTGGCGTCATTACTGAGACGGACTGGTCTCCTATCTCTCATGGAAATATTCCCCCTATATGGGAAAGTGAATATTTACAATGATGACAATAAAACTTTAGTTACATTTACATGTTTCCAACAAAGAAGAGCTTGAAACTGCAGTGAATTGTATGTTTAGGTACGGTTTTGCAGTTTTTGAACAAATGTATGTAGAGACTTTTTTTTTCCAAAAGGCATATGTTGTCAAAAAACATCATGTTCCACGGAAGAAAGAACGTCATACAGGTTATGGAATAACATGAAGGAGACTTGATGATCACAGAATTTTCATTTTGAGGTGAACTATCCCTTTAGAGATCTCCTATCTGAATCTAAACATACATTTACCCATGGAGACATTCAAATGTTCACAAAACAAGTTTGTTTTGAATCTCAATACCTCAAATGGAGCCATTACAGGTTAAGTCTTGATGCACACTGACAGCAGAGGTTACTTGGGTTGTCTCCATGACAACTTCACAGGTGCACTCAGCTTATTTGTGACTAAGAGGGGTAGGCGATGGAGACAAGGCAGCCTTCATTCTTACGGACGGAAGGAGGAATGGAAGAAATCAAAGAATTGCCCTTGACAAAGTCAAACTGTCAAGTCCCAGGGGAATGTAATGCCATCGGCCTGGCTTTTCTTCCATTCCGCAAGTTTGGGTTATCGAAGCGATTAAGGTGCCACTCAAACCATTTTATTTAGCTTAGAGGTTGATAGGACTCTGAACTTGTTCCAGTTGGGTCCCAAACTATGAAATGTTTTCCCTTGTGGGATTTCAGGATGTGAGTGGTACCCAGACTGACAAGTGACGGAAGAATATTACCGGAAATATATGAGACTCAGTACTTTTAACGAGCCTGTGACTGCCGTGAAACAAATGGCCCCTGACATTCCCTTTAACCTCTAGACACTTTGTAATCTTCCAGCTTGGGTGAATCACATTAGCATGTACATATCATCTTCTCTTTTCAGCGTCTTCCATCTAACATATGGAATGGCCATTAACGTTAAAAGTCAGGGCCGTTTCAGGCATGGCCCGACTCGTCAGGTGCGGCCAATATCCTTGTGACCACATTGTAATTAGAGCGGGATGCCTTGGGTCAGTGCTCAACAGGAGATAGGTCAGCAGGTCGCAGTATCGACAAGGTCAAAACGTGTGGCAGCTTCCTTCCGGCAGGTCATTATGTAAAACCTTCAGGATAATGCATGTTAATATATGTTAAATACCTCACAAATATGACTACATTTCAATATGTCAAGGTATGCCGTTTTAAAGATGCATCAACTGAGGATGACGGCACTGTAATTGCACACATACATTACATTTACACTCGACTATCCTTTACAATTAAGATTCTGAATACTGTTTAAGTGTAGAAATGCATTATTATGAATGTCACTCTACTGTACATATAAGCAATGTTCTAGATCGCTTCCTGGGGTGTTGAAATTTGAAGGTTTTCCAAATTGATTGGGTGAAACATTTTATTTGAGTGGATTCAGTGATATATGTACATTTTAGGGATACCAGCATAGCTGAATTTAATTCAAAAGTCAAACTATTTTCATGACATTTGGTTCCTTCAATATTTCTGAAATGTCTGCATTCTTCCAGAGATGCGGATGGAACACCATAATAAAATATATGCGATTGGGTATCCAATCCTGCTCCTGGAGGGCCAACAGCCGGCAGAGTTTAGCTCCTACTACAACACATCTGTCAGGAAGTTCCTAATCCAAGGCTTTGTCCGAAATCACCCCCTATTACCCTCATTCACTTTTTCCAACATCAGTCCTCTAATATAGTTCACTTGAGGGAGTGAATGAAAACGATTGAACGAATTCGGACACTGAGTGTGCTGGAAGGTCTGCAGCTTTAAGGCCCGTACACACCGGGACGAATATCGGCGCGCGTTATTCGCCAGCGTTTTTCAACGCGTTTTTTGTGTTCACACCCAGGCGATTTTCGCTGACGATGAGCCGAGTGAACATGCAAATTCATTCCCTGACATTAGATGGCGCTTAAAGGTACAATATGTAAGAATTTTGCATTAAAATATCCCAAAATCTCAAGGCCAGTGTTATATATTTTGTTAAGTTGATTACTTACAATATCCCAAATGTTTCCAACTATTTTTAAATCGTGAGAAAATTGCGATTTTATCCAAGGAAACGGGGCGTTAGAGCAGGGGTGAGCTGGGAGTCGCCAGTCAATTGCGTCATATCCGCGTTACCCTCGGTTTCCGCTCGTACTGTGTGGAGTCCTGGACAAATGCGGAAGTTGTAGTTGTAGCGTCTATCAAGCTACAAACTTTAGCTTGTTTCTTGCAGTCGTTATGGTACACAATTATTCTTTACCGATTGCTGCTGGTTCTGTCGACAAAGCATGCTTAATTTTATATTTTCCAAATGTAGCATTCGGTAATAGTTATGTTTATGTAAGGAAAGTATTATTGCTTTAGATTTGTGTTTAGTTTATTGACATTGTTTATCACGTCTGGTGTTTATGGCCATGTAAATAAACATAGCATGTGTTATACATAAAGATTAATCAGTATTTTGGCAAATGATGTGGGCATGTTCGAATGTACTTTTACAACAATTGTTTAGAACACGTAAAACTGCGCAGCGTTATCACAACAATGAATTCAACAAATACAGTAACATCTATGATAACCAATTTAGTATTAAACCTTACTTTTCTTGCGGTTAATTCATTTTAATTAAATAAAAGTGTGATGAGGTTTAAGAGTCAGGAAGGAAGAAGACAGGGGTCGGCGTGACTGGGACTCGTAGGCTACTTTATTAAAATAAAGCAAAACAAACAAAAGCCGCGCACAACGCGCATTCACCGTGGCAACCGCGACGGCTCAAAACAGTTCAAAAATGAGAGCTCGGATCCACCGGTTCTCTTTCTCTGCGTCCAATTTTCTCTCCAGTCTCTCTCTCGTTCCAGCGCGGCTTATAAGCTCTCCACGCCAATAATACTTTGCACTTGATCTACTTGCTCGTCTCTTCTCTCTCCCGTTACAGACCGCGCTGAACCACGCCCCCCTCGCCACAAAAAGCATGTCATTAAACGCAACATTTATAAAAATAGAACTTAGCCTCATCCATGAACATGATTTTTCGATTCCCGTCTGACTGATTTACATCCACGGTGGAGTTTAAAACGACAGTTCCCATCATTCCACGCTCCTTCACATCGTCATCAAGCTACGCCGTTGTTGTTGTTTGGAATGTAGCGCCCTCTAGCGGCAAAAAAATTCTTGCATATTGTACCTTTAATGTAAAACAGAAATACAATACCACTCCATAACAGTATATACTCTGCAATACCACTCCATAACAGTTCTCTTTTAACAAGATTTTTGTAGTCGCTGTCGTGTTTGTCATAATAGTTCTTTATTCCGACACCAACGAGACCAGCAGCTCTACATTCATCTTGCCTTGCATCTTCCTCGTCATTTCTTCCCGGCAGTTTTATCTTGAACGTTGTCATGAAATATGTATAAACCTTAATTAAACAATATAATAATCAATTAAAAGGGAAGTTATACCTGTATGATATTATGCTGTAGCCACATTGGACCAGCGGTTTTAAAAATGGCCCAAAATGTTGGTAGACCAACATGGGTTTATCAGTGACTGATGTCGCTGAATGAAAGCAGCATGGCTGATAAACTGTAATGCTGACTATGCATTTATGTGATAATAAATAGTAAAAACAGTAATATTGCTAAATATTATTGCTATTACTTAAATATTATTTAAAATAACTGTTTGCTATTTTAATACTGTATGTTTTTAAATGCATTTTATTCCCAAGCAAAGCCATGAATTTTCAGCAGCCATTACTTTTTCTCAAGAAAAAGGACAAAAACAACTGTAAATGGAATCAGTAATTAACTGGAATTGTTAAAGTGGAATCAGAATCATTATGAAATTCTTTATGATTTACTATTCAGTTAGAGGTTATTTTTGCATGAATCACCATCTGTCTTGTGAATGGTCCACATGCTACAAGCTTAAGTAACTCTGGAATTCTCTGCATGACATGGCACCGAATGGCACCTTAAATGGGCCTGTGTGAACTCGGTGAATGAGAGAGTTTTTTTTTAAATAATAATAATAATTTGTTACATTTATATAACGCTTTTCTGGGTACTCAATGCGCTTTACATATGGAGGGGGAAATCTCCTCAACCACCACCAATGTGCAGCATACACCTGGATGATGTGACGGCAGCCATATTGCGCCCAAACCCCCACCACACACCAGCTTACTGGTGGAGAGGAGACAGAGTGATGAAGGCAATCTGTACATGGGGATGATTAGGAGGCCATGATGGACAGAGGCCAATGGGCAAATTTTGCCAGGATGCCGGGGTTACACCCCTACTCTTTTTCGAAGGACATCATAGGGATTTTTAATGACCTCAGAGAGTCAGGACCTCATTTTAACGTCTCATCCGAAGGACGGTGCTTTTTGACAGTATAGTGTACCCGTCACTATACTGGGGCGTTAGGACCCACACAGACCACATTGTGAGCACCCCCTAATGGCCTCACCAACACCTCTTCCAGCAGCAACCTGGTTTCCCAGGAGGTCTCCCATTCAGGTACTAACCAGGCTCAACCCTGCTTAGCTTCAGTGGGCAACCAGTCTTGGGCTACAGGGTGATATGACTGCTAGCAATAATGTTCTCCAATTATAATGATATCAAGATTTTTACATCAAAAAGAAATCTATATGGAAGTAATAAGCGATTTTCTATCCTGTTTTTGACCCACTCTTTCAAACATTCTGTTTTGATGGGCAGGTCACATTAAAGACTTGGAAGTTAACGGCCACTGCTATGATTGGGTAACAGTTTTGCATATTAAAATAATTGTAAAAGTCCCCGCCATTACATGTGTGCAATTGTTTTGAAAACTTCCGGTGTTTAAAAATATCTCGTTACATAGTTGAAACATTTGCCAATGATGTGAAACATTTTTGCGTATTACATCTGTTTATAAGTCTTGGTTGTGGCAAATAAAGTTTAAGTACTTGGAGTTTCCACAGTTATAAGTGACAAAGGATGACTTGCAGTGTTTTGTGTAAACAGAATAATGAATGAATGTATAGTAGAATAGAATAGTTTAAGTGATAAATGTATACATTGTCATTTTCAGTGTTGTGTTTTAATAAAATGAAACGTTGTAATGTCTTACTGATGACAAAACAGATGCCGCTCACTGAAGATTTTATTCAGCATTACAGCAAATGGCTTGGATCAAAAAGCAGTAATAACAAAAGCAGCGTTCTCAACGTGCTTTCTTCTGTATCCGATAATCCAATGCATTAACCAGTTTTCCACAAGTTGCACTCCAAAAAAAAAAGAGCCTTTTTTTAAGATTTACACATTTCAATTAATAGTAAAATTACATTATACTATGAATAATATGTAACGATTAATCGATTTGAATTAAAGATTGAAAATCATGCTTTTAATGTTGTTTATATGTCTATGTGGTGTTTTTAATATGCTTTAAGACAAACCATGTGCAAATTCATTAATCAACACCATACATACAGACGGTTGGTCTGGGAACGCCCCCCGGGAACGCCCCGTCACGTGATGTGAATTTAGCCCGTGGGGGAAAACATTGCCTTGGCGCTAATTGAAATACACGGGACAATCATGCCGAAGAGTTGCTGTGTCGTTTTCTGTACCGCCAATAAACAAACAAATTATGAATTGAAATTCTACATCCTTCCTAATAAACACACAGAACCGGAAAGGAGGACAAAATGGCTACAAGCAATAAGGCGTGAGGATGATCAAGGGAAGTTGTGGAATCCAAAGACTAATTTTTGAGATTACTGTGTGAGTAGATCCCTGTGTGATATAGTAGAGGGTGTTAAACTCATATTAGGCAGTGGACCAGATTTGTCTACATCCCTTACGAAAAAGAACTATAGTAATCCTATAAGATTTCTATAGTAGTGTATAATACTTCTGTGATGTTCTGTAATACCTCTATAGTACTTCTATAGTATGTCCCAAAATACTATAGTATTCCTATAGTATTCCTAGGATTACTATAATATTTTGTCCCAAAATACTACAAGATTCCTAGTTGTTTTTCATAAGGGATGTCTCATTCACATTACCATTATCAGCTGAAGGCTCGCTTGATAGGCCAATCGCTACGTAATGACGCAGGCCGTGAACCTATGGAGTAGTTCGAGGTCTACACTCAATACAGACTGCAGTCTGTGATTTAGGGATAACTGTCAGCACAGTCCCTCGGCAACTTCGTACTAATGATCACCGTTTTACAAAAGGATTAATAGTTTGGAGTGAAGCATACGTACAATTGGTAAGTGACAAGGTTTTATGAAGTTATAGTATGCAACATATCCGAAAGTTGATTGAGTTATAGGCTAATGTTACCGCTACAGCTGCCGCGATGTCTTACCTGGAGATTCATCCAGATAACAAAATATGTCTGGAAACGACACCTCCGGCCATTTGGTTGGGTCATTGACCCAGTTTTTAATTAAATAAGGGCAATCATAACCTATTGCTGTTAATTTTGCAATGTACCGTTGCCGGTCGGCAGGCGTCAATGACTCGCAATACGACATTTTTGTCATTCAAATACACATGATGTTGGCAGTGTTTCCCCCCCCGCCGACAGACCACGCCCCCAACTATGACTAGATGCCGACTGTATGTATTGCAGAGTATTTTCTCCTTAAAACTGCAGTGAACCAAAGACAGTCTCAAAATCAGAGCTGTTTTTGGACTAACAAGTAAGTTTTGAGCTCTGGATATTTTTATAGTACAACGACCTCTTAAATATCAAAAGATCAAGGAAAATGTGATTTCTCAATTCATGACACCTTTAACACTTCATTGATAAAGATTAATGCTACAGTAAAAAAAGAATGGCAATACAGTAAAACTAAATGAATGGCAATGACTGTGAGTGAAAAACTGGTGGCTTTGAATGTAACATTCAAAAAGACTCTAATACAGTCAATAAAATGAAAATGAAAATCTAGGTTTTCAGCTAATTATCCTCCAATTACCCTCTCTTTTCAGCACCCACATACAGTAGTTGGCTATGTTCTTTCTGAGACAAAAATAGGACAGGGAACCTGTGACAGAAATAGTCTCCAGCTTTTTTTCCAAACTGATTACTGTGTCAGCAAAAGCCCTTTCACCTATGCAGTTTACCATAGCGGGAAGCCTGCATGATGTTATTCGATTTGGGCTGATACTGATATCATGTTTATCAACGAGAAAGGCAGTCAGACAGTAATGATGAGCCTCAATCTCTCCCTCATGCTCTGTATACAGTGATGGGGAATTTTGAGTATGTTTGAAAACAAAAGAACCACCTTGAAGGCTTTATGAATATCAATAGAAGCACCTCAGAAGTTCATACATAGGCTGAAGAGAGGAAAAGTAGAAGCATGACAGGACACTGAATTTTTCTTATGCATCTGAATGGAAATGGTTCTCTTTTACGGTCATGGACTCCCCCAAGGGCACACATACAAAGCACGCAGATGTCTTCGATGTCTGCACTCCTAAGATGCATTTATTTATTTACACTGAAGGTGTGCATCTATAGCGCTCAAAAAAAAAGAAGTTCCTATGTCTTTGTTTAATAGTCATTATTATACCATATCACACATTTAAAGTTATACATTTTTAATTTTAAATGAAACAAGATAAATAAACATCTGAAACCTATATCACTACAACCAATATAATTTATTTAAAGCAATATGTATTTTTATTTTTTTTTCGCTGCTAGGGGTCGCTAACCTCTTACAATAACAAAGGTGTAGGTTGATGACGCAGTGAACAAGCGGAATGATGGGACTTGCTGTCATGCTGATGGATCTAATAATGTTTATGGATGAGTGAAAACATTCATGTTTTTTAACATGACTGTGGTATGAAGCAGGTCGCGATTGCTAATGAGAGACAGATATCAGCGCCACACGCGAGTTCCGCTGATATAAAGGAATGAGGACATTTAATTCTACCGAACTACCCACAAGTGCTGAATTACTACTCACACAGGTCAGTTTATTAGACGAATGAAACTTGTGAGGTAACGCAGCGCTTTTTCACTTGGTCTACACTATCACACTAAACTGCATTTGAGTGTGTAGAAAGTTATAATGTTATTCTATGTGTTAGTCTGTCTGTATGAGACTAGCAGTAAGCTAGATCAACATTAGAATAACATACTGATCATATTCTAACATTTCATCATGTTGAGCTAACATTGATTAGTTTTATGTACATTTGCTCACCTGTCTAATAAAGTACATACAAGAGTGTCTCTGTCAAGTCCAAGTTAGTCGCGGACGTGGAGCTCTCAGCATCTCGAAAACGCCACGCCGATATTGATTCTTATTTTATTTCTCCTTTTGTCGCAAAGTCTGCTTGCCATGGTCCATAATGTTTGAACGAAACAACAACAGCGTGAGCGTGCAGTTGATTAACTTCACGCAGTTGTCCACATCTGTTGCCATGGCAGTACGAGCAGAAACCAGGGATAACGCGGATACTACGTCAGCCGCGTTTCCACTGTCGGGCCAGGGCCGGGCCGTGCTAGTGCGTGCCAGGGCCAGTCGCGTTTCCACTGTCACTCCCGGGGCTTGATCGGGGCTTACTCGGGGCCAACGGCCAGGATTTCTGGCCCGTCGAATACCTTGGGCCAGAGCGGGCCAGCTCGGGCTAGAGGAGTGGTTAGAACAGAGTCCAGAGTTCACCTGAGTCGGGAGACGGCAGCGCCGGATGATTCTGTCAGCATTAAAGACTTTTAAAATAATTTAACTCGCGTTCATGTTTGAATGCCTTGTGTTTGTGATGCAAAAGACTATGCGCGCTAACCATTACCATAGTAAACATAGTAAACGCTTGAAGATACGCATAGTAAAAAAACATAGTGAACGCTTGAAGAAATCAGACCAATCATAAAGGCTATCACAATCATGTTTTTATTTTATCTGTCAGTAGCCTACGTCTCGTCTCATTATACCGGACTATCATAAAATAAAGCAACTTTTTTTTCGGGAGCTTCCTCTGTTTCTCTGACGGAAAATATCTGTATGGGAGTCGAGAGAGTGCTGCTAAAGCTCCTCAGGTCGTATTTTTGGTGGCATATATTTGTCGAAATTATCATTCTTTCTAATGGCGCTTTTCCACTACACAGTACCAGCTCGGCTCGGCTCGGCTCGCTTTTCGCTCCGTTTTCCATTGCAGATAGTACCTCCACAATAGTACCTGGTCGTCATAGCGACGCCGCAGTAAACTGCCGTGACTTAATCTTTTACGCGAGACACACCCGCTACCCACACACACAGGACAATGGAGGAAATCGAGTGTGTGCTGTTTTTGGATGTTTTTGTTTTTGTTTTTGCTGTTTTTTATTCAGGATACTCCGTCTGGCGCGTGCAATGATGACGCAGTGAATAGTGACGATTCTCTCTGACCAATCAGCAGTCTGCTGTGTTTCCACGTCACATTTTAGTATCGCCTCAGCTCGCCTCAGCTCGCTTTAGAACCTCGCTGGAGGTGGTACGAAAAAAAGTACCCGGAAGCAGGTACAGGTACAACTTTTACACAGTGGAAAACCAAACAGAGCCGAGTCGAGTCGAGTCGAGGCGAGCTGGTACTGTGTAGTGGAAAAGCGCCACAAATGTGATGTAAATATGTCCTGTAACTACCAGATAAACAGTAACAGACGCGACTGAAGAAGTAAGTGTGTCCTCTTTCTTTTGTGAAATAGACCTAACGGTAATTTATTTCTGAGTGACTAATGTGCAATTTTGACATAAATTAATTCATTATGATCAACGTATCACTTTTTATTGTAAACCTGTGGTAAAACATCGATGCTTGGGTTTTAAATATTCAAGTAAACCACAAAAATGCCAGAAAACGGCCGCTTTTATCATGTTTGTTTTCAACGCTTTGTGATTTCTGATTAGTTTTCTGATAAAACTTCCATTTGTTGGTGAATGGGTTAGTGTGACGTTGTTCCAGAGAGGCGTGTTACGGGCGTGTTTTAGTGAAGCGCTGTGGAGCTTCTGGCCCGACAGTGGAAACGCAGGCCCGGTGCTATTAGCCCGAGGCTATTAGCCCGGCACGGCCCGTTTAAAGCCCTGGCCCGGCCCTGGCCCGACAGTGGAAACGCGGCTATTGACAGGCGACAAGTGAACAGGGAGTCAGGGATGTGCCATTATTTAAAATACTGTAGGAATTTCTCTGAAATTAAAAATCTTTGGGAACTTTTGGGATATTGTAAGTACACAACTGCAGGAAATATATCACACTGTGCAAGTGATTTTGGGATATTTTATTAAAAAATTCTTACATATTGTAGCTTTAAAAAAGCCATCTACATATTAATAATAGTTTTTTAAATGATAAGATAATAAACCATGGCGTACGAGTCATTAGCTTTATATTTATACATTTTGGCAAAAGCTTTCATCCAAAGAAATTTACATTGCATTCAAAGTGGACATTCCATCAATTCATGCATTCCCTGAAAATCAAACCAATGGCTTTCATATATTTAAAAACTATAGAAACTACCGTTAAAAATATATTTAGGTATTTATATTAAAGGTATTTAAAATTATTGTTTTCTTTTTAAATGTATTTTAAAATGTTATTTATTTCCTGTGGTGGTAAAGCTGACTTTTCAGCATCATTACTCCAGTCTTATATATATTGAAGGGGGTGGATTCTGGAGTGATTATAAAAATAGTGATTTTTTATATTTTTCCTTCTAAATATCAAATGAGTTGAATGACTTCTCTAAGCTTGTGAGATTTTACTTAGTTGTAGAAGTTAATCCAAGGTATTCAACGTGTTAAAACATATATCTGTTCTTGGGGATATTTTGGGGATATTTAATTTAATTTTATCAATCAATAAATTCCTCTTGAAACAAACTTTGTTGTATTATTTTAATTTAATACTGTGAAGCTGCTTTGATACAATCTGTATTGTGAAAAGTGCTATACAAATATACTTGACTTGACTTGACTTCTTCTAGCTCACCATGACAACTATAGGTCACAACGGCCATTGGAACCAATAGTTTAAGTAACCATTTCTTAGGTTCTATATTAAAGTGTCCTCTCACTGAGAAAAAGAACATGTTCTTTCTGGATCTGGATGTTTTGGGAAGAGTCTCCTGTTTATAGTTAGAGCCTGACCAAATCCAACCTTGAAGAAGCTGTGTGTCTGTGTGCGTGTTAGTATTCTTGGTTACAGGTTAAGGAACAATTGGCAAAAACATTTTGGAGATTGACTGACTTGTTTTCTTCGACATGCTGGCGCCTAGACACACAGTCTTGTGACCTCGGAGGGCCAATCTTACCTAACTCAGGGTCCTGGTGGCAGCTGTACAGACAATGGAGATGTGCTACTGCCTATCAGTCCATGTGTGGAAATTGACTATGTTCAACCTGAAGTAATGACGTAGCTTAGACATAGTCATGAAGCTGACTTCTATATATAGTTGTGCTGTTTGATAAATAAAGTTCAAAAGAACAGTATTTATTTGTAACAATGTAAAAGCCTTAACTGTCATTTTTTTTTATCAATTAAATGCATCCATGCCCAATAAAAGTATTAATTTCATTTTTAAAATATTACTGACTCCAAACTTTTAAATGGTAGTGTAATATGTATCAAAGTGCAAATCGAACATTATCATTAGAAAAAAAAAAAAAAAAAAAAAAAAAAATGTATAACAGTTTTAAAAACATTTTAAATGTTATTCTACATAAAATTAGTGATGGTAATTTCAAAACACTGCTTCATGAAGCTTAGAAGACTTTACGAATCTTTTGTTCCGAATCAATGGTTTGTATCAAACTGCCAGAAGTCAAGTGATTTTAGTAAACGAGGCTTCATTACTTCATAACTGTTTCGAAACGTTTCGAAAAACTTAGAAAAACTCTGTCAACCCATGAATCATGAGGAGTCACTGAACCAATGAACAATTGTCTGTGGATTTTACCCATAGACCTGTAGACGTTTTAACATTTTAATTATACATTAGTATAATTAAAATGAATAATGGTAGTTAATAGTCTTATTGGCCTGTTTAGCTGAGCCATTCATAGAACAAACAAAACAAACCCTAACAATTGATAAAATAACATATATACACTTTGGTTATCTTATTAGATAATTGCATTTGAAAGATTTTACTTTTAATTAAAAAATTCCACGTTTTTATGCATGTTTGGCCCAGGTTTTTGTTGAATTAACACTGTTCTGACCCCTAGGGGTCACCATGGAGACTGGTGTCGGATTGTTTCGAAGCCTCGACACAATACGGCACATTTGCTTCAACTGTTTCAGTGTTCCACGAAGCCTCGATCTGCCCACCACTACATAAAATAGGTGTAACGTTGTCAATCCGATGATGAAGACGAAAGGCAGAGAAGATCAAATAGAAGTCCTTTTATTTAAATAAAGAAACCAAGGTAGACTCAGATAATCCAAAGGTTAGCAATAGCAACGAGACAGCATGTTACGCACAATACACCAAGAATACCGGACAACTGAAGTGAGCACACAGAGGAACCTAAATACACAGTTATAATGAGACAATGACAAACAGCTGTGATAATTAATGAGTGTCCATGGAAACTGATGAGTGGCGGGAAACTGAACAAAGGAAACAGGCAACGGATGAATACAAACTAAAAGTCCATGAAAACAAAACTAACTAAACATAATTGTGACAACAGGGTCCTGAGTTTGAATTACATAGACTTCCTATTGTGATTATTGATTTCTTCATTTGAAAAAGTTTTTAAGTCTAAGTGAAATTACCATTGTTACTACACAGAGATAATTCTGAGATGGGATTTTTCTGTAATTCAGCCCAAGTGGACCCAAACCCAGAGTAACATAATGATTTAAAAAATAATAATAAATAAATAAATAAACAAAATCACCAAAATAATGTACATACGTGTATGTATATCAAGAGATTGATTTCCCTGGAATGTATAGAGCCACAGATAAGTGACAGAACCAAAGTGTGCGCAGTTCACTGTGTGCATAAGAGAATACGGTCATCGCTGATGACCACCACAACATGCACGCTGCAAAACGTTCAAAGCTTCAAATTCTAGCACTGACATCACTAATCGTATAAATCGCAGTAAAAGACATCCTCAAGGCGCATTGGAGGACCCAGCATAGGTGACATAGCTAACTGCCTAGGGCAGCTTATAGGGCGCTCTCAGATACCTTTTCTAATCTTTTGCACATTCAAAGCAGTTTCGCTAGTTTGCAACCACCATTCACATTGATACATCGGGTAACGTTTGAGTATCTTATGGGCGTTTTTCAGAAGCAGCTCCCTGTGCTTTACTCCCTCTCTGCTGCCAGAGGTCCCTTCCACCTCTGTCCACAAGTGTCCTCACCTGCTAGGAGCCAAACATGGACAAGCATTCATGTTATAGCACAGGTAATCAAGTCAGTAAAATGCAATTACTTTGTTAGGGTTAAAAATGTTATTTTTTATTTATTTTCAATATTGAATATTTAATTTACAGTCATAAACATTACATATATTAAGATTTTGCAATTTGAAAGTGCTGCCTGTGTCATGTAAAATGGCTATTCAAAGGGTGAGCTTGATTATTTTCAACCAGCTTAGTATTTGTATTTCTCTTGCTTATTTCTCTTGTGTTACTTGCATCGAGATATCTCCACTTATTTGTCAGCAAAAATATGCAGTCGGATGACATAAAGCGCACCATCTGACGGACTTTTGACAGCTTCAGGGCTTTTGTGAAAACTACATATCGCATTTCCTCATTCTTGTATCCCCACTCACGGAGTGCAAATGCATGTGCATTTTGGGCATTTAAATTTCCCAGCTTTTTCGACACAGCCCTTTTCTCTATTTCCTGTCTAGTCATGTAGCACAGATTTAAAAATATATATATACTGTGTAGACAGCCAACTTTTATTAAAACCTCATCTTGCCAGTCGTGAATTACCCTTTAGGACATCAAAATAAAGTTGAAAATCAATCAGCTATGTAATACAGCTGTGGAGATGGCATTACATGTATGTGATAACTAATATAATGAGAAATTATCCACAGTAAGTTGCCAGAATAGGCAATAGGCAGTTTTTGAGGCCAGAAACATGCAGTATGAAGTTTGAAAAGCCAAAAATAGACTATTCTTCGTTTCCTATCAGGGGACAGGGCCCACCCGTGGGCCTTAGCAAACTTTTAAGGTGGCCACAGAATGACTAAAACATATTTAAATAAATTGTTTTTGACGTATTAAAATAATCTAACTCTAATTTAAACTGAAATGCTAAAAAAATGCATAAAATCAAAATGTAAGCAGAAATATTTATTATTATTATATTTTCCCCTCAATTAAATAGAGTTTTTATTTTAAAGACCAATGGAATCACAAAACAAATCATACTCCCAATTCATGTTACAATTTTTTGGGGGAAAACAAGCAGTTTTGTCATATTTACCGCAAAATTTACCAAATATCAGGCATTTTATGTTCAACAGCAGGGGCTCTTTGAATCAAAAACCAGTCAAGAACCACTGCTATATAAAAAACAGTTCAAGGATGCTATCAAGCATTTAAAATTTCAAAAAGACCAGAACAATTCATATCATCTCTGCTCAGTCATGTCCTTATCTTCTCTCTTTTTGTCTCCTGGCATTGCTTGCCTGCTTGAATTAAGGACAGCAAAGATTGCTGGGGTGAACACATTTCTTCATGACGCATGCACAGACATCTCTCTCTCTCTCTCTCTCTCTCTCTCTCTCTCTCTCTCTCTCTCTCTCTCTCTCTCTCTCTCTCTCTCTCTCTCTCTCTCTCTCTGTTGCAGGTCTATTCTCCTTTTACTTTTTCTGTCTGTATGCATATGATGAAACTTCTCATTCAAACGACACTGAAGTAGTCAATTGTGCTGGGGGTGGAAAAAAAGCTCGACCATTTGAACTTTCCAATAACACACTTTCATGCACTCTTATTCTTCATGTACGATCACAACCTCACACCCACACGCTCTCATGGATCGTTTGCGGCCAGTGCGTTACGACCTCGTGTCACGGGTGTTATGCCACAGATTGTGGTCGGTGTGACGGTACCTGTCGTACAAGCTCAGCATCTCCCCAGAGCAAATAGGGATGACAAAACACCACAGGTGGTGTCACACTCCATGTCAGGCAAGTTCGGAGCAAAGTTGGCAAGACACGAGGTGACAGATCCGTGCCACAGACTCTGAAACACACACACACGCACATTCACACAAACACAGAAAGAGAGGTGGAGAAATACGCATGGTAGTGAGGCCTTCACCCTGTCAGATGTCAGGTTTGAGCCCAAGTCACCACACACACACACACGCACAGTCATATACTCCGGCAGTCCTCATGCTGACAGGACTGTCAGTTCTACTTCTCATCCACCCGAGTGTCAAGCATTAGGCTGTCCTATTCAAACAAGCATGTCCTCCAAGAGCAGTGGCGTGTGATGGTCTTCTGAAATGAGGAGACGATGTTTTATCTCTGCACTTGTTTTTAAGTCCGGTGTAAATTAATGATGTTTTAATGGTTTTATGTGACACGTAATGACTGCTGAAAATTCAACTTTGCCATCACGGGAATAAATTGCATTTTAAAATCTATTACAATAAAAAGACAGTTTGGTAACACTTTACAATAAGTACTCATTTGTTAACATTAGTTAATCCATTAGTTAACATGAAGTAACAATGAGAAATATATTTTTCAAAGCATTTATTAATTTTCGTATTTAACGTCAGTATGTAAAAATCTAATTGTTCATTGTTTATCTTAGTTCACAGTACATTATCAAATATAAACAAATATAACTTCGGTTTTTAAAATTGTATTAGTATAAAGTATTGTTCGTTGTTAGTTTATGTTAACTAATATAGTTACCTAATGTTAACAAATGAAACCTAAAAGTGTTAGCAAAAATCTTACCAACGCCAAACTTTTAAATGGTATCAATATTCAAATCACATTTTAATAACATCTGTTTTGTATTATTTTTTGCATTGTTGATTTTTCATCTGAATTTTTAAGGCAATTTAATTCACAGCATGTGGTTGGAAGGGGAGGTTTTACAAGAGCAATAAGTCTTATTTTCTTATATCCCACTCGCGCTCGTCGATATAATGGCAGTGAATAGCTGCCAGCATCAAGCTTTTTTTTATTAAAAAAATTAAATAAAAATTGTATCACAGAATGATCCCATGCCACACGCGTCGTATATTCCAAGTGTTCTGGGGGCATATGAAATTAAATTTAATCAATGTATTATTTAACGAAAATCCTGATCTTGGCCGTTGGTCTGTGTTTGGCTATGCGACGTGCTCATTCGTGTGACTCTATTAGCGTCGCAGTTCATTCCGTCTTGCCTAGAAAAAGTTGTGAGAAATCCGTGACACGAAATTCAATGTCTAGAAATCCCAAAAATGCTTCTGTGTACTTTTTGCACTGACCTGATGACATGTGAACACGATAACTTCTTGTAACGACAAATGCAGCGGATATATTCACCTCTAAGTAGAAGGTATAGTGATTGTATTTCTTGTCGCGTTTTTGTTCATTCTTTTGTTAATTATTCTTTTGGCCTGGTTTGAAGTCAGCCGTTACATTTCTCCGCTTATGTCATACAGCCAATTAGCGGGAAAACCAAGACCAGACCATACTGTTAGCTCCTCTTAAACCGATCCCGCTTTCTCTTTGGTTTGCCTAGGGTTATTCTATCAGAGCAGGGTTCCAATTTTAAATCAAAAGTATTTACACAGATGCTAAATTAATTGGGAGTTAAGCATCAATTGGCGAGTATGTATCATCCAGCGTCTCAGGATGCATTAGAAAGATTTCACAGCAACTGGTTGAGATTGGGTGGAAGGTTGACGATGTTCGCAATAAGAGAGTTCCCTGCAGTGTTTGACCTCTTTCCATATGAGGTAAGATGAAAACCCGAGGCGTGAGCTTCAGCCTGGCGAGTCTGTACTGGCTCTACTTCCTGTGCCTGGAACAGCCTTGAAAGCGAAGTTTTCTGGCCGTTATGTTGTTGAGAGAAGACTTAGTGATACTAATTACGTTGTCGGCACTCCTGATTGGGGACGTAATAGCAGAGTTTGTCAGGTAAATATGTTGAAGACATACATCACTCGAAATGTAACTTCAGATGCTCCTGTTGTTAAACCGTTGTCTGCAGCAGTTTTGCTACCTGTTGAATGTCCTAAGGAGGACGGACTGGTTGCAAAAGATGCTCAAACTTTGTGTGCCCACCTGCAGAATTCAGTTATTTTGAGTGATCTGCAATCTTAACGTATCTCTATGGAGGTATTTTTGGTGCAAAACTACTGAACGCCTGTGACAGTGGAATTTGAAGTTGTAGAGAATAGCCACACATGTGTATCAGTAAATTTGAAGTCACAGAGAGAAATGTTTTAAGAGTTGCAAACTTGTAGACTTTTTTTTATCTTCCACAAACACAACACAACAGTTACACCTTCTCAAATTCTTCATTGCAGGTGCACAAATCCTATTCTACAAATCACAAATTAAGAAACTCATATGCTCACATTTTTGCTACAGTTGCTGCAGTGAATATGGTGCAAAACGCATTTACACACCCGCATCAAGAAATGTGAAGTCACGGAGAAATTTTGCTCATCTGCAAATCAGTATGTGAATTCATCCAATGAGAGTTGCACACTTGTAGAATATTTTCTCACAAATGTCTTGTATATTTTTCTAGCACAAACACAAGTACATAACTACAGCTGCTTGAATCTTCTGCGACGAATCTCAAACACTGTTTTTCGCTTTCAAGTGACAAGTTTCGCGCGCTCTCCCTTTTGCACCAAGTGCACCGTGAAATGTGGGGCAAAAGTGAGTTGTGCATCTGTAGAGGCAGTGGGCGGAGCCTACATGAATATTCATGAGTTTCCCGGGCATGCGCGTGGAACTGCTCATTCTAGTTCACGCTCCTCGTTTCTCAGCAGGTTTAATGGATTATTTCAAAAAAGGTAAATATAGTTTCAGCGCGAACTTAAACTACAATTGTGTATCGTTTTGTTAAATTCATAATGTTTTTATTAATTCGTCACTGACTGAATGATTGCTGGCATTCACTTCGTGTAGGCCTATATAGCTACAGCAAACTTCAACTCGCCGTATAAATTGCACCTTGCGAAGCTTTAAAACTGTGGCTTTTACTAATTGTTATCATTTGTTGATTGCAATAAATTAAATAAACCCTCATAAATGTATCTGTGGGCTAACACTTTTTAAAATATATATAATATATCCTGGTGTGATTGTTCTTAAATTCTTGTTCGTTTAAATAAGCCAAATCATTTAAGACCAAACTCAAGCATGAATGTGTTGCTTTAATACATACATACAATTTGGATTAAACAAAATTGTATGGACAAAAGTGGATAAATTACATTTGATACAACTAGGTTACTGTAAATGAGAAACAAAAAACACTTAACATTATTTTACGGAATATAATAAGCCACCAATTTGATGTTCTAAAAAAAAATATTTACAAACATACTGGCAAAATAATGTAACAATATTATTTTTAATGTTTTGATTGCAAGGTGTGCTTGTGCTGGTTTTCATATAATAATATATACACGGTTCAAAAGTTTGGTATTAGTAAGGTTCTAAGGTAAGGTACCTCTAAGGTACCAAGACTACATTTATCTGAAAAACAGTAATATTGTGAAATATTTTTTATCAACTGTTTTCTATTTTAATGTTTAAAAAAAAATATTGTGATGGCAGAGCTCATTTTACTCTAGATTTCAGTGTCACATGACCCTTCAGAAATCATTCTAATACTGATTTGCTGCTCAAGAAACATTTCTGATTATTATCACAGTTGAAAATGGTTGTGCTGCTTAATGAAGTGTGGAAATTGACCTTGCCTGCTATAAAAGTATAACATTTCTTAAATCATAGTGATTCCAAACTTTTGTCATGCAAATCTTAAATGCCAGAATGTCATGTTTTAACATTGATCCAACAAAGTTTAAAGGTTTCATTTTCAAGAGTTCAAGTCAGAAGTAGATCATGCATTTGTATCAATGGTCATCATTGTGTATCATCCAGGCACACAGAGCAACACATAAGGTCAAAGAAAGAACATGACAAAGAGAAACATCAGTGTAGGGTGCAAAATGTTTATTTGGACACGGATATGGTTGTGGAGTTATTTCCCAGAGATTATTGCCAGAGATGACACAGTTGTAAAGCTTCATAAGGTAAGGTATCAGAAGAGCTGAGCAATAAATAAATTAAATGGTAATGGTTCATGTATTTAGGAATATTCTGCTCTTCTGTTGGAAATAAGTGTTGCTGTAATCATTCAGGTATTCTGGAATTTTTGGTTTTACGGTAAAAGTGGATTGTTATTTTTTTATTTTTTTATTTATTGCAGTGACATTCAACAAATGATAACAAAAGACAGTTTAAAGCATTGCAATGTACAGAGGAGGTACAGAGGTACAGAGGAGAGCAATCATTTAGTCATTAACGAATGCACAAAACGTGCAAACTAATAAAAACATTATGAACTTTATGAAATGATACACAATTGTAGTTTAAATTCGCGCTGAAACTATATTTTCATTAAACCTGCTGAGAAACAAGGAGCGTGAACTATGAGCAGTTCCACGCGCATGCTCTTATTCCGTAAAATAATGTTAAGTGTTTTTTTGTTTCTCATTTACAGTAACCTAGTTGTATCAAATGTAATTTATCCACTTTTGTCCATACAATTTTGTTTAATCCGAATTGTATGTATGTATTAAAGCAACACATTCATGCTTGAGTTTGGTCTTAAATGATTTGGCTTATTTAAACGAACAAGAATTTAAGAACAATCACACCAGGATATATTGTATATATTTTAAAAAGTGTTAGCCCACAGATACATTTATGAGGGTTTATTTAATTTATTGCAATCAACAAATGATAACAATTAGTAAAAGCCACAGTTTTAAAGCTTCGCAAGGTGCAATTTATACGGCGAGTTGAAGTTTGCTGTAGCTACTGTATATATAGGCCTACACGAAGTGAATGCCAGCAATCATTCAGTCAGTGACGAATTAATAAAAACATTATGAATTTAACAAAACGATACACAATTGTAGTTTAAGTTCGCGCTGAAACTATATTTACCTTTTTTGAAATAATCCATTAAACCTGCTGAGAAACGAGGAGCGTGAACTAGAATGAGCAGTTCCACGCGCATGCCCGGGAAACTCATGAATATTCATGTAGGCTCCGCCCACTGCCTCTACAGATGCACATCTCACTTTTGCCCCACATTTCACGGTGCACTTGGTGCGAAAGGGAGAGCGCGCGAAACTTGTCACTTGAAAGCGAAAAACAGTGTTTGAGATTCGTCGCAGAAGATTCAAGCAGCTGTAGTTATGTACTTGTGTTTGTGCTAGAAAAATATACAAGACATTTGTGAGAAAATATTCTACAAGTGTGCAACTCTCATTGGATGAATTCACATACTGATTTGCAGATGAGCAAAATTTCTCCGTGACTTCACATTTCTTGATGCGGGTGTGTAAATGCGTTTTGCACCATATTCACTGCAGCAACTGTAGCAAAAATGTGAGCGTATGAGTTTCTTAATTTGTGATTTGTAGAATAGGATTTGTGCACCTGCAATGAAGAATTTGAGAAGGTGTAACTGTTGTGTTGTGTTTGTGGAAGACAAAAAAAAGTCTACAAGTTTGCAACTCTTAAAACATTTCTCTCTGTGACTTCAAATTTACTGATACACATGTGTGGCTATTCTCTACAACTTCAAATTCCACTGTCACAGGCGTTCAGTAGTTTTGCACCAAAAATACCTCCATATATCTCTCCCACTTAACTGAAGAACAGAGCAAAGTTAGTGACTTTATTGTTAAATATCCTGACCTGTTTTCTGATGTTCCTTCTCAGACTACATTGATGTGTCATGACAGTTATGTACGGGATACCCAGCCGATTAAACAACACCCGCATTGAATAAATGCAAAGAAAAGGGAAGTCATGAATATAGTTGATAATAATAACATAGGCCTACCTAATGTTGCCTACGGACGGTAACAGTACAGTAGTAACCTTTTACAGTCTATGAGTAGAACAGCTTTCTCAAGCAGTTTATGATGCATTTTGGAAACAGGAGATGAGCCCCTGGTCTAATGCGCCACCTGGCTTGAGAAACCCGTTCTCAAAGACTTACTTTTATAGTCATTATTTGGGTAGCACACATATTCTGAATGCCTTCGGCAGAATTCAAATGAGCCATTTTAATCTAGATTAATCTAGATTAATTTCAAAATTAATCTAGATTAATCTAGATTAAAAAAATTAATCTATGCCCACCTCTAATATATATATATATATACACACACATATACACACATATATATATGTACAGTATATATATACATATACATATATATATATATATACACACACACACATATGCACACACATGTACTGTATATATATAGGCTATCAATTTTATAATATATTCAACATTATTTTTTTAATTTTATTTTTTTAAGAGCATATAAATACATAGACACATCATTTTATAATTTATAACACATCGAGTGGTTAGAATCCACGGTTAATGGTTACTGGAACGCGACAAGGGTCACCATGAACAATATAGTTTCTGTTGCCCTTTTGTGCTGCTGAATGATTTGAGTTGGAGAGGGTCCTAGAAAAGCATTAAACACATGTATTGAGCATGGACAATAAGAAAGCTTGTTTCCAGAACATTCCATGTTATGATTCCATGATTTCAGGACAATCAACCTTTAAGAAGTGCTCAGTGTCAGCAACTCCCACTCCCAGTGAGAAATGTTACGCAGCTCGCTTCAGGAAAAGGTACAGAACATCATAACATGAGCAGTAAAACCCAGTGGTAGATGGGGCTTAGAGACTTTTCCAGGCTTTACATTACAATTGTGTGTGTGTGTGTGTGTGTGTGTGTGTGTGTGTGTGTGTGTGTGTGTGTGTGTGTGTGTGTGTGTGTGTGTGTGTGTGTGTGTGTGTGTGATAAGATGTAGATCACAGTACCTGCAAAAGACAGAAATACTCTTATTTCTCTTTTTCTTTCTCTTACAGTGCATTTTGTGTGTGTGTGTGTGTGTGTGTGTGTGAGAGAGAGTGTGTGAGAAGAGTATAACTATAACACAATAGCATGCATGTACTCTGAAACCACAAAGCGAGCTATCAGGCCCATGCTGTATATCCGGAGTGGCAGTTACTTTAACACCTTACATTTGCCATTAGTTTCTCTGGAATCCCCATTAAGAGGCAGATATCAGATGAGACACAGTTCAGGTCTGGCACGATGCCCTATATAAGGGCCTGGTCAGCGTTTGTATATGTGTCTGTGGGAGTGGTTTGGGACCTACAGATCACAGTTTCAGAAATGTTGCCTCCAGACAAAGAAACGTCTTCACAACTGCTAGATCAGGTAGAGTGTTAGGGAAGAAGCTTTGAAACTTTAGCTTTGCAATGTACTATAGCTTAAAGTAACAGTACTCTTAGTTGTGGTTATTTAGAAATATTTAGAATATTTTAAACATTTTATACACTGAATTGGTTTATACATTTTATAGAGTATAAATGGGCACATTACTGGAAAGGGACCATGGTATTACTTTTTTTTTAAAAATATCTTAAAATCTTTAGACTTTTTCTACAAGCTACTAAAGAAAAGTAGTAACTACACTCAAGCCATTTAAGGGGGGAATGTTTTCAAATATATCTCATTTTAGAATTTCTTTCACACAAAACAATGAGGTGAATCATTTTAGTGCATTGGTTTGGTCGGGTTTGTAAAATGGATAGATGGATGGTTTGTTTGGGCAGTTAACTGAATGAACCAAAAAAAGTATTCAGAAAAAAAAAGTCTAAATGAACTGACTCGCACAAAAAAAATGCCATTTATTGTACAAAAGATAAGGCAGTTCATAAGAGCGTGTTTCCTTATTCCTTTAGTTCATTCAGCTGCAAAGCGTGTAACGTCTCAGTTACATATGCAAACGCTCGTTCCCTGAAGGAGGGAACAGAGATGTACGTCGTGACTGACTGATAGGGAACACCGTGTCATAAAATATATGCAATTGTAAATGTCACACTAAAATGTAACAATATTACATTGCTACTTGAAAAAGTTTGTTCCTTTAAAAGCTACACTGACAGTTTAGGAAAAAAAAAATATATTTCCCAACACTGATCAGGTAAAGCTATTGACAGTTAACCTGGATTCCTGCAGATTCTTAGATTGTAAACACACACCTGTGACAGAAAAAAAGAAAGAAAAAATCAATGATCAGGTGGAAACGAGCACAGCAGAATAAAGAAATGAATACCACATAGGAAGGTTCCATCATTCAATGCTCACCCATTCAGCACACTCTGACCTTCATTATTGGTGCTTACAAAGCAAAACATTGCTATTTCTACCGCTCCTTGTTCTTCCGAACAAAACTCTGGGCTATGTACATGATTGATACCTTAAATCATGTGGCTTACAGAAGGAAGCTATATGACAATTAAAAGCACAATGTAAACACACTACACACAAAAAAATGGTGGAAAAATTCCACTTCAATTAAAAAAGGAATATCTCCTCCCTGAAATATCATATACGATGTACTGAGGCCCGTGTGGGATCCCTGGAGGCCCTTGCCATATTTCAACAGAATCAGCACCAAAACATCATAGAGACGTAAGGGTGGCCGGCAGAGAACACAGACAAACATCAACAACCTGGCAGCGAGATTTGAACCCATGCAAGTACCAGCGAAGATCCTTATTTAAACATTATTCAGGTTGAGAATACTGTAATAAATATAGTACAACCCTTTTAAAAATGGCTACACTGTAAAAAAAGAAAAGAGAAAAAAAAGTGTAATTTTGACTGTAAAATATTGCAAAAACGCTACAGGGAAAACAGGGAAAAAATTGTGAAAATTGTGAAAGACCTAACTGTAGATTTCATGTCATTTTTACAGTAAAATACTGTTAAAATAGTTTTTACTATTAAAAAAAAAAACAACAAAAAAAAACAAGGCAAATTAAATTATAATTTAGAGTGAAAAACTGTAAACTGACATTCCCAGAATTCCCTGGTTGACACTTCACATTTGAAAGTATTTCGTTCAAATAAATGTGTTTCTTAATATTTTTTGTTATCAGTTATGGACACTTGGGTTTTATGTTACAACTTCTGTTGTTTAAACATATATTGACAACAACTACCATAATAATGCAGGTGGTAAAAGAGGAAGCCTCATGAAGAATCATGAAGTTCATCACATGCAGCCTTTCCACATACTAAATTATACTATACAGAAGGTGCACAAAGTCATTCACTCAAACACAAAACGCACTAAGATAATGCAATAAACATTCATTAAGGTACAAAATAGATTTTTGAAGCAGTGTGCATTGTTGGATTTACCGGTTTAAATTGCAATTTTCTTGTTTGTAAATTACAGTTTTATGCTGTAAAATGTATTTTATGCATGTAAATGTAGGTTATTTTGTAAATATGTTTACATTTTTACTGTACTTTTTACAGAATTATTCTGGCAACCAACAGTATTTTTATTTATTTAATTTTTTTGCAGTAAAAAAAAAATATATATATATCAGTAATAAAATACTCAATCTTTCCAGTCATCTAAAACAAGATTGGCAAATTTCTTTTGAGATAGTGCAGTAGTGGACTGTGGTGTTAAAGACGCAATGAGATCTGCAATAATTAACATTTTCTACTATGGTTCTATACCCTCCTCTATATTTCATGACTCAAGCAAAACCTTCAGGCTTATTGTGAAAAAGTCATAATTCAGGCAAGTCTCAAGATTCAGTGGTCCACACAGCAACCATGTAGCAAAACTTTAGAGTAACCTTCACCCTTTTTGCAGTGGCTCAAAAGGCTTCTTGAAACTCCACACATCATTTCCACTCAATATACGATGCAGTGTTTTGGACAATAGGTGAGATTTCAAGGCCCACTCAATAAGCTTAGCAAGCACGGCGCTACACCGGGGCTAGGGGGCGCTAAAGCCCCGTCAAAAATCTGTGTAGCCCCAGTTAAGCCCACGCAACCAGGGGGCAAAAGACCCGCGCTCTTAGTTCGTACCGGAGTACATCTGACCTCAACACGCAAAAATCCCAAAAAGTATTTGACGAGCTGCACATGACCACATGACCACATAGCGCGTAGTTGTATGCATGCATCAAGGGATTTGTACGCTCTAATCATTTCTCTTGTATACACACTTGGTGTCTGAATTAGATAATTATATATATCAGGCCATACAATTGCTGGCCACTTCTTGTCATCCACAATCCAAAGATCGTCAGGTATTATTGTATAGGGATCCGGCAAGATCTCACCATTGCTGAGAGTAAGTTTTTTAATATAATCGCCACGGTCAGAGGTAGCCTACTAAGGCTTCCCACATAATCCATCGTCAAATCTTTGATTTACAGTAAAGTAACGTTATATGTGTGCAGAGTGCAGTCATGATATGTTGCAGGTCGTAAAGTAACGTAAACAAGGTTAACTTATATAAAAGCAAATTCGGGCTCTATAGAGGCTATTACATTACTAACTTAGTAGATAATTCATACATGCATCACAGTATGTCCGGATTTTGATTCGTAAACAGTTGGACGTTTTACATAATGTAATATTAATATGAAACACAAACAAACAGATCCAACTCTGAAATTGCAGTTTATTATTGAGTCAACAACAAGAAATTACAAACAATGCGAAATAACGTTAATTACAATGTTCTTTTACAGAACTCGGCATAACAGATAGGCCTAGCTGTTTTTTGCCCAGTTCATTTTTAACAGGTACAGGTGTTTGTTTTTCTTGCTGTGGCGTTGTATATTATTAATTCTATTTTTGACGTTGTGATCCGAATCATTAGACACCAGTGATGCGCGGGTCAATGTATAAATAACCCGCACCCGACCGACGTTTTCAACTAACCCGCCCGCAACTCGGACCGCAAAAAAAGAAAAAGAAAATATTGTAGGTTACCCGACCCGCTTCCTGACCCGCTGGCTATGTCTATTTTGATGTTTCTGCGCAAGTTCAGCAGACAGTGTGGTTCGGGTTTGTTCCGATCAGAGCTCGTGAGCGGAGAGCGCATTTCTGAATATTACGCTCCTCTCACGGTCGCTCCCCCAACACAGAATGGCCTGTTGGTTCGAAAATATGTGGAATAAGGGAGCCTCCGACTAATTTTTTTTCTAGTCGACTAGTAGTTGTTCATTTAAGCCATTCGTGGACAAATCGCCCCTTTATATTAATTTAATTAAATAGGCTAGCCTACAGGATAATAAGCCGCACGCATAAAACTTGCCACAAAGAACCGGTTAAAGTAATGATTATGAATGTGTCTAAATTAGCAAGGAGACATTTAATTGTTTAGTAATAAACTGGTGTTCTCTGTGTCGCTGCAAAGATGAAGTTGACGATGCGGACTCGCCATGAACGCCAGAGAAATGCACATTTCATTTGGATTACATAATCAGAGAGTAGCCTATTTATTTTGGTTTGAACATTTTCGTTTAAAAGTAGACATTTCAAACTTTCTGTAATATATAGCCTATATTTCTCAAATCTGTGAGGCACAAGCTGAGTTTCGGCGCCCTCCGGTTCACGTGCAATGCAAGGCTCCTTATTACATTGTCTGCTATATATTTGATTCTTATTCATTAAATACGGGCAATTGATTGATAAAACATTGATCAAAATTAAGATACAATTTATACAAAACGAAAATCTTTTAAAAAGAGTTTTCTATAAAACAAAACTTAATGAAGTGGTCAAAATCATGTTTTACCAAAAACAGCGCCGTTGCTAGGAGGGCGCCAGCGCCTCTGCCTTTCAGCGCCTCTGCCTCGCGAGTGGATGATAGCCCTGAAGACGCCTAGCAATGATATACCTTTAGTGGTAGTATACCTTTAGTTAAGCTATACCTTAAGAGTCTTTGTAGCGCGCTAAGAGACAATGTTATCGGAAAATGCAGCCCAGGTATGATGCGTAATGGAGATTCCAAAGCTCTCTTCTTTGGTCAGAACCATGGAGAGCGATCGCGGATAGGTCTGATATGCACCGAAACTTTTAATAATGTAACAAAATATTTAAAGAGTATCAAGCTATTAAAATCTATATTATGTATACGCACAGTTAATATAACAGTAGCCTATATTAGTCAATATTTTTTAAGCAGTTAAGCAGTGATTGGATAACGTTTTTTATTTTTTTATTTAACGTTTTTAATTTTAGGCTTAGTTATTTTGTTGACTATTCTTTGGCCAAATCCAGTTAAAGTGCTGTGTATCATAGCTGCTTTTATTGAAAAAACGAGAACCTCTATATTATAGAGTAACTTAAGTAATGAAAATCAATTGTTTTTTTAGCACCCCCACGTATCGGTCCAGCTCCCCATTAGCACCAGTAGAGAAAAAATCCTGGCGCCGTGCCTGAAGCTTAGACTCAAATGTATATTGAAGGCGCTATCGGGGTGTTTTAAGTCCACAAGTCCATGTCTATTCTGACATCCTTATGGATGACAATACTTTTGTATTAAAGTTGGAAGGACCTTTGTGCTAAAATTGTGCTTCTCTCAAACCATACAGTGAATAGCAAAAATGCTATAAAATTATATGCGCTCTACTCCCGGGATATTTTTTTTTTTTAGTGTTGAATTGTTAACGATATTTTAGGAAATAACTTTCAAAACAATCCAATGTCTCTCACATATAGAAGTTTAAAATAAGAAATAAAGTCACACTGTGAGGTAGGCCAATATATTTGCAATTATGAGAAACAGTTGCAATTGCAAAATATAAAGATGTAATTTAAAGTTGATTTATTTATTTATTCATTTATTTATTATTGCTCTAAGAATAATTTAGGTTTCTGAAGAATAAGGATGTAAAACCTTTATTTCCTGATTATAGGTGAAAGACAATTGTGCTAAAGAACATTTTCAAAATTATCTCACATAAACTCTACACCTGCTATTTAATTTATTTCCCAAAATCAGATTCAACAGAAAAGTATAAAAT
Source organism: Leuciscus idus (assembly GCA_021554675.1). Classification (NCBI taxonomy): domain Eukaryota; kingdom Metazoa; phylum Chordata; class Actinopteri; order Cypriniformes; family Leuciscidae; genus Leuciscus; species Leuciscus idus. The sequence continues at coordinate 42,422,482 of CM038623.1, read as the reverse complement.
CCTCCACTCTTCCTAATAGGATCATATCATGATTCATGTACAATGTAATGTTCCTTAATGTTTTGAGATAAAAGAGCTTGGGATTGTAAAACTTCCTCCCCAGTCCAAAAAGACTACTGGAAGTGAGCTGCAAAAATGCAATAACTCATTCTGAACTTATGCGGCACAGATTGTTTTGTGAGACTTGCACAATGTAATGCAAGCTTTTCAAAGTGGCTGTTACTGAAAAATGGGGGAATTAAAAAACTGAAAAGAAAACTCACACCAGGTTATTCCGTCTCATCTCAATGGCATTTGCTCAGATGGCACATAACCCAGACATCCATGATTTTAAAACTGCCACTTTTCCATACAGGCACTCAGTTTTGGAAATGTTTTTGATTCAATCACCAGATCCATAAATGCTCTCAATTACTCTGAAGTTGAGGAAAATTTACAGTACGTTATAACAACACTAAATGACTGATGACACCACCCAAACCATTCAACAGCTACTATCCTAAGCCAAAAGAAGTAGACAGGGGAAACGTTTTATTTTATATAAACATCTGACTTCTATACTATAATGAAATCTTGGCAGTATATGTTGCTTGGAAAAAATGGATTTAGTCAGACAACACAGATTTTTGAAGATTGCTCATTAATGTAGAAAGATGCTTTTTAGTCAAGAGTGTCATCTACCTGTATCTACAGCATCTACCAGCATCTTACCTAGCTAAACCTTGTATCCCACTAAAGCTACATGTTTGCTTCTCTAAAATAGGATTAACTAGTGATACACAGACACATGAATCCAGGTGTTCATCATGTCTTATATGGCTTATATGCAGAGAAAGGATGATTCCTTGCTTTTCCTCTTTCATTCCTTCTCTTCATAAAACCAATTACCAAGGCTTGAGCTTCAATTTGCAATTACTGGGCCATGCAGATTCTTGACAAAGATTGGATTAATCCTATTTCTGACAGCTAGCTTTTCAAATGCACTCCATATAGGAAGCACTTTATAACAAACCACTTATATCATGTTTCTTAAAGTGGACAAAGTCTCTTAAAAAGCCATTAGTATACATATCCAGATTCCATTCAAATTTCCAGTCAGCACAGCAGCTGCTAAGAAATCAAAAAGGCGAGAAATTATACCCACCTTTAAAGAAACTATCTGCCTCTTAAAAATCCTTATTTTTGTCAGTAGTATCAGCAGTATGGTACTAAAAAGTCTTCCATAATAAATTACTACTATAGGTTTTATTTGGGAGGAATGAAAAACACCTCATCATCTTCCAGGAAGAGAAATGACCAGATAGCCACTCTATTCCCCACACAGAAAGATGCATTGAACATTGAGACTGAACCCGTAGTCGGCAGGAAAAATTATAGTAACTTCCTTTAAGTTTCTGGAGTCATTACAGGAGGGCAGAAACCATTCAGCCACTGTACAAATCTTATTCCCAGGGCAAAATAATTTCAATGATTCAGTGCTCTTGCAGATGGGATTTCTCATGATAGGCAGAAATGTGGAATAAATGAATGTGTGCAATAGAATATGGGAAAAAAACAAGATGGAGAAAACAGAAGGAACAAACAAACACATTCTCATTTCCAAAGACAAGAAGCTTTTAGTGTATAATTATGGCTTTGTGATGATACTGATGTGCATTTAACTTGTAAATACCATCATTACGACATGCATTAATCTCTGTATATAGCTAAAAATTCATTAGGTGTACAAATTTGTCATTTCTTTCATTCTACATTTAATTGGCCTTCCTCTAGCTAAATCAGTAGAGCATGGCGCTAACAATGCCATGGGTTCAAGGTCATGTGCTCAATTTCCAGAGAAAGCAAGAACTCATTACATTTGTACCTTGAATGCAATGTAAGTTATTTCACACAAAGTGGGGCAGTACAGAACTGCTGACTCGTTACTCTCTGAGGAAGCTGTCAATCTATACCATGTTAGAGCTGATTCCAAAATAATATGTGATGTTCCCATGCATTTTAACAGCATGTTTACCCATATGGATCCTCACTGGCAAACCCTAGACTGATTACATTTTTATCTTTTACTGTGTGTGTGTGTGTGTGTGTGTGTGTGTGTGTGTGTGTGTGTGTGTGTGTGTGTGTGTGTGTGTGTGTGTGTGTGTGTGTGTGTGTGTGTGTGCCTGTGTGTGTGCGCGTGTGTGTGTGTGTGTGTGTGTGTGCGCACGTGTGTGCACGCGTGTGTGTGCGCAAGTATCTTTTTGAGGACCAGTTTGAGTTTTAGACCATTGGAGTGAGGACAAAGAGAGTAAAGTGAGGACATTTTGGCCGGTCCTCAGGGATAAGGTTATAATTAGGTTAAGGGTAGGTTTAGGGTAAGGGTTCGGGTTAGGCACTTAGTTGTGATGGGTAAGGTTAGGGTAAGCGGCTAGAGATTGCATTGTGTAAATGAATGTCCTCATAAAGATAGATGTACAAGAGTGTGTGTGTGTGTGTGTGTGTGTGTGTGTGTGTGTGTGTGTGTGTGTGTGTGTGTGTGTGTGTGTGTGTGTGTGTGTGTGTGTGTGTGTGTGTGTGTGTCCTTGCTGAGTTTATCAATACACATCTGACAATGATGAGCAAAACACACACCCACGGATAGACTTTTCCAGATGCATTTCACCCAAATATGCTGTATAATGCATAATACAGCTTGCTTTTATTTGGGCATGTGTGTAAAGTATGCAGGTGATTCAATGTGTCACCTGGACATCCTGAGTCACAGTTATTCATATGCTTTACTCAGATAGAGATGAAAGAAAGCAGTTACTTCTTTAAACACTTGTGACTCATGCACACCAGCACACTTCACCTTATATCCTGTTATTTTAAATCTCTGTGTGGTCCAAACCATGAATATGATTAAGTAAAACATCAATGTGACTCATCCTTTTGAACAGTGAGCATGTGATCAAGGTGTGAAGTGTTTATATGTATTATATGTTTATATGTCAGTAATGCTAAAATTATTGAATTGGAACAGATGGATTAGTGTGACTTTAAAGGTGGGGTATGTGATTTGCAAAACGGCCGGCAGATTTTGAAAATACACAACTCAAATGGTCCTACCTTCTTTCCTTTGACTCCACCCATTCGAAGAACATGGACATGGATAGGGGGAGGGGGGGATGGTACGATCGTTTGATTGACGCACTTACTGTCCAATGATTCTAGGTGGTCTTGGAAATGATTGGCTGGAGTTTTTCGAGTCCTGCCCATTCCACAGATGATTAAATTGCTTAATTTTCATTTCAGTGCTTCTAACTCAGTGGCTGTAAGTGGGTTAGGAATAGGATTTCAAATGATTTTGGAAAAAATGGCCAAAAAAGAGAATTACATACCCCACCTTTAAAAGGACTTAAAACTGCGATAAACAGATATATAAATAAGACATACAGACAGACAGATAGACTGATGGACAGACAGAAAGATACCCATGTGTTCATCTGTCTATCTATACATAGACAGTCAGACAGATAGACACATAGATGGACAGGCAGACAGATGCAGGTCTATCTGTCCAGACAGACAGACAGACAGAATGATAAAAAAGCACAACAGACAGTCAGACCAAGAGTGCCGCACAAGTCCTGAAAAGTGGCTGGTCCCAGTATAGGTCATAAAGCCCGCCTCCCCATGAAGACTAATGAACGCGATGGAAACTAAACAATCAAATTACACTTCAAATACATTTTTTCCAGAGATGTTTTTCTGTCATGTTAGGTCGTTTTTTTTCACGCTGATGTAAATGTAAGTGTTCGTTTTTTAAAAATAAGTTTGTCTTAGTTATTTGATGCTATAAAAACGGGAATGTGACATCATGATTGACAGCTGTGATTGACAGCATTTCTAAACGAGGTAGTCACTGAGGCACGAACAGACTTTTTGGGCGATTTTCGGGAGGAGATTGGAGCTTCAGCTTTAATTTCTACATGTCCATAACTGTTTATTTCACACAGTCATAATGAGTTGTTCTGCAGTATACTGTACTAACGGTTTCTGCGAGAGTGAGGGCGGGACCTTGATATCGCGGCTTTACTTGCTGCTCACTACTGTGCAGACTCGGGTCCCGCGCTCACTACTGCGCAGAAGCAGGTCCCAAATCTGCGCAAGATGTCAGCACCATATTAGGACTTTGGCGGCTTCAGTTTTCACCAATGGAGGAGAATGAAGGGGCGTCATCCATCTTTTTTTACAGTCAGACAGTGACAGAATGATAAAAAAAGAACAACAGACAGACATAGTGCCAGACAGAATGATAAAAAAGAACAACAGACAGACATAGTGCCAGACAGAATGATCAAAAAGAACAACAGACAGACATAGTGACAAACAGAATGATAAAAAGAATGACAGAGAGACAGACAGTGACAGTATGATAAAAAAAAATGCCAGACAGAATGATAAAAAAGAACGACAGAGAGACAGAATGATAAAAAAGACAGAGAGACAGATATAGATAAACAATTTTTGAGGTCATTGTTTTCGGCCCAAATGAAAATTCTCAGTGTATAAGCCCTGATTTAGACAGTCTATCGGCTTTTAAATCCCCAGGAGTGCGGAACTTAGGTGTTCTTGTTGACCAGCCCTTAAAATTTGACAAACACATTTCATCCATAATCAGATCCAGTTTCTACCAACTTCATTTACTGTCTAAAATCAAAGGCTTTCTCACTCCGAAATCTCTGGAAATGGCTGTTCTTGCATTTATAACGTCTCGGCTAGATTACTGCAATTCCTTAAATTGCGGTATATCAAGTTCTCAAATTGCTCGTCTTCAGTTAGTCCAAAATGCTGCGGTCAGACTTATTCATAAGTGTCGCAATTTCGCAAATATGACCACATCTCTCCAATTCTCAAATCTCTACACTGGCTGCCAGTTCGACAGAGAATAGATTTTAAAATAAATTCTACTCTTGTTTTTAAATCTCTACATAACCTAGCTCCTGCCTATCGCTCTGAACTTGTTCATCCTTACAGTCCGTCCAGAAGCCTAAGATCCTATGACCAGGCTCTGCTGGTAGTCCCTCGCGTTAGATTCAAGCGTATAGGGGAGCGTGCATTTGCGGTGGCAGGGCCACGACTCTGGAACACCCTGCCTCTAGAGATTAGAAAGGCCCCTACCCCTACCCTTATATTTGAGTCTGAGACTGTTTCGCTACACCGGTTTTAAGGTTGCTCTTAGCTTTGCTGCTTTTATTTGTGTTTTATGAGTTGAGTTATGCAGGTATTATTTTCTTATTATTTATCTGATTGTTCTGTAAAGCACTTTGGTCAACCTATGGCTGTTGTAAATGTGCTATATGAATAAAGTGAACTTGAACTTGAATGTTTCTGAGATGGTAATGGAAGCCTGCCAGTGATTTGCTGTATTATACTAGAGCCCATCTATTCCTGCAGCTTTGTCCCCAAAGCACATTACAAGGCTTATAGCACAAGGCTCTAAGCACGTCACCCTCTCTCATACATTTATTTCCCTGGTGTCTCCTTATCCCTCTTGCACGCACCTAGATGGATGAACACTGACACACACACACAAATTAATACACAAACACATGCAATTATGCATTTTTTTTGTGTGTTGGAAAAGAGATTAAAAACAATTCAGAACAATGGTTCTGTCAAATGCAACGCCTTCAAATGGAGAAAAGAACTGGGCCTTAGGCTAGATAATATAAGCTTGTATTAGAGCGTAGTAATAATAATAATAATAATAGTTTTCGGATAATATACCTTATAATGAAATCGTTTTTTTCTTGTTTTAAGCATACAACTCAATGCATTCTGTTAGATTAATGCAAGAAACATGTGAAAAGAAAATTCAGTTTCAGGCTTGAACAAAAAGATATCAGCATTGAGCAATACTGAATCTTACATTGAACATGAAGGGAAATGGGTGATATCAGAAGTAGGCTCCGATCAGGATTTTTGCAGCCCGATACATACTACCATTTTCTTATAATCATGAACGGCAGATACCGATACTGATTATACATGGTGATTGTTTTTACGCCATGTTTTGGACTGTTTTTTTTAGGTATCTGCTTGCAGCAGATTATATTTAATATGTACATTGAGCACATTATGGGTTTTTTTTATTTAATGAATGATGCTTCTTCTATATATTGTTTTGTGTTACTCTACGTGAACTCATAAATTGCCCATTGGGGACAAATAACGTGTTTGAATTAAATTGAATCATTCAAGCATTATATAAGTCATATACAAGCTCTGTTGACTGTCACTCTTAACTCCTTTACCCTGAAGGCAGTTTTAATGATTTCACGTCTAAGAGGCATACTTTAAAGTAATGGCTTATAACTTCAAAAAAATACAAAATAAATACAAAATAAATAAAACAAGGTTTCATCAAGTAGACTACATGGTCTCATTTGATATAAAATAGATTTAGCATGTTTAGAGGTTCTTATATTACAACACTGCTAAGAAAACCCCATGCAGACAAATTGCAATTTAATGATTTATTTCATTATTATTGGTGCTTGACATGATGACAATTAGAAAGTATATATGACAGGTCATAAAATAAAGTTTGGGCTTGTTCACAATCATGTCAACTGCATCTGGAACAAATCTTGTGTTGATATCGCAATCAAATCAAAAGTTATGACATTTGGAACTGTAGTAGCCTTTTTAATCAAAGTATAAAAACCTCCACAAAAAAGTGATCTGAGTGTTTTATTGAACATTAGAGCTACTTACATGTGAAACGCCACAAAGCCTAAAAATATTTATAATTACATAGAATAAGTAACAAGTTATAAGGTCCTGGTTGATGAGTGATGATCTTCCAGCACTTTAGCTCATGTGCGCTCATATTCTATGGTGCATGGTAAATCAAGATCTGTCAATCTGAGTGATCAAACCAATCAAAGCGTGCTCCAGTGGTAAAACAGTGTCCGGTTGATCTCTACTTATAGTCCCTACCCTAATGATGGGAGAAACAAAGTTTTCAAATCTTCTAATGAATTGCCAATTGCTTCGCAAAATGATTCACTGTTTCGAAGTGTTCAAAACACCACAAGCTGCTGGACAAAACAGGGTGCAACAAAAACTCAGGCCAAACATGCATAATTACAGCTTTAAAAAACCGAATGCAAATGTTTCATTGAAAGTATAATCTATCAAATGCAATTAACTAATCATCTAATTCCATTAAATATTAAGTGTCTTTATAATATGTGTTTTTATCAATTTTCAGGGCTTGTTTTGTTTGTTCTATGGATGGCTCAGCTAAACAGGCCAAAAAGAGACTATTAATGACTATTATACCTTTTAATTATACAAATGTCTCATTAAAACATCAACAAATGTAAACAATTTGAATGATTAATGGTTTCACAGAGATCTCCCCCTAGCAGTGAACTATTGAAATTTCAAAACAGTTATGACATAACGAAGCCTCGTTTACTGAAATCAGTGACTTTTGCAGTTTGATACACGCTCTGAACAACTGATTCGAAACAAAAGATTCATAAAGGTTTCAAAGCTTCATGAAGCAATGTTTTAAAAGCACCCATCTCTACCCTATACCCACCATACCCGAGATCTAGTTTCAAACTCACTTTCAAATGACGTTGGAAAGCACTACTCATGGTCATGCATCTCTATTATAGCTACTAGTGGAGGAAAGGGGAGGAAAAAGAGAAGGAGAAGAACTATGCAGAGAATAACATCCTCCACAGTCTTTGAGATTCACAGGTAATGCATCAGCTACAGGAATGACCTATTACTGACTTTCATTTTGGGCCACTCTCCACTCTCACTCCTTCTCTTTTTCATATACACAACCTCTTCCAAAATGACAGAGAAACAAAATAACAAGAGCACTTGACTTCAAAATGAGACTTTTATGGGGAAAATAAACTTGGGAAATTATGGGAATAGAGCTATTGTCCTTTTAGTTCTTTGAATCTTTATTTTGTCATCCCTTTCTCTTCCTTTCATTCTCTCTCTCACTGTCAGTACAGCGTCAGCAGTCAATCCTGCACATGAACATTGGTGCTGTACAGCATGTGCGATGCGTGCGAGATCCTGAGACAGGAAGAGATGGATAAATGATTGGATAAAGGGATAAGGAGTGTTTCCTCAGCACAGTCTGTTCGCAGAGTGGGTGGGATGGATGAGGGAGCTAAAGAGATTCGCACGTGCAGACATGGGGGTGTTTAATGTGTTCGGAAGCACTTTTCCAATATGCTGTATATAGAAATAAACAACTATGTGCATTAATACCTCACTGAGATGGGCTTTGACATTCACACGCAGTCAAATTAGATGAGGTGTGAGTGCTTTTCACAGATCAAGTGAACAAATACGCATGAGAGCGTTCCATCAGGTAGCATATTGAGATGATAGTTAGTACTGCAAATTCTGTAGAAAGACTGGCATCAATACATTTTTGACAGTCTGAAAAAAAGAAATGCAGATAAAAATATCCTTAAATAGCATTTAAAATACAAAACTATAATTTAGGGGTTGTCAACTCTGACTCTCGAGATCTACTTTCCTCCAGAGTTTAGCTTCAACCCTGATCAGACTCACCTGCCTTTAAAGCAGCACTATGCAGCTTTGACGATTTCTTCGCTGTTTTCTCGCTTTTTGCTCGCGGGATTCTCTATAATGCTCCCCCTACAGCTTCGGAATAGATATTTGACAACACTGTCGTCAAAACTCGTTGGCGACTCTCCCCCCTCCCATCTTCTCCCGCTGGTCATGTGCATTTTGTTTTCAAAGAACCCGGCGAACGCACAAAGCCATGTCCACTGAGGTATGTATGATACACAGAAGGCTAGCATATAAATGTTTAAATAGTGTTTGTTCGCAGTGCCGTAAAGCAATTCGTTACATCGCGAGACCTGATATCACGCGATACTTCCTGACGCTGAGGCCGGCGGCCCAAAGTTGCAAGGGTGTTTTTTCGGCTCACAGGCGCTTGGGGGGTGCGAGAAGACCACCATTCAACCCGAAAAAAGTCATACAACTATTCCAATGACTCCGAAGCTGTTCGGTTAAGGTAAAAAAAAGTTAACTTTTAACTTTCTAGTAATCCAGAAGAACTTTATTAGCTTGTTCAGGTTGTGTTTGGAGCTAAGCTCTGGAGAAAAGTGGATCTCGATCTCGAGTTGAGAACCCCTGCTATAATTGGTAGATTTACATGTTAAAGTTGCATTTAATAGTTTGTTGCTAATTTAAAAAGTTTAACAATTTATTTCTCCATATTCTCCATGTAATTTCAATAGATGAAAGTGCAGTAATCACTTTTTCTATGTAATCAAATTTTGCAGGCAAAAAAGTTGGCAATAGTGCAGCAAAGTGTGAAGCACAGCTTTCACTTTCAAACCAAGCAGCTTTCAACACAGATACATTTACATGACCACCTTGAAACCGGGGCGAAAACTACATGGGGAAAGACCGTACCTTAACACCATTGTGGTAACAGCACACAAAGAACAGTGTATTTAAAGTACACAAAGAACAGTGATCTGCCTCCATCCAATCAACAACTGATCGATAGAATCAAATCCATGTCCTACATTTTTTTTTTTTTTTTTATAATACATTTCACTCTGATGTGCATCACAATACAGAAGAAAAGATCTGTCGCTTTCTTTCATCATGAGTTGTAAAATTAGTCATGATATACTACCATTGTATTGATTTCCCACAATCGGATATTCATTCAATTATCTGCAGAAAAAAAAAAAGTCATAATGGCATATAACTGCATAAGGTTGAATAAATGATGACTATTTTCATTTTAGGTGACCATTGCCTTTAAGATTTTTCGTTCTTCTGATAAGATAGCAGTAAAGTAAATAAAAGGCAGATAATTAAATTCATTACATAATTTTTTTTTTAAATAATTCACCTCTTTTTATATTCAGAACATGTACTGTTGAATCATGCAAAATAAGCCTTGAATATTATTAAACTACTTGCTTGTGTGATTGTGTTGATGTGCTTGTGTGATTGTGTTGATGTGTGTGTGTGTGTGTGTGTGTGTGTGTGTGTGTGTGTGTGTGTGTGTGTGTGTGTGTGTGTGTGTGGTTTATATTACATTGTGGGAACCAAATGTCCCCACAAGGATAGTAAAACCTGAAATCACCTCCATTGTGGGGACCAGCCAGCAGTCCCCATGAGGGAAATGGGTTAATAAACATACTAAATTATATTTTTTGGAAAATGTAAAAATGCAGAAAGTTTTCTGTGATGGGTAGGTTTAAGGGTCAGGTTAGTGTAAGGGGACAGAATATACAGTTTGTACAGTATAAAAACCATTAAGTCTATGGAGAGTCCCCACAGTGAACCAGACGTGTGTGTGTGTGTGTGTGTCTATGTCTGTGTCTGTGTCTGTGTGCGTGTGCGTGTGTTTGTGTGTGTGCGTGTGTGTGTGTTTGTGTGTGTGCGTGTGCATGTGCGTGTGCATACACATTCACTTCCTCCAACAGCAGGGGGCTAAAGACTGAGAGTGATGCACACAGACAAATATGTCACAAAGAATGAGTACACCCCAACCAAAATATGTCAGTGCAAAAGAACGAATGGGAGGGAGAAGGGGGTCACAAAGAGGTAAAACAGAGAAAGAGGCAGATAGAAACAGATGGAAGAGATGGGGGAATGCAACCCAAAAGACTGAAAGAGGGGTCCTGAGGACAAGTAAACAAGTGTGCATCCAAGAAGCATCTCCGCACAAACACATCGGGTTATGCGTTCCGCGTGTTGTGCCTTTTAAAGAACATGTTTTGCGATGCCCACAGCAGGCATGAGTGATTTCAGTGCCTTTCATGTTGACTGCTTTTCGGGTCACTGACTCTAACCTCTAGCAGCAACACATGCACACACACATAACTCCTTTCAGTCATCACACTACACTTCTTCTGCTCTATACACATGTATATACACACAATTCTCAACACACTACCACCTATCCATTAGCACAAACCCACACGCTTGCCATGCTCACAAACTCACACGTACTGCTCTGTTAGCTTAACTCACACCACACCAGAGACACACACTTCATTTATTCACTTCATATGTAGCGGTAAGGAAGTTACCACTTAATCGCAGCAAGCAGAAAGCTTAAATCGCAGCAATCTGCTAATTGCTCAAAAACAGCATTAATAAGATAACAGGAGAAATTATCACGCTGATCTTACCGATGTGGAGCAGACCGTTAAAAAACTGTATGGGTCAGAGAACCTGACTCTAAAGTTCTATAATTAACTTTCACAAGTTAACTTGCTCATTTAATCCTTGAAAGTGGTAAATACATTTGGCCATGAAATATTGGGTGCCTGGATAACAGAAAACATCTTTTGTGAAATAGAAATTTGAGATTTTTTATCGGTTTTCAGCAGCAATGATTCGTAGTAATGAATTACATGTTGACTTTACATCATTACTTTTTAAAACCCCTTATTTTTATTTATTTACTGACAAATTGAATAGAAATTTCATTATTTCACGCTTGAAATCAAATACTCTTATTTTTTTTATTGAATATTGCAGTATTTATTATAAATGATTTATCTGTGCACAAATAACTTCTCCCTCCTGCAACATCTTTTCTCTAATGACACATTTACTGGCGCAAGGGTGAGACAACCAGCCACTCACATCGCAGCAATAGCAAAGAACAATCTAGTCTCAGCCTCAGACGTCACACCCACGGACCGTTGGCTGAATGTCAGATGCATATGGCACACTTTTCTGGAAACACTTCAGGAGTTTCGAAGTCGCGATCTGATTGGTTGAATTCTACAGGATGTCCGGGAGACGTGCGTGTCGCGCTCTTTATTGGTTTATCTTCACCTGGAAAAAAATGCAGTGATGCCAAAACCCCTCGTGGAAGAAGAAAACCATTGTGTTTACAACTGTGACAATGAGCGCTTACCAGGATCAACTAAACGCTGGATTTTCAAAAGTATGTGAACTTCGTGGCTCCATTGTTGCAGTAAACTTGCACAACGTCCTTGAATGAATAATTTATTAGATGCACGCCTGTCTGTTATTGTAGGGACATCGACATTATATTGTCACACCCCTAAACATGACGCAGAACAAAACGAACTGTGATTGGTTGTGTTACACGTCAGTCAAACGTCCTCTTGGGCGGTCCTTAGCAAAGAAAAGCTGCAATAGAGTCCAGAGCGTCAGTCTGAAGGTCTGGCCATGTAAGACTAACAACAATACAATCTATTCCAGACAAACAAAATCAAGTCCCGCCCTTCATTTTTTTTAATTATTGTTTTCCTGGACATTCATCACAATGGGGAAGCAAAGACTATCACAACTTACGTTTCATGCGGACTTTAAACTCCACCTAAGCCTACGCTCTACAAGCCAGCAAAATACAACAACTGGATTGTTCCCATTATATAATCAACAAAGCTGTAGACTTATACACTGCAAGCAATGTGGGATGTATAAAAGAGCATAGTCATAGCAGCCGTACTATGTTAAGGAAACAAACAGTTGTCCAGTATAGATATAGATATATATACAGTACTGTGCAAAAGTCTTGGGCATGTTAATACCCCCCATTTCCAAACATTCTTTTTGCCATTAATTGTAATAATCCAGTGAGATTTGTGTATACACAAGGAGTCTGACAACAGCCGGTATGATCTGATCTCACCATCATCGAGTCCGTCTGTGATTACATGAAGAAACAGAAAAAACTGAGACAGACTAAATCCAAAAGAACTGCGGGAACGTCTCCAAGATGTTTGAAGAAACCTTCCTGCAAAGCTACCTGAAAAACTATGCGCAAGTGTACCTGGACAAAAGTCGTTTTAAACGCAAAGGGTTGTTACACCATATATTGATTTGAATTAGTGAATAGAAGTTAAATCATAAATAAATTATGATATTAACATGCCTAAGACTTTTGCACAGTACTGTATATTCACATATTCCAAATTAATTCCTTAATATCGGGTCTACCGATAAATGGCAGTACTTGTTGAGCATCTAAAAAAAGAATAGCGCAGATCAAGTTTTGTTTGGTTACTCATTCAGCTTTTTGAATAACAGCAATTCAGAAGTGTGAAGTGTGTAGCTTAAGAATTAGACAGACCAAAACAAATATGAACAAATTTGACTGTTTAGATAATAAAACAACTTAATAAATATTATTAATAAAACAACTTGCATAAATATAAATAATACCAGTAAAATATTATTAGTGAACTATTTATAATGCATATTGTGTTTTATTGATAATAATCTTTTCTATAATGTCTAATGATTCCTTAGTATATGGATTGCTTTTTGACACAATAATAATTGTTTAATCTGAATATACTTTTCTGGAAGAGAGATCACACAAGTCAGCTGTCGGTGAGAAAAGTAATGCAAAATTAATTAACTACTTTCCATAAAAAGCAACAATGTAACATAAATAATTACATATTTGGGAGTAACATAATAAATGTAACATGACTTTTGAAACAAATGTTCTCCTACACATGCTACGCAGTCCCTGAGTGAAAATCTTGTGATCTTTATTGGAAGCGCTGCTCCAGGTATTGTGTGTTTGGGTGTGTATTCATCTATGTGTGCAAGACCGAGCACCTGAGCTCTACAGGGGGTTACAGATGCAGCCGTGTATACAAACACTAACACTTGAGCACAGCAGGACGTGACAGAACCGAAACACACATCACCAACTTCCTGGAATTTACCAGCCTGTCAGCTTATTATCGCTAACAATGGTGGAAAAGGGCCTGTAAGCACAGGGAAAAAAATGCAAACATGTTACCAAAAAGCAGACAAATCAGCAGTGATATGATGGCATTTCAGCACATGGATGTGATTATGATTCCCTCTATGATGTTCATCATGCTGCTAATTAGTAAATGTGTGCATGCTAAGGAAAACAGCATGTAAAAGATGATGATATTACAAGTAATAAAGCAAGATCTGCATTTTTTCCACACCACTACGGAAGTAAAACTTAATTGTTAACTTGATATTTTTGAAAGATTAAATGCGTAAGATCTACCTAGGAAAGCAATAAATGTTTCACAAAGAACAATCAGTCTGTCCACTCCATCCATCTTAGAAATGGATAAAAAAAATTCAGCTGAACTGAGGTGACTTGAGTTTTCTCTTAAATGCTTAAAGCTACAATATGTAATTTTTTTTCGCTGCTAGGGGTCGCTTACCTCTTACAATAACAAAGGCGTAGGTTGATGAACAGTGAATAAGCGGAATCATGGAACTTGTCGTCATGCCAATGGATCTAAATATGTTTATGGATGAATTAATACATTCATGTTTTTTAACATGACTGTGGTATGAAGCAGGGCGCAATTGCTAATGAGAGACAGATATCAGCGGCACACGCGAGTCCCGCAGATTTAAAGAAATGAGGACATTTAATTCGAACGAACTACACGCAAGTGCTGAATTACTACTCACAAAGGTCAGTTTATTTGACGAATTAAACTTTTGAGGTAACGCAGTGCTGTTTCACTTGGTCTACACTATCACACTAAACTGCATTTGAGTGTGTTGAAAGTTATAATGTTATTCTATGTGTTAGTTTGTTTGCTATATGAGATAAGCAGCAAGCTAGATCAACATTAGAATAACACACTGATCATATTCTAACATTTCATCATGTTGAGCTATATAACATTGATTTGTTTTATGTACATTTGCTCACCTGTCTTAGCCTGGCAAGCCAGATTCACATCAAGATGTTGGGTCTGGGAACTCACCATTGGCAGGGCTCAATCCGAGGGGCGGGATAAACGGTTGTCTTTCAAATTCCCTCTGCACGCAATAGGATAGCGCTACAACCAACCAGAGCGTTTCCCACCAGCAGACTAGAGCTAGTTGATAGATTAAACTTTTGCCGTATTTGGTCGGCAAAACTACGAACACATCTTCCTTTTTTAAGAATGACTTAAGTGCCGTTCTTTGTTCTTTTCTCAAAGAAAAGCTTAACTCCAAGTCCTCCAGAGTCGCGGCCAAAGCCGATTCGAAAGACCGCTGTTTGCCAGGAGCAGCAGCAATCTTCTTTTTTTTCCAAGTAGCAGGGAATTCACACAACCGTCGCAACTCTGTCGTCATTATGTCAAGCCCGCCCGCCGACTCTATACACGATGTGATTGGCCTGACTAGAGTTTGTTTTTTCCAGCTCGAAAGCCAACGGAGAGTTGCTAGACCACCCTGGCTGCAAAATCAAATTTGCTGCCGATAGGGTGTGTCTAGATTTCTAGGCTACACATGCAAGGGCGGCGTCCCTGTCAAGTCGTGACTCGTGAAGCTCTGTCAAGTCGAAGTTTGCCGAGAAGCACTCTGCATCTCGAAAACGGCATGCCAATATTGATCCTCATTTTATTTCTCCTTTTGTCCCAAAGTCTGCTTACCAAAGCCGATTCGAAAGACCGCTGTTTGCCAGGAGCAGCAGCAATCTTCTTTTTTTTCAAGTAGCAGGGAATTGCGTGTAGTTCCATGGTCCATAATGTTTGAACGAAACAACAACAGCGTGAGCGTGAGTGTGCTGCTAGACGTAACGCAGTTGTCCACGTCTGTCTTAGTTACTATGGCAGTACAAGCGGAAACCAGGGATAACGCGGATATTACGTCATTGACAGGCGACAAATGAACAGGGACGGGCACTATTTAAAATTGTGAATTTCTCTGAATGTACAAATTCTTGGAAACATTTAGGATAATGTAAGCACACAATTGAAAGAAATATATAACACTGTGCAAGTGGTTTTTGGATATTTTGATACAAAATTCTTATATATGTACCTTTAAGGTTCAAATATGGTTAGTAGGGCACACATTAGACAAGAACAGAAAAGTTTTACCAAAATGTGCAGAGGGGTCAGACTCATGGGGACACAAACTGAGAGGATGTTTGCACAGTAAAGTGCACTCTTACATTAACTCTCCCTTGAAACACGTTATGCGCCTGTAAAAGCTTAACGAGTCAAGATGGGACAGTTACCTTGTTCAGCTTTACAGCCTAATGGACACACATTAGCTCTGATTCCTAGAATCCATGTTATTGAATGTGGATTTTAATAACAACTGACAGATTAATACAGTGGCCCTAAAAAATATTTAGAAAATACTAATGTTTAGATAATTCAGCTCACTTAAAAATGCATGGCACTGCTTTAGATCAAGGGTTTTTTAGATGTTTTAATTGCAATAAGAACCCCCATCATGAGGGGACCCCCGCGGTACATTTATTTTTAAAAAAATGTGTGATGTTATAGACAACAAATTGTTTCCTATAAAAAATAATTGGTTTTATACTGTCATTGTCCTAAAGCATAACAGAAAAGGAATATATGTATAAAAGTTATGTGAACTTGTCAATTCCACATCATTTTTAAATTTATTTACTTAATAATTAAGGCAATGGGTTTCCTCACTTTTTTTTAAATATAAGTCAACTGAACACTTACAGTGTTTCAAAGCAAAACATTTCCTTTCTCATTAAGTGTGTACAAACTCAGTACAAACATGTATAGTAACCAAGCAATAATACCTAGCATACTTCTTTCCATGTAGAGTGTAAAAACCTCTTTCAAATCTCAAATCCCCCAGGTTGTCTTTTTGAAGCCAGTCCCACACATTTCTCCACTGGACAGAGCTTAGAGTCGCAATGAAATGGAAGTAGGCTACTGTTGGGGTCTTTGATTCTTTCCCTCAAACTCAGTAGCACACGACCAGTTGTGACCTACCACTGTAAATCCATTTCAATCCACTGAGAACTATAAACACTACATCTGTGAATGAATTCCTTTTAGACTTTGGAAAGTCTTCAGAAAGGATATCATTGGGATCATCTGCACTAATTTCTTGGCTACACTTATTAGAGACGGCAAACTCTTCCCACAATTCACTTACAGTACAGTAAAGGCCTCATCACTCCCCACCCACACATCAAAATAATACAATAATAAACAACCACAGCAAAATAAACAGCAACAGTGAAGTGAATGAATCAATGTTGTGTGTGCATAAACCCAAGCCACAAAATAGCAAAGAGCATAAAACGGAAGGGAAAACAGGAGTCAGCCAATACAAACAGAGAATAATTTGTGACCAGATAAAACACTGCCAACACCTCCAGCAGAAATTAAGCTTACAGATGCTAGTGCATTTATCCAATCTAAAAATATATATATATATATATATATTAATAATAATATATATGCATGTATGAAGACCTCCGATGTAAAAGACTCTAAAAGCCACCTATGTCAAAAATGAGATAATGATATTGAGTGAATGCTCTCCGTACATAGTACACATTCATCAAATACTTTCACTTCAAACTCACTAAATCCCAGCCTCAGCCCATTCAGAAATGTCGGTAGAAACCTATACATAGGAGCCTGATAAAAATGTTAATATTAAAGAAAAACGTTAGACGGACTTAGAGGCTTTTGCAGCTGAAGTCTTCATATATAATGAACCATTAGGTGATTTCCGAAAGTGAATTTTTTATTTATTTTTAATGAAATAACTTTTATTCAATAAGGAATTGATCGAGTGGAAGTAAAGGCATTTAACAACAACAACAAAAAAACTATTTCAAATAAATGCTGTTCTTTTCAACTTTCTAATTACCAAAGTATCCTCAAGAAATGTCAAGGTTTCCACAAAAATATTAACCATAATAACAAATGTTCCTTTAGCAGAAAATCGGCATATTAGAATGATTTCTGAAGGGTTGTGTGACACTGAAGACTGGAGTAATGGCTGCTGAAAATTGCTTTGACATAACAGGAATAAATAATATTTTAAAATACATTAATATGAATATAATCATATTTTACAATATTACAGTTTTTACTGTATTTTTTATCAAAAAAACACAGTCTTGGTGAGCATGAGACTTCTTTCAAAAACATAAAAAAAATCGTACTGACCCCAAATACCATGCCGCATATGTAGTATAGACAAATTACCCAAAAAAATTTGTTTTTATTTAAAATCATCCCCCCATCCAGCTACTACCACACTCCATGTCTTCACTGCACACAACCCCCTCACCCAACAGAAGTAAAAGTGTGCTTGTGAATAGCAGCACCAATTGTGCAAATACTATAAAACCACTCAAGTTGTAAAGCTGAGCTGTGTGCTAAAGCCTGTGGGTTGCATACAGTAAGAGCTCTCTGTGACTACACACACCACTCACATCCTCCTCTGACCTAAAAACAAGGCTCCGATTGCCCGCTACACGTACAATGATTTGAGAGAGAGACATCCCAGATTATGGGTGAGCACTGCAATCACACAGGCAGCAGCACAGCACTCCTCCCCCATCACACACTGTCTAGACTAGAGGACAGCCATTTGTCCAGGCTGCTTCGATCATTCTGAATTTCAAACAGGGACTTTATGGTAATTGTTCGTCTTATGTGTGTTTTCTGTGCATTTCTTCAGATGTGAAGCGAGCACAGCAGGTCCAGAGTGGCCAGGGGGGGTCCATAGTAAGTGTTCTCCATGTTTTATCCTGCTCTGCTAGGTTTGCCTCCGGGCTGCAGGACAAAATCCAGGTGTGACACCATCATAAAAGTAGCACTGAATGAAAACAGGTGAGGGAAGAGCCATTTTTAAACGTGCTGATTGTGTGATTAATCAGCACAGAAAAAAGAAAAAAAAAGTGTCCTTTTAAAAGGTATAAAAACTGACATAAGCTCTATTTGACAAATTACATAATTTTTCCAAGGACACTAAGGGCCTGTCCCAATACCTCCCCTTACCCTAGATTTCTGCCCTAACCCTTGTTTTTGCGCGTTCTCGTGTAGGGTAGGGTGTCCCAATACTCTAAAGAGCAAGGGGGAGTGCTATTCTCCCCTTAAAATCAACCCTCAAAACATAGTGCGGTCCGATGCAGGCTTAAAACGAAGTGGAAGATGAAATGGACTCAGCAAGCCGGTACTTTTTTTAAAACAAGATGGCGGACACCGCTGGAAAGGAACAATTTAATTGTAATTATATTTTCGCAAATAAGCATGTTAAAATTTCTAAATATGTTGGAATATGTTAGTTTGATGCACATCCAATGGACTGTAAAGTTTTGAACACTAATGTTAGAAAATATTTCACGAAGCTATCTATCTGACGATGTTCATGATATCTGCCGAGTGCTTCGAGAGAGTCTGCCCATCAAATATAACGTTACATCTGATCTGGGTAGTTAATCTAATTTTATTTTCGATTTTGGCTTCCAAGGATTATAAAAAGAAGATGTGAGGTAAAACTATTAAAAACTAGCCGCGTTCGTCTAGTGCTTCATCTTTTTCTTCACAGCGCGCTGTCACTTCTCCCTAACGTTAAACCCAAACAGCACTGAGCACAATCAGTGATTGCTGTAAAATGCAGTGTCTGCTGATTCTAAATTGCGGGAGGTGTTTGATTGTAAAAAGAGCTATTATAAGCACAAATGCACAATGATCCGCGCAAGAGACGTACGTTGACCCTGTTCCCATGGCGGCGCGCGTTCGGAAACGGACTGCAACTAACTTAGACAAGCAAACTATACTTTGGGTTTCATGTGCGCGTCTAAACGATCAAATACACACAAAAATATGGCTAAATGACCGGTTTGGAGATTCACTTTAACACAGTTTATGTCTTAAATGGGAGTTAGTTGTGGAATAGTTGGGAGAAAATGTTTATTATTAGATCTGCATTCGGTCTTAAAGTGGCAGCGTCTAATAAACCTGCTAATGATTACACCTTTAATGTGAATAAAACAACTAAAGGCAAAGAGAAAATTACTCCCAGCTCTTGAATTAATAACTTTAGCTTTAATGAGCATTAATCTATCTATAATTAACTATGCTGTGTTATTTTACATTTGATTACTTTATTATATTTCTAGCATATTATTATGGATACTTATATCCTGATCATAACTGGGATAGTTATGTGCATGTATATAATTTGCATATAGTGGTGTCCCATTTCATAGGGAAAGATCTTCAACTCCACTTCCCCTCGTTGAGGGGACTTTACTTTCGAGGGCACTCAAAACCAAGTGGAAGTTTTAAGGGGGGAGAAATGGGACAGGGCCTAAGTGTTCAAGACAAGTGCTCATCAGTTTAAGATCTGCACCTTAATCTAAGCTTTACATGTTAATGAATGTGTGTGTGGTCCTGGTAAACCATATGTTATGGGGACATGCCCGTGAGGAAAACAGCTTATTTAAGTGGGGGTTTTTTTTTTTGAAAATGTAAAAAAAAAAAAATACTGAAAGTTTTCTGTGATGGGTAGGGGTAGGGGTAGGGGTAGGGGAAGGGGTAGGGGAAGGGGTAGGGGTAGGGGTAGGGGAAGGGGAGAGTTAGGGTTAGGGTTAGGGTTAGAGGATAGAATACACAATTTGCACAGTATAAAAAATCCTTATGGACAATCCCCGTAAAACATGGAAACACAACAATAATGTCAATTTATTTCATTGCAAATTGAAAAGTCAGAGTGGGCATGTAAGGTACATTTACACTGCATTTAAAATGATTAATATTTTATAAAGCACTTAAATTAATTCTTTTTTTGGTTAATTAGCCGTATAAATTGTTGATAAAAATGGATGAATTTGGATTAAAGACATTTTACAGCATTCATATGGACTATATTGCGTAAGCACGTGTAGGCTATATTTGATTCGTTTGATTCTTGAGGATTAGAAATGAAATAGGGGATTATAATTGTTACCAAATGAATGAAAGTATGAATCACATGTTCCGCTGGTGAAGTACAGACACACATGCTGCAGTGCAATCTCTGTGATAGTTGGTCAGCGCAAAGGCGCACGGGAACTGACAGTGTGGAGCGCGTGAACTCGACACTGAAACACCCCCCACCGGCACGCGAGCACAACATAGCCTACTTGTGAGCGCGGATATCCGTCGAGCTTTTTCCATATACTTCTCTACCGTCACAAATATCCGCGCTCCTAACACACATTTAATGAACGCCTTGGAGAAAGAAAAAAAAAAAAACATTTCCACAATGTGGGTCAAAGCTTAATTAAATTGAGTCCGATGTTATTCTAACGACTCGAGTCTATATGAGTCACGTTTCCCAGCACTTCTGCTGATATTACGATTTTGGACAGGTTTCCGTCCGTGTGTTATTTTCCCACTCTATGATTGACATGCCAAGAAATACAATCCCATGGCACTTCATACTGATGTGGTTGGATGAATGCCAAAACAAACTGCCATATATCCGGCTCAGCATGTCAATCAAATCCAACGAACGAGTTAATTTTCCCTAATAGAGCCAAAAAGCCTCTCTTTAGGTTCAGTTCAGCGTTTAACACTCGGATAGGCTACGTGCCAGCCAGACAATCTCAAAAGACAACACAGCAAAACAGAGGGAAGACCCGACGCACAACTGCTGACAGATACACAGATATGGAGTCCCTAAAATAATTCATTTAACCCGTTCAGACCTGGATAAAAAAATAAAAGTTAAATATTTGTAACAGTTATTCTAATGTCCATTCTAATGTCCATTATAATGGAAATTGGTTCTGAACAGTAGTAGCAACTTACAGATATATCTGTATATATGTATTTTTTCTAAATAATGTATAAGTATAATTATACTTATACTTATACATTATTTAGAAAAAATACATTAACAATCATTGTAGTGTTTTTTTTTTTATCACTGAATTAAAAAACAAAACAAATATTAAACAGTCTAATAGCTGGTATTCAGTTAGCCTACTTGTTCTGAATGGTAAAAGATCATCAAAAACAAAATTAAAAATTAAAATCTGCAGCAATTATGTAGACAAGTATACACTTAATGAAGGGAGAATGATGATGGCCCTTGGATCGCCTTCTGTGGGGTTCAAACCTGCAACCTTTCACTGACCAGCTATATATATATATATATATATTTTATTTTTTTTTATCACAGTGCCATGCCACCTCCAACTTTGCATCTTACAAAAGAAAAATACTTTTGAAGTTTCGACTAAGCATGAAGAAGAATTGATAAAATGGCCTTTTTCTGTTAAAGGCAAATTGTTTTGAAAATAAAATAGGCTTATATTTATAATAACTTTATATAAGACATGGTCTGAAAGGCACTCAGATTTGATGAAGACTTAACAAAATGTGTAGTAGGATTATTACTGAAATCCCATCTAGCTGTATTGCAATAGCACACAGTACACATCTTTTGTTTACATTGAGACCACTGTCCATTATAATCGAGATCTCAATCTATGATGATATGATTATGACTAGCTTTACTAATGCCATATTCAGGCTTCATTTTAATATAGTATTATTGATGTAAATTTAATGGCAGAATTAATTAAAAAACATAACGTCCATTGGAATGGACACTGAATGGGTTGAAGCATCTCTAGAGTTACTGCCTTATATTTGATGTACTCCACCAAACATGCATTACAGGGTCCATATTAAATTTAAAGTCATAACATTGTTAACGAAGTGTGTTTACAAGTTTACAAGTAGATATTAAGCACATGTCGCACATTTGTATGACTCTGTATTTATAATCACATTGTAACATGAACACTGGAATAGCCTAGTGCGAAATCAACCAAAACATAACGTTTTATTGGCTAAACATTGTCTAGGTGTGAGCACTGGTATTCCTTTTCGACATGATGGCACGTTTGCAAACAGCCATGCGTAAAAACACGCACACATTTGTAGTTTGAAGTACAATTTAGTTGTTTTTGAAACAAAATCCTAAGTAGGCTATATCAGCGAGCGTTAAGGGCAAACAAGAAATGTAGGCTATATCTCGGAATAAAACCGGCGAGTTGATTTGATGGAAAGAAACGTGCGCGCATATCAGAGATGAGTGCGCGCTCATCTTTCTGAATCCTGCCTGTCAGTGGTGTATCCTCTTCTGTCTCCATGATTCGAAACAGCACTTTTAAGCAGTTCATGTGAAATAAATGTGACAATAAGCGTGTCAAACGTGAATGTAGGCTACCTGTGCTGGCTCGCGCGCGCAACTCACCTGCGTTCCGTAGTTTCTTGTTTCTGTAGACGGAGAAAATCACCAGCAGGTTTCCTAAAATATCCACCACTATAGTGAATATGAGGAAACACCCGAGAGTAGTAGTGACCCAGGGTGGCCGGTGAAGTGCTTGCTCGCTAGGGTCCAGTGCAGAGCTGTTCAGAGAACTCCCATTTATAAACATTGTATATCTTCATGAAACTTTTTCTCAATCAACAAAATAAACCGTGCCGTTCAGGCGGCGCGCGTCTCTCCGGTGGGATCTCATCTCTTCGTGGGGTTGTGCGCCCCGGACAACTTTCCTCGGTTCTCTCGTCGGGGCTTCCGTGTGTCGGGGTCTGCACTTTTATGGTTATGTGTGCACCCATCACAATGTTGGTACATGACATCCACGGGCAACTTCAAAGCTCCAGTGAACATGTGATTAACTGCAGAGTTGTGTGTGTTGCCACCCTGTGGTCGTCAACGGTAATGTTGCTTCATTCACCCATTTCATCTGTAATGAGCCCTCTTTCATCCCCTGATGGCCTGATTCATTATTATTTATCCGCATTAAAAGAAGCTTTATTCCGTTTTTCATTCACAAAAAATGTAGGGTATTCGTGATGGAGACTCCCAGGCAGCTCTCTTAATATAATAATAGTAATAATAATAATAATCACACCTGTTTTACAAATAATAATATATAAAACAATAAAATAATAATTATACAATAGTTAGTTTCGGTCCTCTAATAATTTGATTGCCCAAGCAGCGTAATTATAAAAAAAATTGTTCTTCTAATCCTCTCATTTGATTGGCTGAGCGTTCCAGTGAGGCGTTTTAGAGTCAGTGCATTGCTTGGCCACATAAAGCAGTGGTTTGTTTTCATTGCTAGTGTGTGTGTGTGTGTGTGTGTGTGTGTGTGTGTGTGTGTGTGTGTGTGTGTGTGTGTGTGTGTGTGTGTGTGTGTGTGTGTGTGTGTGTGTGTGTGTGTGTGTGTGTGTGTGTGTGTGTGTGTGTGTGTGTGTGTGTGTGTGTGTGTGTGTGTGTGTGTGTGTGTGTGTGTGTGTGTATACAGGCTATATATATAAACCTTACATTTTGTTAAAGTATACCTTAAGTTGTCATAAGTAAAACATATGTAATGTACAGTAGGTCTAATAGCCTATCCCAGCAAATGTACTAATTAATTTTTTACTAAGGAATCTTTCAAAAGTTATAATAGAAACGTTTGTGAATTTGCCATGCAGAATATGGATAATATACATATCACCGTATAATCCAATCTTGCTTCTGTATAGGAATATCTTTTAAAGATAACTTATTGTTAAGTATTTTAAAGTGTAGGCTACATCTTTTACTTTGTACTTTTGAAATTAACATTTAGATCTGTATATCCCATTTTTAAGCTGTGATGTATTGAATACTGTTTCTGGGTCCAAGCCTCTACTCTGTTTAAAAATATATATATATCTCAACAGCCATTTATGAGCATTATTCATTTAAGCTAAGCTTTTAAAAACTCACATCACATTATGTTACAATCACCCTTCACCACCAAGTTTTAGATCATTCAAATTATGTAAATGATAACGTTCAATGAATAGGAAAGCCTATTTTCAGACGTATCTACTGTAATCTAGTATCAGACACTGATTTGTAAGGAAATTTTTACTGGGGTACAGCAAAACATTACTGGGGCTCATGCCTCAGAAGAAAAGTGTCTAGCGTCGCCCCTGGTAGGGATTCTATAATGAAACTCATACAGTCTAATTTTGTGACTGCAACCTAAAAACTTAAAACGTCTCAAGGAGTACATGCTGTCTCCTCGCCTTTAGTTCAAAAACGTGAGCTTGTGATGTCCCATCAGCACTCTACTCCCAGCAGAACTCAGATGTATCCACTGTTCAAGCAGCCTGTCTGCCTCCAGCCATTACGATGCAATTTTAATGCAGCGCCGTGTTCCTAATGGCTCCAGTCGTGAAAGCGGTTAATTACTGTCTCTCATCCGCACGGTCTCTCTTCCAAACGTCTAAAGGGAGACTTAACTGTGAAAGATTTTTACATGTACAATGAATAGACTCATGCTAAACTATATGTGATCCTGTAATGTGGAGCATGAGACGTTCCTGACAAGGGAAAGTAAAGGCGAGGGGAAAGAGAGATGAAATGTTGTTGGGCAATGTAACTATGTAGAGATAAATACATGGAAACGGCATTACTGTTTAAAACATTACTGTCCCATTGTACTTTGAGATTGCATGTTTGAAAATGGGAACTTGGGAAGAAAGAAAGTCATACAAGTTTTTTTGGAGGTTGGGGGACTGTATCCCCAAATGTACACTTTTAACCTGCAAAAAAAAATTATGAAATCCTCTATATAAAAAGTTAACATTAAATCAAAATTGACGAAACTCAATTGTGTAATTGTTTATAAGGAGCCAAACGTATCAGTGAAGAGACTGAGATGAAAATTTGAATATTTAATTAAATAATTTCCAAATATGCAGAATTAGATTTTCTGGCACAGTTAGTAGAAATCTGAAGAAACTAATGTTGCTAATCTTTCTAGAATATTAGCTTCTGTTATTATTTCTTTGTAATGTGCATGTGTTTAATGTTGTTTGTAAGAGAGCAATATTTCGATGACTAATGTTGTTTCTATGAATGTCTGTTTTATTTTAATCTCTAAAACAGACCATGTGGAAGACAGCAAGGCAGCACTGTGAACTCAAAAGCCTTCACCCACCTGTCACAGCCACAGGACATCATCACCCATTTGTGCCCGTGTGTGTGTGAGACTCCAGGAGGAACACATGAGAGTCACATTAATAAATAATGACATACCTTATGCTCAAAACCACAAGACAATAAAATAATCTGATCTTTGCCTCACTCCAGGTTAAATATGAGCTTCAAATCCACATGCAAAGTCTGCAAACATCTAAACCAGTGCCCTTATCAGGAGCTGCTGTTGTTGACCTGACCTCCAATTTAGTTTTGATTATTGTAGCACACTACATTTTGCCATTTACTGGTGAATGACTGGCATAAGAATGCGAACACATTTAGCGCAGTGCCAATGTACTATCAATCAAGACAAAAAAGAAATAGTGAATATATGTTGTAGCCTATACAATACAACAAACGATTATTTGATTAAAGAATGACATTTGCAGAAATACATTTTGACAAGAAACTAAAATAGAAAATAATCTTTTCTCTCTACTGCTGTTTTCCACTGCACTTCAAGTTTTGACAACTACGATGCAATGACGCCCTCTGCTGTATATCACATGGCAGTACATCCCCTTCACCTCAGAACGGAAACTGCTTAGACTAGTCTTACAAGTCTTACTATTTAATTTTTTCTTCAAGATTGGTCATTTTATTTATTTATATATTTTTAAAGTCAGGTACATAAAAAAGTTGATTGGTCTTATTTAAATCCGAAATGTAGGACTGATTAGCCCTAACTAATTGCTAATTGGTCAGACTAGTTCTTAAAATCTGTCTTAACATAGCAGCAATGTTTATGCAACTGGTCCCAGGTCAGTGCAGAATGGATCAGGAAGCTGTGTTGGATAGGCAGTGTTTCAGCAAAATAGTATTTCATTAGTCTGACAAATAAATGTACACATTTAGGTTTGCAGGGGTCTCAAACTTTTCTTCTTTTTTTTTTTTTTTTTTGTCAGCCAAACAAACTCCTTAGACATAAAATATTTACTTGAAGTACCCCCTGCGATTTTAAGTTCACATTTCAATAATTTAACAAGACATTTACATTTTCATGGCTCTCAGATGTCAGTTAATGGTCACATGACGTGCGAGTAAACCAAAATTATGCTGTGGTTATTTTGTCATATAGCCTATGCTTTTTGAACTCTGATATGATATGATATTTTATTTCATATTAAAAATGTCTTCATATTGCTACTGCTTCTTCATATAGATATGCACAAAGACACACAGAACAAACCTGAAGGATGAACAAAATTATAAACGCAACACTTTTGTTTTTGCCCCCATTTTTCATGAGCTGAACTCAAAGATCTAAGACTTGTTCTATGTACGCAAAAGGCCTATTTCTCTCAAATATTGTTCACAAATCTGTCTAAATCTGTGTTAGTGAGCACTTATCCTTTGCCGAGATAATCCATCCACCTCACAGGTGTGGCATATCAAGATGCTGATTAGACAGTATGATTATTGCACAGGTGTGCCTTAGGCTGGCCACAATAAAAGGCCACTCTAAAATGTATCACACAGCACAATGCCACAGATGTCGCAAGTTTTGAGGGAGCGTGCAATTGGCATGCTGACTGCAGGAATGTCCAACAGAGCTGTTGCCTGTGAATTGAATGTTAATTTCTCTACCACAAGCCGTCTCCAAAGGCGTTTCAGAGAATTTGGCAGTACATCCAACCGGCCTCACAACCGCAGACCACATGAAACCACACCTGCCCAGGACCTCCACATACAGCATCTTCACCTCCAAGATCGTCTGAGACCAGCCACCCGGACAGCTGCTGCAATAATCGGTTTGCATAAGCAAAGAATTTCTGCACAAACTGTCAGAAACCGCCTCAGGGAAGCTCATCTGCATGCTCGTCGTCCTCATCAGGGTCTCGACCTGACTGCAGTTCGTCGTCGTAACCGACTTGAGTGGGCAAATGCTCACATTCGATAGCGTCTGGCACTTTGGAGAGGTGTTCTCTTCACGAATGAATCCCGGTTTTCACTGTACAGCGCAGATGGCAGACAGCGTGTATGGCATCGTGTGGGTGAGTGGTTTGCTGATGTCAACATTGTGGATCGAGTGGCCCATGGTGGCGGTGGGATTATGGTATGGGCAGGCGTATGTTATGGACAATGAACACAGGTGCATTTTATTGATGGCATTTTGAATGCACAAAGATACTGTGATGAGATCCATTGTTGTGCCATTCATCCACGACCATCACCTCATGTTGCAGCATGATAATGCATGGCCCCATGTTGCAAGGATCTGTACACAATTCCTGGAAGCTGAAACCATCCCAGTTCTTGCATGGCCAGCATACTCACTGGACATGTCACCCATTGAGCATGTTTGGGATGCTCTGGATCAGCGTATACGACAGCGTGTTCCAGGTCCTGCCAATATCCAGCAACTTCGCACAGCCATTGAAGAGGAGTGGATCAACATTCCACAGGCCACAATCAACAACCTGATCAACTCTATGTGAAGGAGATGTGTTGCAATGCATGAGGCAAATGGTGGTAGCACCAGATACTGACTGGTTTTCGGACACCCCCGAACACCCCCCAATACAGTAAAACTGCACATTTTAGAGTGGCCTTTTGTTGTGGCCAGCCTAAGGAACACCTGTGCAATAATCATGCTGTCTAATCAGCATCTTGATATGCCACACCTGTGAGGTGGATGGATTATCTCAGCAAAGGAGAAGTGCTCACTAACACATATTTAGACAGATTTGTGAACAATATTTGAGATAAATAGGCCTTTTGTGTACATAGAAAAAGTCTTAGATCTTTGAGTTCAGCTCATGAAAAATGGGGGCAAAAACAAAAGTGTTGCGTTTAGATCCATAAACTGTAAACTTCCATCACCACAAAGGAAGGCCCACCACTCCATCCATTCGATTGGAAAATGGAAAAAAAGGCAAAGGACGTTGGGCGCTTTTCTGCTCAGAGTTGATTTTTATTTTTCAACTTCAGGCGCTCAGATCGCTCCTACAAAACGCGAGGCACAGCAGGCAGCTAAAACGTGAGGCGCCCGGGGTGCATAAACAATTTAAAAAAGGCGCCTCTCACTGCAAAAAAATGTCTGATAGGATACCATCTGGGACTGGGCCTAATTCACCCTTCACAGGGAGTTTGATTGACAGGTGATCTGACCAATCATAATCCGCCGAATCCACCATTTTGTCCAACAAAGTCGTCAGGAGAGGTAGTAGATTAAAGTCGGTGGACTTGAACTTTGTGTACACGTTGTGTACTGACGTCTTTCCGCGGTTGAAACAACATTCCTTCTGATGTTCATTCATGTTTATTTGATGCTATAAATGAACTAGAAGGAAGAAGTGATCGGTTTACGAGCACCTTTAACTGAGGCGCTACAGCGATCTGTCACGACTCCTTAAAGAGCCACAAAATGGTATTTATTGTTTACATTTTTTACAGAAAAGACAAAATTTGAAGTATATTAAACATATTAAAAGTAACCTGCTCTGTCCTGTCCTGTCCTGTCTGTTGGCGCGTTGTCAGTGTCCTCTCTGCTCCGTATTTATGTAATTTTCACTGCGTGCACATAATGGCCCTGTCCCAAATGGCAAACTTCAGATGCACTTTCGGTCTTGTGGACTTACAATGGCTGCCGCGTACACGTGTCCATTAAGTCCATGAAACTGTAGGGTGTCCCGTTTGTCTTTTTAGGTTTCAGAAGGGTGCTCTCGAGCGCCCCCCTTTGCGGTTGATATGTGCCCTCGATGTGTACTTTTGTCAAGCCCGCACTGATGCGAGCTCTGCAGCAGACTTCTACCCGACAGTCAAAGCGGCGTTACGTCACGAAAGTGCGGACTCGTAGGAAGACCGCAAGTGCTTAGGGTGATATTTGGGACAGGGCCAATGGCATGAGAGCACCATTGCTTGTCGGATGTTTCAACAGTAGCTAAAGAGGCCGGGTATTTGCGAACTGTCAATTAGAAAAGCAGAAGTTCGAGCAGCCATATTGTGATTACCAACCACCAAAGGGCATCACTAACCCAAATGACCCGGTTTACAGGAGATAGTGATTGCTGCAGGTCGTAATGGGTGTGCCGAAAGGTAGGGGCATGTCAAAAGGTAGACAATGCTACACCAGAAATGTACCCCTAACTCTAACCCACACCCTAACAGGCAACACAAAGCATATCACTCTATGTATTTGTACAGGAAACAGTAAACATGAACTATACTGCACCATGAACATTTGATAATTAGGATAAATAATCAGATCTAATATATAATATTAAATTGAATATACAAAAAAAAGAAAAGAATACAATACTCAACTATACTACAACACTTTACTAGACTTTGTGTTGCAAAGTGTTGATTTGGGAGAAAAGAGAGAAGGAGAGTGTTTGAGCAACTGTTACTGAGTTGGAGTTCTGATATCATCTTCTGAGAGAGAAACATCCTGCAGCAGTACAGTATTAACTAAAGTAGAATTTTTCTACTTAATGAGTACAGCTAGATCCATTTTCCCTGCAATGAAGTTTATGAGGTTTCAACTAGCTGAGCAGTCTGCCTCTAGACAGCGCACAGGCAAGGTTTTCTTTGGCCAGACTGCTGCTTTTGGTCAGAATGGTAGGTTAACTGTACACCCATCATCCTCCATTGATGGACTGACCACAGCCTTCCAGAAGATTAATTTTGGGAAAGGAACTGAAAGTTTTAGAGCAGCATCACCGTTGTACTTAAATCCCAGACGTACACCCCAACTATTGAGCAAACCCCTGCTCATGCTTTTGAGGGTGCTAAGACTGGAGCAAACAGCTTTAGGCAGCCAACTAAAGACCTGTTCATTCCAGCTTATCAGAGAGAGGAGCCAATGGAAGTAGAGGCTTTGTATTCTCCTCCTCTTGAATTACCATCCCTATCCTTGTCTGTATCTCTGCTGATCACGATCCGCTCCCAAAAGCACTCTGCTTCTGACCAAAATATATAGAATATATTCTAAATAAATGTTGTAAATGGAAAAAAAACATTCAGCAAAATTTTTATATATTTTCTTAAACCTTAAAATGCCATAATATATAAGAAAATGGACTTCAAGAGTAACATTTTTTTTTTCAGTCTTTACATTTGGGGTGAATGCAAAATGGTTTTTTTTTTTGGTTTTTTTTGTTTGTTTTTTTGAAAATATAAATGCTTTTTTATTTTACGTAAAAAAAGTAAAAAAAATTACGCATTTTACAGAAAATGCTTGTTTCAGTGTTAGAATTTAGGAAGTAATTATTATCAGCCAGAGATAAGTGTATCAAAGTAATGTCCATATGGCAGTAATATACACTCACCTAAAGGATTATTAGGAACACCTGTTCAATTTCTCATTAATGCAATTATCTAATCAACCATGGCAGTTGCTTCAATGCATTTAGGGGTGTGGTCCTGGTCAAGACAATCTCCTGAACTCCAAACTGAATGTCAGAATGGGAAAGAAAGGTGATTTAAGCAATTTTGAGCGTGGCATGGTTGTTGGTGCCAGACGGGCCGGTCTGAGTATTTCACAATCTGCCCAGTTACTGGGATTTTCACGCACAACCATTTCTAGGGTTTACAAAGAATGGTGTGAAAAGGGAAAAACATCCAGTATGCGGCAGTCCTGTGGGCGAAAATGCCTTGTTGATGCTAGAGGTCAGAGGAGAATGGGCCGACTGATTCAAGCTGATAGAAGAGCAACTTTGACTGAAATAACCACTCGTTACAACCGAGGTATGCAGCAAAGCATTTGTGAAGCCACAACACGCACAACCTTGAGGCGGATGGGCTACAACAGCAGAAGACCCCACCGGGTACCACTCATCTCCACTACAAATAGGAAAAAGAGGCTACAATTTGCACGAGCTCACCAAAATTGGACAGTTGAAGACTGGAAAAATGTTGCCTGGTCTGATGAGTCTCGATTTCTGTTGAGACATTCAGATGGTAGAGTCAGAATTTGGCGTAAACAGAATGAGAACATGGATCCATCATGCCTTGTTACCACTGTGCAGGCTGGTGGTGGTGGTGTAATGGTGTGGGGGATGTTTTCTTGGCACACTTTAGGCCCCTTAAACGAATTGGGCATCGTTTAAATGCCACGGCCTACCTGAGCATTGTTTCTGACCATGTCCATCCCTTTATGACCACCATGTACCCATCCTCTGATGGCTACTTCCAGCAGGATAATGCACCATGTCACAAAGCTCGAATAATTTCAAATTGGTTTCTTGAACATGACAATGAGTTCACTGTACTAAAATGGCCCCCACAGTCACCAGATCTCAACCCAATAGAGCATCTTTGGGATGTGGTGGAACAGGAGCTTCGTGCCCTGGATGTGCATCCCACAAATCTCCATCAACTGCAAGATGCTATCCTATCAATATGGGCCAACATTTCTAAAGAATGCTTTCAGCACCTTGTTGAATCAATGCCACGTAGAATTAAGGCAGTTCTGAAGGCGAAAGGGGGTCAAACACAGTATTAGTATGGTGTTCCTAATAATCCTTTAGGTGAGTGTATATCTACATATAGTGCATGAGCTATGTTTTGAAAGGGCAACAAAGTTTACACTCTTTCACCAGGGACATATACTGCATGTAAATGGCTTACTAAATTATTTTTGCAGGTTAAATTTAGATTTTACCATTACATTCTATAATAAATGACACGCATACTGTGATAAAGGCCTATTCAATCAGGCTTTGTTTGTACCATGACACTGTTCTTCAACTTTCTCTGTCAACTCAGCCTTTTGATCCTTATTTTATGGAGCGCATGCACATGAATACTTCATGGTATAGTATTGGTATTTGATTTCAGTATTATATAGGCCTATTAGAGCACCTGCCAAATGTCTTAAATGTAAATGAGCAATGTGTTTCAGGATCTACACGTAGCAGTCATTTTTAACTATAAACCAAAATAACAAAAATGCAGGAGAATAACAACCGCTAAAGATGAGAACGGACTAATGGGAACACAAATTGAGGGCTATAAATACACAGAGAAACCAATTGGCATAACAAGGAGCAGGTGATACAAATCAATCAAACAATGATTCCCCATATAAACAAACGGGAACAAGTTTTAAAACCATATGGTTCTTCTCAGACGAAGGCTGCATCCTAGTGAGAATATGTCATTCAGAGGCTAATATTTGTCTTTGTCTGTGAACTGTAGCAGGGTTACTATATTCAGGGATATTTACTTCTCTCAGCGGGACTAAAGATGTGAGGTTGGTCGATGAGAACACTTCCTGTGGTGATGCAAATTCACACATCCTCGTAATCTTTCATAAAAATAACTTCCCCCTCCCTCTTGCAGCATAAACTCTTCTCTGATGATGTGATCTCTCACATGAGACCCATATATATAGATAGATAGATAGATAGATAGATAGATCTATCTATCTATCTATCTATCGATCTATCGATCTATCGATCTATCGATCTATATACAGTATATATATATATATATATAATCAATATTTTTTTTATTTTTTTTACTCGGATATAGCCTACGTCACAAAAAAACGGTATTTTTGTTTTTGACCGCAACTTCCATTTGTGTCTACTATAATTAATATAATTAATAAAATAAAATGTGTGAATGTGATTGCATTACATATTATTGACTGAATGCATCAACTTACATATAAATGGGTTAATGTACAATTTGCCCTGAAAATGATTCTGCTTGGTTCATGAATGAGGCACAAAATGAATATATTTTGTAACACCTAATCTGTATGTGAATGAACACACACTTAGCTAAGTTAAAACTATTGCCACTCACTCAGTGCATTTATGTAGGCTCTCTCACAAAATAAATAAAGCCCTTATGATCCGATAAAGATCAAGTAGCCACTAAACAATATATAATTTAATGTTACATTTTCTGGAAAATGCAGTACAGTGTTTTAAAATTGCCATGCAATTCTCTAGAGTGACTACTGAACCTAACTGAATCAACACTGAACTGACTTGAGCTAAATAATGACACTATTGGCTTGTTAGAGCTTCTTTAGAGCATAATTTGAATTTGTTACTATTGTGAATCTGCTTTGAAACAATCTGTATTGTATAAAGCACTATATAAATAAAAGCGACTTGACTTGTATGTATATTCAATATTGTAAACTGTAGTCTACTGTAGAGAATGGTGTTATGCGTAGTGCTTGCATCAGACATGGCCTGAGGATTAGGTATAGGAGTGAATGGTTTCACTTAGTGCGTCTCAAGTACCACTTTGACATTTTTTAAACTGTTATGTCCTATTTCTAGACCACTAGGGGGCAGTATAAAATGCTATAAATTTTCAGATGTATAAATTTGACAGTGAACTGGGTGTATAAGTACATTTTAATAAGACACATACCCCAATTACATCAGCTTGATATTACACTGATTCAGCCGATATCCCTTAACTCTAAACATGAGTCACTATATCTGATTTACATTTATCAAAAATAACGTTACTGCCTGAAACATAAATATGATACTAGGTGCCAGGCCCAATAGGCTTTCTCCTCCACTCCTCTCTGCGAGTTTGATCTGCCCAATAATAATAATAATACTAACAAGAGTGGGAGATTCATTTACGGTCCTCTGTTTTGGGGCATCAAGTTGTGGGGAAAAAACATCTTTATACAAATTTTGGTTAAAAAAAATCCTGAAACCCCAAAATGTATTGGTGATAAAAAAATAAAAAAATACCATTGTTTTTGCCTATGCGTATATAATTTCATGTCATTTTATTTTTTAAACAACTGAGTCCTGGTGTCCACTACAGAGGACATAGTATAACATTTGAATAAAATATCATTTTTCAAAATGTAATTTTTTTTTTCCATTTGTTTCTTATGCTCTAAACAATGTGATGACATGAGAAAAAAAAAAAACGAAATCCAATTTAAAAAAATAAATAAAAACTGGGTCTCAGGGGGATATATATAAAAAAAATTGTTTAGATTTAATTTATTTCTATTTCAGTTTTAGTTTTATTCATTTAGTAATGGCAAAATTTCTCTGTTTTTCATCTAATATTTATTTTTTATATTTCTATTTCTAATATTTATTTTAAATATTTTTATTATTAATATATTTTTTGTTAACAATAACATTGAGTTTTGGAGGGAGTATGATGAAAAAGTTTTTGGGTGAACTATATCCCTTTAAGTCCACCTTAAAAACAATGACTGCACCGAGGGGAATGAGGGATGAATAATTTGAAGTTCAGCTGCGGCACTGACCCATCTTTAACTCTTTTCTTTTTCTAGTCACAGAGTGATGCATGAGGGCATGACCTCAGATGTTTATCAGACCCAATGGTGAAGCTGCCCACCTCTCCCTGTCAGGTCTAATTTAGTTATTCTGCAACCAGTATCACAGTTAAAATCAATGGGCCGTTGAGCCATTGTCCCAGGAGACCTGCCACACACTAAAGCACAAACACAGGCCAAAACTACATTCTTTTACAGTTTAATAACCAAAAATATTCATAAATCAAACAAGTGTGAAATGTAAGAAAAACAGTTGTGTGGACAGCAATTCATATTACAATAAAAAAAATGGTGTGCCTTCCATCATCATACAGGTAGCAAGCTCTGCACAAGTGAGAGATGCATCCATGATCATGACTACAACATATACATAACAATATGCAACAATATGCATAACATTAAGTAAGATTTCCTCGTGAGGTCAGTCACTCTTTTCACTGATACAGCTCCCAATATTTAAGATGCAAAAGATGACAAATACAAAAAACAGTAGTGTATTCAGTGAGAATGTTGCACAATCAGATGTAATGCAGCCTCATGAATATATAAATATTATAATCATATATATGTGTGTGGGTGTTAAGCCAGAGGTATTTACAATGAAATCAATGGAATTCTCTCACAACGGAATGAAACGGCATCATTTTTTAAAAACAAACTGTTTACATTTTCCATAAGATTGAATTTAACATTTGTATAGAATAAGTATGTGCTCTATGTACACTGTACATGTTCACATGAGATTTTATTTTTATTTTTCTAGATACTGTGGTATCTTCTTATGATATATGTTCCCAATATGTATGGTATCCAAAGCAAATGAAGTATATCTGTGATTAGCCAATCAAACACCTGCTCTGGTGACTTGATTCTTTTAAAATATATTTAACATCACCAAAAAAAAACTACTTAACCTCACAAAGGCTCTGCTTTGGCGGAATATGATTATGCTACAAGATCATATTTTAATATGATGACCTGTCAATAACAGAACACATATAAAGGGACCATGACACTTTTGAAATATGCAATAAAATATAAATAACTCTGACCGATATGATTTTTAGAGATGTAACGTGGATATTATCCTATCCTGTTCGCTCCCAACGAATCAAACCAATGCAACCCTTCCTTTGGAAGTCTTTCATGTACTCATCTCATATCGCATAAAATATCATAGCTGCACAAGTATGATAAAATAATGTACATATATTACAGCTTAATGAAGAAATATAATAACAACAGCATGATGTAGAAAAAAGGCATTACAGCAACAATGGTGTTATAGTTTCTAATATCGACTGAATGAAGAGAATCTAATGTGAATATCCTAAATGGTATGTGGTGATCTCTGATCTCAACTATTCCCTTATTTTGATTCTGTTTCTCTTTATATGCAAATCTGTACACTTCTCGTTCTTCGTTTAAAACACCGAAAAGGATCTTGGGATTTAGAAAACTAGATCAAAATACCAAAACTGCTTTCTCCGACTTCTCAAGCTGCACTTTGTACTCAGTATGGGGTTCAAGAGTGTGCCACTAACAAACACACACGCACAAACACACACACAAACACACACACATACGTTTTATCGGGACATTCCATAGAGACAAATTATTTTTATACTGTCCAGACTGTATTCTGTCCTCTAACCGCATCATAGAAAATGTTATGCATTTTCACATTTTCAAAAAATATCACTTAGTATGATTTATAAGCTGTCCCCACAAGGACAAGGGTTTTGGATATTGTTCCCATAATGTAGGGTTTACCAGGACCACACACACACACAACACATGATGCTTTCTCTTTTCATATAAGACACACCCAGAGATTCACAGGGAGTTACACACACACACACACACACGTACACACAGCTGACGGAAAAGGAGATAAAAAAAAAATGACCAGACAGGAACAGATACCCTGGAAACCAGACATGCTGTAGTTTTTAAAAACAAACGGATGCACTGAAGCGATCAAAAGAGTTGGTTTAAAACTCTGCTTTTGAATTCGCTTCTGATTCTGCTTCTAACAGCACAAACACACGCACACAAAAACAAACATTTTATCTCACCATCAAAGAAAATGCTCTGGGTATACTGCAAAAAAAAACCTGATTTTCTTAAATCAATATTTTTGTTTTACACCATCCTTTGAACATTCTAAATTTACTTGGGAAGCAAAACAGTCCAATCTATTTTCTTAAACCCATTGGAAAATTGTTTTTCATTGCTTAATGCATAAACCATGCTATATTTGGCTACATTTACACTTAAAAAAAAACTGCCAATGGCGTAAGAACCATGACATTTATTCCAGCTACATTCTCTGAAAGCAAGCCTTAATTTCTTATACAATTTTGCTTTCCAAATCAAGTTATTATGTAAGAATGTTCAGATATTTTTACAAAAAAAACAAAGTGACAAAAATACTGTTTAGGAAAATGATTTTGCAGTGCACATTAGGGAGGAAATGTTAGAAAAATCATTAAATGGGTAAAAATAATATCCCAAGACTGCACTTTAAAAGGTCTCTCCAAACTGAATATTCATGTTTCATCCTGGTTAACTTGATATTTCCCAGGTATCTGTGGTGCATTGAAAGATGGAATTTGGGATGTAAATTTAAATCGTGATTAATCTGGTATTTTTGCCTCACCAGCAGAATTTATTTCTATTAAATGGACAGTGACCTAGAATCCAGCTTTTATTGTGGAGATGAATCACTGTGCAAAAATAGAAATACTATAAATAAAGCATTGTGTAAGCCATGAGGAAAAACCCCACAATAACGATTATTTACAAAGATCTTTTTTAATCTTTTGCTAAAGCCTTCCTTTACTCAGCAGGGGAACAGCTATAGAAATCTCAGTTTGTCTGGTTAACTTCCTCCGCTGAGTAATGGGATGCGTTTCTAAATTCAAAAACTAGAAAGAATGATTCAGAGTTCTGAATATGCATTAGACCTTGTTATGATGTTCTTTCTCTGAGCTTGAAGCAAGTTGGGAATAAGGGCACAGTATAATGAAGGATTGTGTTACTCCCTTGTAGGTATAATTACCATATTCGCATGCAATATTGCTGATATGCTCTAACTGTGGGCAGGTGAATTAAATAGAAATAGAAAACATACTCGCTCACAATGGGCTGATAATGTCAAAGTGATCTCCACTCTCAGCATGCGGCCTGATTTCCATCTCTTGTCTTCCTTCCCAATTGTGGTCCTTCTATCCATAGCTTCCTCTCCCTTATCTTTTCTCCTCATACTTTCCATTGTATTTGCCTGTCTAATATAGACACATTTGTTAGATTTAATGTGATTCGATCAGTACTTTTTGATCAAATCTCAAAATCTCTTTTCTGCTACAGGACTGTTGTTCTGACCTGTTCTGTCAAAAAAATCAGCATGCTTAGAGAATACAACTAAATCTGATCAAGAACCGCGGTCACCCTTGATTTCACTGTTAAAACAGTAATAATAATGCTTGATTTTAAAATAAAGGGAAGGAAATACACACACATACATACATACATACACAGTACAATCCTTGTCTGGTTCTCTCTCCAGCACTGTTTTTCCCTAGAGACACTTTACTGCACTCCGGCTATTCTTAGACGACAGACCATTTCTACAGAGAAAATATGGCTGTGCACATTACAGTTATGTTTTAATTGACTCTCTCTTAATAATTCTTTATCATTACCACTCTGTTTCTTCTCTTTGATGTATTAAATATTGTAGTTTTAAATCCAGCTGTTAATAAGCCACCAAAGTAACTATCTAGATGTAATAATTAATTGCCGTTCAAAAGTTTGGGATCAGTAAGATTTTGTTTTAAATATTTTTTTTCTTTTATTCTCACCAAGACTGCATTAATTTGATTTTTTTTTTTTTTAAACACCGTAAAAGGAGTAATATTGTAAATATCCTTACAATTTAAAATAACTGTTTTCTATTTGAATATGTTTTAAAGTGTAATTTATTCCTGTGATTTTAGCAGCCAAAACTTCAGTCTTCAGTGTCACATGATCCTTCAGAAATCCCAATTTGCTAATTTGCTGCTCAATAAACATTTCTTATTATTATCAATGTTGGAAGTAGTTGTGCTGCTTAATATTTTTGTGGAAATCAGGATAAAAAAAAAAATCAGGATTTTTAGATGAATATAAAGTTCAAATGAGCAGCATTTATTTGAAATAGAAATATGTAACATTTTAAATGTTTCTACTATCTCTTTTGGTCAATTTGTAGGTAAAGTTCACCAAAAATGAAAATTCTGTCATCATTTACTCACCCCCAAGTTGTTCCAAAATGTCTTTCTTCTGCTGAACAAAAAATTAATTTTAAAGAATATGGGTAACCAAACAGTTGATGGGCCCCATTGACTTCCATAGTATAGAGAGAGAGAAAAAACTATGAAAGATACTATGAGAGTAAATGATGACAGAATTTAAATTTTGGGTGAACTATCCCTTTAATGCATCTTTGCGGAATAAAAGAGAATAAATAAATAAAAAAATCTTTTTATATACTATATAGCTATATTTACTATATATAGTATAGTAAATGCATACTAGAAGGCATAAAGGAAGACCACAGTTGAGTATTCAGCTGTATGTCAGTAAGTGTGATATTCTCTGCTCTGGTCAGCAGAAGCTCAGATCTGTCTGACTCTGGAAACACTACAACAAGAGCACTGGAGGCTTGTACTGCAGGATGGTCACCATGGAGATGATTGACAGCAGGAGGCATTTCAAAGCTTTACAGCAACCACACAAGCTCCGGCTCGACCCAAACACAACGGCGCCACCTGGAACAAAAACACAAATCCCAATTAGAGAGAATGGATTCGACTTCACAAACGGTCTCTTTGGCGGTGCATTTATGG
The DNA here is from genome assembly GCA_021554675.1 of Leuciscus idus. Lineage (NCBI taxonomy): Eukaryota > Metazoa > Chordata > Actinopteri > Cypriniformes > Leuciscidae > Leuciscus > Leuciscus idus. The sequence continues at coordinate 42,382,531 of CM038623.1, read as the reverse complement.
GATTGATCTTCTCTCTGTCAACACACACTGCTTTTTTTGCTCCCTCTCCCGCTCACATACACTTATATGTAAACATACATCGTCACCCACACACATCCCGAGGCTTGTTTTTTTACAAACGAAACAATATGAACTCTCAGCATGTGGCCGAAGGAAATGTCACCTAAAAACATAATGAGAAATGAAGCCCGGGAGAAATCAGGCGGTTGCTATAGCGCGAGGTAATAACAGACGCTGTGATGCAGAGAAGAGCTGTGCTTCTGTCAAAATGATGGAGGCCCTGCATTTACATAATGAACAAACAGCACCGTAAACAAACAGCGGCAGAGGAACGAGGCAGAATCAAACCGTAACAGAAAATGGAGCTGTTTCTTGTACGTGCGACATGAAGGGAACAGAAGTTGGATGAATAATGTAAATGTGCATATATTAGAAGAAAGTCAGGCAGATGGACAAACACAAAGTGTTTACCTGCGTCCACTCATTGGTTTGAGGATCGTAGGCTTCCACTGTGTTCAGGTACACCTGCCCATCATAACCACCGACAGCATAAAGACGGTCCCCAAGAAGACACACGCCAACAGCGTCTCGGCTGAGGCTCATGGGAGCTACTGCTGTCCACATGTCCGTCTTCGGGTCGTACCTGAAAGAAGTCGTAAAATAGTAATTATATAGACAGGAAAATTCAGCCATGTTGATTTATAAATATATTATCTAGATTTATATTTCGCTAGAACTTGCCATCTCTATAATACCTCATGTCAAGTCAAGTCAAGTCTAGTCACATTTATTTATATAGCGCTTTTTACAATACAGTTTGTTTCAAAGCAGCTTTACAGAGATAACAGGAAAATAATGCAAAAAAGGTTATAGCGTCACAGTCCAGCTTAAGTAAGTTCAGTGATGTTTCATTTTTGTTTAAAAAAAGTTATCAATTTAGTTAATTTATATATATATATACTGCTCTGGAGTAAACCGTGATGTCATCGTCCAGCTCAGTTCAGTTCTTGTATAATAGAGTCAATGCAGGCAGATCGATATTATTGTTGAATATTAAAATAAATGTTACATTTAAGCAACTAAGCAAGCCAAGCCAATGGCAACAAAGGTGGAAAAATGCGACAGTGGCAAGGAACCAAACCTCCATCAGGTTATGGAGTTATGGAGCTCATGTCATATAATTTCCTTTTGTCTCTTTTCTGTCAACAATATAGTCATCAATAAAGTACCCATATTAGACTTGCACACAAATACATTCATATTTCAAATCTTATATTTAAATATAACAAATCATTCGTAGCTGTGAATACATCTTCAAATTGAATTGTACAACTAAACCCTGATGTGCCATCATTTTCACCACCCTGAATAATTTTGACCCAATAAAGTATAAAAAATGTGGACTTTATTAATCCCACAAGGGGCAATAACAATAGGGCTTAAAACACACATAACAGACTTATCTCAGACATATCCAAACACATAACCATATTAAAACAAATGAACCATATTAAAATATGAATAAATCACAATACGTATTACTTACAACATGCTTCAAAATAAATTATAAAAAGTTGTTGTACTCGTTTAGGAGAAAACAGCATTGGTGAAAATTGCTTAAAACGAAGCATGAGAAATGTTATGCGTGAAGAAAAAAAAAATCAATTTGGGAATATTTTTATCGTGCGTTATTTACGTACAGTCAGTAATGTTCTCACATTATTAATAATATGTGAAAATATTTTTAATTGTATTTAGGATACATGAAATGCTAGTTATAAAATAAGAAAAAAAATTGCCATTTTACTTTAAAAATGTCATTTGTACCAAAAAAAAATATTTCTGTCATTTCCACAACAGAATTCTATTGAATACAATATAAGAGTTCATCTAGCAAAAGTTCACAGTCCACAAGAAAGACCCATACAGCATGCAGTATATGGGGTGAATTGATAAATATTTGATAATTTTTTCTCAGAAGGATATACTACCATTCAAAATTTGCGTTCAGTATTTTTTTTTAATTAATTTATTACATTTATTCAGTAAAATTCAGTTAAACTTTTTAACACACCTGCCCCGCCCCAAATCTACGTAGTTCATCTTACATTGCATAGTTGATTGGTGATGAACATGAAGCAGGGCAACAACTCACTGCGTGATGTAGCCAATAGAATGGCTGTTGAAGCCTAAAACTTTATGTGTAATAATTCGTTCATGATGTTAAATAAAATAAATAAATTCTAAAGCTACTTTTTGTAATGTATATTTGATGCTTTTTTCATTTAACACAATAATGACTTGATCTTTTGGGGGTAATTTCAGAGCCAAATTTGATGTGTGATTAGATTAATTAATCACCACATTGTGTAAAAATATATTACAAAATGTTTATTTCAAATAAATGGTGTTATTTTGAACTTTCTATTCATCCAAAAATCCTGGAAAACAAGCATCACAGTTTCCACAAAAATATTGAGTACATTGAGCACCAATCAGCATATTAGAAATGAGAATCATTTTTGAAGGACCATGTGACACTGAAGACTGGAGTAATGATGCTGAAAATTCAGCTTTGCCATCACAGGAATAAATTACATTTTAAAATATATTAAAATAAATAGTTATTTTAAATTGTATTAATATTTCACAATTGTACTGTTACTACCATATTTTACTGTTATTACTGTATTTGACTAAATAAATACAGCCTTGGTGAGCATAAGAGACTTCTTTCAAAAACATAAGAAATCTGTAATGAGAAAAACTGTGCTGCTAAACAGGCGAGAAAGATATGCAGGAAGGAAACGTGTATCTGTTCAGTCTCCTTTCTGTCAGAAGTCCCGTCGAGCAAACTTTGACTGACAGAGACTGAGAGCAGTCAGGGTGCAAGAAGTGTTCAGCAGACAGACAGCTCTTTTAAACAAAGATGCAACAGGGGCAGAGAGACAAGACAGATGAGAGAAGATGATGAGCACGAGTCAGTCACACTAAAGACCAAATACATTCTAAGTCAACATAGTGTTTCCAAGACATGGCCAAGAGGAAATCACGCTCAGAGGCCACTAACCACCCAGAAAAATCATCCTGGCAGGCTTAAAAGTACATAAAAAGCAGCACATAAAATCTAAATGTTGTGGAGCATGGTGTTCCTTCTCCTGGAAAAGAGCTTTTATCTGTTCATTTATTTGGAAACTCACTAGGATAAAACAACCCTTTCTTCACGAGGTCATGCATAAATCACAAGTGGGATTTTACCAATGCTCCTGTTCAAATGGATTCTCTCAATTTTTCATTAATACCCAAGCTCCCGTGTCATGTGGTGCTCAGACAGTGTGATGAAGGAATAAATGGCACTTCCCACATGGGCTTCACTCATCATGAACTTTCTGCTGTCCAAATCAATAGACTCAAACATAACACGCTGGCACATTTCAGAAGTGCAACTTAAGCAATGTGATCAATTACTAGAATGTGTCAAAGACTAGTCTGATGCTAATAAAAACTCTATATAAGAACAATACAATAATAATACATAGTAAATGATGTTCCATCTCTTACGTAGGATCGCATTTAATACTTTCTGTAATCAAGGGATAACCAATGAGGTTCATTCTCACGTGTCACGGCAGCACATCTGAGCTTCCGTTAACCAAATTTACTCAAGGTTCTCACGCGTCAAGTAAGTACGGTTGAGCTTCCATTTACAATATTTGAATATGCAATGCATCGATTTTGATGGCGTAATTATGACATCCAAACTCAAAAGTAGGACCCAGGCAACATAAGATTTGTTCATATCTATGCCAGTGGTACAGTACATCTCCATATTAGTCATTAGAAAGTATGACCTAATGCTTTGATAGATGCTTTTTTTGTCTTTCTAGCTCAAAACACTGAGAAGGAAGCTGTGCTAAAATGGTTGTTTTTATGACACTTTAAGGACATTTTAATGGTCTCTTAATGATACACACAAAAAAATAACTCTACAGAGATCATGTGGCAATGAATTTCAGAATACTTTATCAGACTTTGCACATTCCCCGACTTTCAACTATGAAACCATTACAAAGGAAATATCTCATACCCTTCAGTAACCTGCACTACCCTAAGTTTGTACTGTGCTCATTCTCTTTAGGGACTCATCTGTAGCACTTTGATGTAAACACATTTGTTCTCGGATTGCTATATTGTCTTCTTCATCTTCGCCTTGGGCTTTGAGACCTAACCATAGTATATGACTGTTTGTAGTGACATATACTGGTATTTGCCACCTACACAAGAATGAGAAACTTCTTGTCTTTCTTTGGAGGTCTGCAAAAATCATAAATATTGAGTTTAAGAGTAAGACTAGCAGAGTTTCTCAACTGGTGGGTTGTGAGACAAAAATAGGTCTCAAGTCTGTGACTAAACCATTTAATTGGCCAAAAAAAAAATTTGATAGGGAGAAGAAAACGCCATGAACTCCATCTCAGTTGTTGAACTCCATCTCAGGCTACGTCTACATTAATCCGGATACATTTGAAAACGGCGTTTTCGTTTATAAACGCTCTCCGTCCACACTAGCGTTTTCAGGCGTTTTCAGACGTTTCAGTGTGGATGAGAAACTTTTGAAAAACGCCTGAAAACGCTAAATTCACCTTACTGCGCATGCGTAAAACCTCAAAGATCACTGATATGATTCAGATGGAAAAATAAATAATGAAGTTATCGGACAGCTAGGATCATTTTATTTACAGTAGTAAAATATCTCACCATTCACTGATGCGGTCCAGGTCGCACGCAGTCACCATATGTTTGGTCTAAAACGAAACTGCTCTCATGTATTGCCGCAGGACAGCAAATGTGAGTAAATTCTGTCATCTTTGCAGGACTGTGATACGAAGAGTGTACAATGTAGAATATTTTTAGCAACAGTGTGAAAGTGAATAGCACATAACAGGCACAATACTGGTATAAACATGAATATCTATTGGTACAATATGCGTAACATGACTAAATTTATGTCATCATTTTTAAATACCACCGGTTTCACAGTCCACACTACAACGTGAAAACTGCATTTTCAAATGTATCCACTTTGGAGTGCGTTTTCAAAAAAGCTTCGTTTTCATTAATAAAAACGCCGTCTCAGTGTGGACGGAAGGCCAAAACGGAGAGAAAAATAGATATACGAAAACGTATTAGTGTGGACATGACCTCATAGGGCTGCACAATTAGCAATTTTTCTGATAAAAATTGTGATTTAAAATTTTCTAAATAATTTGCATATCATTATTAGTATTAAAGCTACAATATGTAATTTATTTCGCCGCTAGGGGTCGCTAACCTCTTACAATAACCAAGCCGTAGGTTGATGACGCATAAGCGGAATTATGGACCTTGTCGTCATGCTGTTGGATCTAAAAATGTTTATGGATGAGTGAATACATTGATGTTTTTAACATGACTGTGGTATGAAGCAGGTCGCGATTGCTAATGAGAGACAGATATCAGCGCCACACACGAGTCCCGCGGATATAAAAGAATAAGGACATTTCATTCTACCGAACTACCCACAAGTGCAGAATTACTACTCACACAGGTCAGTTTATTAGACGAATGAAACTTGTGAGGTAACGCAGCGCTTTTTCACTTGGTCTACACTATCACACTAAACTGCATTTGAGAGTGTTGAAAGTTATAATGTTATTCTATGTGTTAGTTTGTTGGCTGTATGATACTAGCAGTAAGCTAGATCAACATTAGAATTACATACTGATCATATTCTAACATTTCATCATGTTGAGCTATATAACATTGATTAGTTTTAAGTACATTTGCTCACCTGTCTAATAAAGTACATGCAAGAGTGGCGTCAAGTCCAAGTTAGTCGCGGACGTGGAGCTCTCAGCATCTCGAAAACGCCACGCTGATATTGATCCTCGTTTTATTTCTCCTTTTGTCCCAAAGTCTGCTTGCCATGGTCCATAATATTTGAACGAAACAACAACAGCGTGAGCTGTTTTTTTTAGACGTAACGCAGTTGTCCACGTCTGTCGCCATGGTTACTGTGACAGTACAAGCAGAAACCAGGGATAACGCGGATATTATGTCATTGACAGGCGATAAGTGAACAAGGACAGGCACTTTTTAAAATTGTGAATTTCTCTGAATTTACAAATTCTTGGAAACATTTAGGATAATGGAAGTACACAATTGAAAGAAATATATAACACCGTGCAAGTGGTTTTTGGATATTTTGATACAAAATTATTACATATTGTACCTTTAAAGCTTCTCTTTTGTTGACAACATATGGTTTATAAGAACATTGACCCCCGTTTCTGTCCCTTTGATTTCGGCCCTTTTTACCTTTCGACACAGTCTGACAGTCGAGATGCTAAGCTTGAGGCTGGGGCATCATGTCCACCGATCGCATACAGAAAGCCATTCCACGTCGCTACGCCAACACCGCCTCTGCGTTTGGACATGGGAGCGCAGCTGCTCCATTTGTTGGTGTGAGGATCGAAACACTCCACTGATTTCAGACATGAACTTCCATCCCGGCCACCCACAGCATACAGCCTTAAAAAGAGAGACAGATAATGAGAATTAGAGATTCAACAGACAGACAACAATGGCATACATGGACTCTGTTCAATTAGAAATAAATTGTTTCGCTTTCTATGCTTACTTGCTGTTTAAAACTGCAACTCCCACAGTGCTTCGAGGTGTTGCCATGGATGCAACAAAGCTCCATTGGCGAGCTTGAGGGTCCCAACGTTCCACTGTGCTGAGATAACTCCAACCATCATGACCTCCTACTGCATACATGGGGCCTTCTAACACTGCAACACCTACAAACACATGATTACAGATCGTATAAGCTTTCATTTGGCTTTCAAGCAAAATTCAAGTGTGCACTATGCTTGAAAATATCATGAAGGGTCCAATGATTTCTACAATGCGGAAAACATGGATGGATAGAATTTATGGTCAAATTTGTATGAATAAATCAAAAGTAGGGCTATAGACTTCAAATTGTGATATGGACTAGTGTCTGTGAATAGAAAACCACAAAAAGACTGCCATGTCTCCATGTTCTGCACGTCTATGTGTGAATGAACGGCACAGTCTCATCTACTATAAACATACTCAAGCACGTGTGGCGCTTGTGTTGTTTTCATTCAGCGTCTGCAGTCTCACTATATGAGGACATGAACACACAAACTTAAAGGGATAGTTCACTTTGAAATTTAATTTTGGTATGTTTTAGCTTACCTCAAGGGCATCCAAGATGTAGGTGTCTTTTTTTCCGCAGTAGTTTCAATTTTGATATTTTTAGGTCAAACCGTTCTTGTCTGTCAGTCATATAATGCAGGTCTATGGTCACTGTCTCAAAGAGCATGCACAGAGTCCAAATTAAAACAATTCCCCATCGTCCAAATTAAACAATTCCCCATCGTAAGTACACATTGATGGCCCAAGACACGAAACGAGCGGTTTGTGTAAGAAAACGAACAGTATTTATATCGTTTTTACCTCTTGTACACAGCCACGTCCAAGTGATCTGAGAGCGCGGGCGGGTATAGATATATACACTAGATGTCGCCTTGGCTACTGCAGTTCATTGGAACGAAACCGTAGCCAAGGCGACATCAATGTGTACTTACGATGGGGAATTGTTTAATTTGGACGATGGGGAATTGTTTTAATTTGGACTCTGTGCATGCTCTTTGAGGTGGTGACCATCGACCTGCATTATATGACTGACAGACAAGAACGGTTTGACCTAAAAATATCAAAATTGAAACTACTGCGGAAAAAAAGACACCTACATCTTGGATGCCCTTGAGGTAAGCTAAAACATACCAAAATTTAATTTCAAAGTGAACTATCCCTTTAATCACCAGAGATGCTGTGGGAGTCACTTCACCAGCATTTCACAATTTCATTTGATAAAACTATTGTCAAATACACATTAAAACTCAAAGATCTTCACTACAAACTGGCAAACAAAAAGTTCAGTTTAACTTGAAGAAATTATGACAGAAATAGCTCACTATTTTACAGTAGAAAGTACTTATAATAACAACAACAAAATAGTTACAGTTTATTAAAACATTACTTTTAAGGAATCAGCACTTTGTTCGCCCACAATTGAAAGGTATTGTTCAAATTTCCATAGATTATACAGGTATTTTAAAGATTTATACACATTTATAAATATGAATTAAATTGTTAACATTTTAGGCATTCATTTGATTATCATCATTTTTGATAACAAATTTTTATTAAATCATAAAACACAGGATCCAGAAAAATTTAAAAGGACAGAATTTCTGAAAAAGTAAAACATTTCATAGTAGACTATTATTGATAAAATTGTAATAATTATTAACAAAGAACCGTAAATTTGGTTAAAAAAAGGATTTTATAGGGCCAAAAATATTGTGTCAAGCAATCAAGAAACATAATTCAAGTGAATGACAATAAAAACTACAATGTCGACACTAAATGCAAATGTTATTCCTCACCTAGGCCGTGTCTATGGGTGGACATGGGGGGCATGACGCTCCAGCTCTTGCTGCGGGGGTTGTAACATTCCACTGTGTTGAGAGTCTTGAGGCCATCTCGTCCTCCAACCACATACAGGCGGTCGTCGAGAACCGCCACGCCGAACTGCAGCCTTCTTCCACTCATAACAGCCACCTGCCGCCATGTGTCCCTCCGCAAACAATACTGCTCAATACTAGTGGCCCCTTTAAAAACAATTACAATCATTTATGAAGACATCTGTACATAAGCAGGGCCCATATGAATTCAGATACCTTCCCTATTGATAAAGAGAACAAATGAAGCTCTTTAAAGTCTTGACTGTTACAGATAAGCAGAAATCTGAAAAAAGGTATGTTAGAAATGAAAGAAAAAAATTACATAATACATTTTTGTGAGGTTTATGCTTAAGTAAAAAATATTCTAAGATATAAAATACATTTATTAAAGGCAGGGTAGGTGATTTGTTCCAGAAACATTTTTTTGTTATGCTGGTTGAAAGTATCTTCACATCCTGATAGCAATCACTAAGTTAAGTGGTCTAAATGTATTTATATATATACCATCTGTGGGAGGTGTAGGACCATAAAATGTTCATCCAATTATTGCATTCGATCTCCACCTGCCTGTCAACGTATATATTTTATATATTTTCATACCTCCGCGTCAGTCACCGAGCACCGCAGCCAAAAAAGCAGCCACCTTTTACAGTTCCTTATGGACCAAAACAACAAGCTTATGCTGCATTCACACCATAACTACTGTCATTTGGAAGAGATGGAAACCCGTGACGTTATACTCGGAGCGGTTCGAGACTCGAATTTATGCGTTTCAATGGCAACACTATTAACGCCGAAATGAATCTGCAGCAGTTGTTTATGCTCTTTAAGTTGTTTATGTTCATTATTATTTGTTATGTTATGTGCCTCGAGACATGAGGTAGTTTAACTACTCTTAAGGCGCTTTTGTTTGCTCCCTGCTGTACGCGTTCATGTGTTTTGAAGGAGATGTGGCTTTGGAGACGCTCTGAAGGGAGGGTAGGATCTTATGCTTTCAAGGCTACCTCGTTGAAGCAGTTGAGGCATTTTTACTGGGTACAGGGAACACAATGGGAACACAGATGAACCTGTTTTTTAATCATCTCTGAGTTAATAGGCTAAAATAAGAAACAGGAAGTACTGTATAAAGCCCTAAGGACCAAACTGTGGAAGCAGAAGTCACCATGATTCTTTTCTAGACAATTGGCTAGTTGTCTTCTAAAAATGTACAGTAATTGCATGGAATGAGTAATATTAAAAAACTTTGTGAACCTAGTTTTACAGACAGCAAAAACTCCCATTCGTTTTCTCCATAAAGAACCGTTTTTTTTTTTTTTTTTTTTTATTACCATAAGCTGTGAGGTTAATATATTATAATATATAATATATCATTGTGTTCCATAGAAGCAATAAGTCAGTGATACATCAACAGAATTTAAAAATATATATGTTTAATAGCCAAATTCCTGGCAAAGTGTTTTACATTATATGATTATGTAATTTGCGGTGCTTCATGCGAAGTTCCAATGGACTTCCTCTGATTTTTAAATACGTTTTTGCTTCAAATCCAAGTTTGTAATGTTGTGATTCATCTCAGAGCTGGGTGATCTGGTTAATGCCTTGGAACTCTTTATTGAAAAATATTATGAAATCCCAATAGAGAACATGAATGGAACCAAGTGGGCGGTCACTGTGGCACTCTATACACCACTCATCATTACAAACTATGAATCATGTGAATCACCTATTGACCATGATTCACCATCTCTATGAATTCAGCCAAGACTATTCACCTTCAGCCTCATTAAACATAATACATACTTCAGGTCTTGCTACTGAAAAAGCTTTTCTGCAAGTGTGTAACAGATCAGACCTTTCACCATAAAGAGGACACATCACTAATTTAAATACAAACTTCTGTCTCACTTTTGGCCAATTTAAATGTAAAACACTGACTGTTTAAAGCACCATTAATTCAAATGACTCAACTATCCTGTTAAAATGGAAATGTCTCAGCAGTCTACTGCACTAATGGAGAAAATCTGACAGGTAGAGTGAATGAGGGAGAAATGAAGAGGAGGGGTTACCTTGTTATCAGCCCAGATAACATTTAAAACAAAAGAATTGCAGTAGAAACAACATAAAAATGATATGAAAAGAATACCTTTTGTGGCATCCATGCCACCCACGGCGAAAAGTGCCCCTACAGTGGCCTTGCGTGGACGTGTTCTCGGGCTCTGGAGGAGAGGCCGTCTCTCTGGCAACAAATGATACTTCATGGCCTCCATCACCAGCCGCTGACACTCCACGCTGTCCCTTAGCAATGGATTCGCCTCCATATCGGCTAAAAACTGCATCAAGAAAAGACAATAACTGTATGACCCAAAAACTACAGATTAAACATATTATAAAATCTATTAGAATTATAATCTTTATGTTTAGTGGAGGGGGTTAATACCTTGCTAATAACATGCTATTCCAGGTTTGCAATGTACAAACTGAAGGCTATGACAACAAATGCTTCTATACAATGTGAGCAAAAAATGTCATAAATTAAGCTTTACATTATAAAAACAAATGGCTTGTCTGCAGTTTTGAATCAGAAAGGTGGTTTAATTTACTATATTAAAAACAATAACAAAAAAAAGCAGGAACACAAACTAAGTGTTAACTGGTAAAAAGTAAAATGTACAGCAGGAACATATTCACGAAATTAGTTCTTTTTCACGTCGTGTTGCGCTTAAATGGACAAATACACACAGCATTATGTCAAAATGCCTGTCAAGGCGCAGTCGTTTATGTCTTAAGTGAACATAAACAGCTGAGAAAGAAATCGGATGTGTATCATTATATTGGATCCATGCGATAGTTCTTAAAGTGACAGCAGCCTAATAGTGCTCTGTTTTAGTGTTCATCAAACAACTAATGAAAAAGAGAAAAGTACTCACTGCTCTTGACTGAATAACTTTTGTAGCTTTAACAAGGATTAATCTATATTTAATTTATACAGTGAAGACTATACATTGTCATTTTACTTTTAATTATTCTATGTATGTACCTGAATACTACTGTCAGACCTAACTGAAAACCTTAAAGCACTGTTTATTTAATTTGTATATTTGTATTACTATTTGTGCTATTACTTGTCATTTGTTTATTTGTTCTTATTTTATAACTGACTGTTCACTTTTCTCTAGTAAAGTTTGAACTTTATATTAGTTAGGCTAGTAGTTTTTGCTGTGGTATCACAATCGGACTCAAGAATTGTGAAATTTCACTGGTATCTAAAATGTAGGTGTCATAATAAGCTTATTAATTAAAGTACAAGTTTACGTCATAAGTCTACAAAAAATAACTTTTGGTAACACTTTATAATAAGTATACAGTAATAAAGTACTAACAAATAATTTGCAAACTATTAGTTTATAGTTAATTCATAGTTAATATATTAAAACAAATAGTGAGTTTTTCAAGTAGATCAAATCCCTGGATTTATATCAAATTACATATTACAAAATTTACAGTCACTGCTCTAAAACAAAACATAACTTATGTTACATGTGGAATTCTAAACGCAAAGACCCAATTAATCATTAATGGATTTTGTTGTTGATTATTTTCATCAATCATTAACAATTTTATCAATTAGTTATTGCAACACTAATATTCCCATTAAAAATAAAGTGTGAAAAAAATGACATCCCAAAATCAAAGGTCAAACACTCTGTCTGCCACTGATTGGGCGAAACAGACTCAATCCTCAAATGCCCTGCCCTAAACTCACGTGATTGGTAATGCTAATGTTGCAAAATGTATTATACTTATTTTTTACTTGGTTTCCTTGATTTTATCCCTGCATAATAAACTAGGATAAAATACACTTCAGCTCACTTCAGGGCACCTTGGTGTTTACTGTAAACCCACTGCTGTTCAATTGCTTCTCTACAAACTGAAATCACATCAGTCATGCTGTCATAAAGACCAAGGAGCTGCTTGCCAACTTCAAGATGTTGATTTATGCTGGAGAAGATTAGTTTTAAGATTAGCTAAAAGCTTTAAACCTTCCAGACAGGAAGGGTATTTATAAGAGTGACCAAGACACCAGTCACAACACTGACAGTTTGGAGAGTTCTTTTGTCTGAAATGAACAAAACATCAGAGATTTGGCATTTGCCAGGGAGTGGTAAGAAGAAAACGTCAGCGTAACCATGATAGAAATGATCATCCAAAATCTACCGATCTTTTGGATTTATCTATCCCCCCCAAAAAAAAAAAACCTGACATATAGGAACTCTTTTTCCAATTAGGTAGAGTTGGGGCAAATTTGCATTAAAAAAAAGGTCAAAGATTTCACAAACTTGAGTGCAAAGCTAACTCCAGGCATAGAAAAGACTCAAAAAGAATGAAAATCTAAGGCCTTCATCCTCGATAAATGAATAAAACATTTTTGATATACAGTATGAATTTATTTTATTTATTGATTTACAAATAAATTATGACAAACGACAAATTATTTTTTCAGATGCTAAATCCATTGTACTTGTAAACACTACCATTCTTAAGATTGGGGTCAGTTGGATTTTACATTTTTATGCTTATGCTCACCAAGGCTGCATTTATTTAACCAAAAATATTTTCATACTGTGAAATATTACAATTTAAATAATTTATCTATTTTAATATATTTTAAATTGTATCTATTCTGGTGATGGCAAAGTGTCACAAGGATGAAGATGAAGACGGACGACAGGATTATAAAGGTTTTATTAAACTAGAAGGTAGCAAATGTAACAGCATATGTAACAGCATGTGTACAACACGTGAACAATAACCGACAACTAAAGACGGAACACAGAGGAACTAAATACACAAAGGTAACAAACTAAATGATGTGCAGCAGTGGTGGAAGATTAGGGTCTATGGGATCAGATGAGTGGTGGGAAACAAAGACAAAGAAACATGTGACTGATGACAACAAACTGAAAGTCCATGAAAATGAAACTAAAAATGAGTTAGTCCAGATATCCGTGACAGAACGCCCCCTCCCAGTAGGCGCGACCTTGCGCTGTAGTAGCAGAGGTGAAGGAGGGATGGATGGGGCTTTGAAGGTGTCCGAGGCAATGACACAGTGAAGACAGAAGATGATGAGGGGATGGTGCAATACGGACGGCACAGACCCAGAGACGACAGCCAATGGCGGAGTCGAGGGAGGGAGGAGAGAAGTTGACCTGGAGGCTGACGTCAACTGGGGGGCGACCCACGGAGGCGATGAATCCCAGGGCGCAGACCGAGGACTGAGGCGATGCCAGTGTGATGTAGGACCGAGGCGTACCCGAAGGGAAGGAGGAGCCTTCTGCAGCCGCAGAGGTGGAGGAACGGAGCGTAGCGGAAGGTCTGCAAGTCTGTGGCGGAGGTGGGGTGATAACTGACCAAGGGGGAGTCGGTGGGTCGAGAGTACCCGGTGGAGCTGTAAGGCTTGAGGGTATCTGCTGGAGCCGAAGGTGGGAGGAGCCAAGGTGGAGCTGACAGGTTGACGGGCCGAGATGGAGCGAGACGATCTAAGGCTGGACGTGAGTGCTTGGCATTACAGGAGATAGTGAAGGGCTGCAAACCTCCAGCACAGGCAGGGCTAGAGGACTAACTGAGCAGGGCGGTGACGGAAGGCAGATGAAGGCTAGACAGGGTTGAAGGTAATAATATTGTTCATGCAGGTGTCTGTGAAACAGTGATGAATGTTCCGATGAAATCAATAAAAAGTCCATAGTGCTGTCCAGAAACAGCGATGAATAAACAGAAATGGGGTGGGATATGGTGGGAGATGATACCTCCACGCTGAAGTCCATCAGACAGTCCTCAGTCTCTGCCTCGCCACAGATGTCATGGGCTCACACCCTTGGTCAGACGAGGGTGCGAGGGTCGGCACTGTCCACTTGTCCTCGGGTTCTGGCTGACGCATCGCAGCGGGTGGTAGCTCCCCGTTTACGGTGGGCTCACACGATTCCTCATTGGTGGATGGTTGTGAAACAGGCTCTGGGTCCGGCTGTGTTCTGGACCGGGGGTAGACACTCTCTAAACACCGGATGATAGCGTCCCTCCAGTTTAGTCCAGAGGTGTCTAGGAGGTCTATGGGGTGATGGTAATTCGCCCCAATCAAAAACAGTGACTTCAGGGTCTAGTCGTCGAAGGGGCTTGGTGACGGCAAGAAGACAGAAGTTTCAAAAAATCCAGGGTTTCAAGAGCGATCGCAGCGAATTTGGCTGCGTAATCCATTTGGTCAGTTATTCTGTCAAAAGGATGAAGATGAAGATGGATGACAGGATTATAAAACATAAACAAGGTTTTATTAAACTAGAAGGTAGACAGGATTATAAAACATAAACAAGGTTTTATTAAACTAGAAGGTAGCAAATGTAACAGCATATGTAACAGCATGTGTAACACGCACACACAAATAACCGACAACTAAAGACTGAACACAGAGGAACTAAATACACAGAGATAACAAACTAAATGATGTGCAGCAGTGGTGGAAGATTAGGGTCCATGGGAACAGATGAGTGGCGGGAAACAAAGACAAAGAAACATGTGACTGATGACAACAAAAACTGAAAGTCCATGAAATTTAAACTAAAGATGAGTGAGTCCAAATAACCGTGACACAAAGCTGAATTTTCAGCAGTCATTGCTCCAGTCTTTACTCCTTGAATGCTAGTGTATATAACATGGAACTGAACGAATGATTATCAATGACACCAAAGTACTGATAGTTTGTTTAAAATTTTTGTGAAATAAAACAAAAAACACAATAGTCACTATAAATGGACAAGTGTCTCCAGATCTCCCATTGTTCACTGACCATCTGATTTCTCAGAAAGTCAAAATGTAATTTATGCTTTTTTAAAGCTTAGTTCTGGCATTCAAATAACATAATAAAAAAAAATTCTGATTACCTATAATACAAGATTAGATTAGATGCCTTTATTTAAACACCATAGCCACAAAGAGCTACAGAATAGGTTCCAAATTGAACCCTTACCCTCACCCACTTAAAGATACACTTTGATAACCTGACAGTAGTGAATCCTTCCTAGCTTCTCAGACCTTGAGGGGAGGACTCTGGGGACAGAATGAAGAGAGGAAACAAGCTTCTGATGAAACTTCTGACAAAAGGTCCAACCTACATTCCTTTTAAAAAAAAGAGGGAATCCCAGTGAGAGACAGAGCTAGTGTCCTTCTGGGTCTCTAACAGAGTTCAGATACTCTTATATAGGCAACGACTCCTGAGCAAACAAGCTTTTAAGAAGCTAAAACACACACATACACACACACACACACACACACACACACACACACACACACACACAAGCATGCACACACGCACACGCACACGCACACACACACGCAACCTGTTTCCTGCTGCAGGTTCTAAGAAACTCTAAATCATTACCGGCTCATACATAAACACCACACAGGACATTCTTTATTCTTTTTGCTCTTGTGTCTCTCTTTTTCTCGTAATCCTTTTCAAATTACACCTCTCGTGGCTGTTAACGAGTCTTCGTTCATCACATTCATCCTCTCATCTGCCCTGTTTATCTCCTCTCTCAGCTCGGCTAGTGAATAGAGAAGGTTTTAATTAGAGGAGCGTCTTGGATAGTCACAATAATAATACCGGCTTAATGAATTCTGCTGTAGTGATATGGCCCCATAGAGACACTCAATAAGTTCAACATACCCTGGGTCCAAACTTAGCTTCTCACCACACCTGCTAAGGGCAAGAGAATTGGGAAAATTTAGCATCCATAATTTTTTTTTTTTATGTTAGATATAAAAATGTATATATTATACTTTTTTATATAATATATACATTATATATATATATATATTTTTTTTTTTTTATGTGACATAATGTGATAAATTCTACGTACTGTATGTGTCATCACACAGAGACAATTTTTTAAGTAGACATTTGTATGTTTTTTATTACAATCGTGCAGGTCAGACAATCATTCTTAGTGATGCACCAAAATTTTGGCAAACAGAAATACTGCATTTTCAGTTGAGGCTGAAATGGTTTTGGAGGGCTGAAATCATTTACTGAAACAGTAGCGCTTCTCTGATGGTGCGTTTTGACTGTGTCATTGTCTGTGCACAAAATGTGGATAAGCTACAACAGGCAAACATGTCAGCCTGTGTTGATGCTAGGGCTGAGTTGACAATATCAATTTCAAAATTTTAATCAATCTCTTTATTTTGATGAACTGAGATCTTTTAGTCTATACTGTTCTCAGTTGAGGCATAAACAAAAATATTGTAGCGTGCATACCATACAATAATCGCAATAAGCTTTTGGCTTTGTTACTTTTGATATAAAACAATTAAAGTAGTTGATGCTCTTTAAGGTGGCGTGATAGATCGCTGTAGCCAGCTCACGCACATAAACGGATCATCTCTTCCTCTTCACTAGTTATAGCACGAAATAAACATGAATGAACATCAGAAGGTACATCAGAAATGTATTGTCTAATGTAATCACTAATTAGAATTGTTCCCTAACTTTCGCAACTAACTGAAATAAATCAGTTGTAGTTAAAGTAATAAAATTACTAAAACTGAAATAAAAATAAAGCTGAATGGAAATCTAAAAAATAATAAAAATGACCAAAGCACATAAAATGACTCAAATTAAATTGAAAACTGAAAATATAAAAAAAACTGTAATATATATCACTGGTATATTCATACACATGTACAACATTTATACACATACAAATTTGCAAAAACATTAACATGCATACAGTATGCGCGCACCATCAGTCAGTAGTACCATCTCACTGAATCCATAATCACATCCATCACTGCGCTCAGAGTTTTCTTGTTAGAGCTCCAATATCCCACCCATTCAACACCACCTCCACCTCCTCAGTCTCTGCTTTCACCTCCCTCTCACTCTCCATTTATCTCCACTCCACCCTTTCTCTTCTCCTCTTTGTGCTAAAAACAAAAGCTAATCATTTCCACCTCTTTCATAAAAGAGCCTATGTCACATACAGTGAACAATCACATCTGTCATGGAACAAAATCGATCATCTCCACTGAACGTGAATACCGAGGATACGTGTGGAAGAGAAATTAATGTTCTTGAGTTAGGACGGCTGGACGGTGGCTTAGAAATGCCTTTTTTTTCTTCACTGGGAAGCACAGAACAACCTGCAATTTACATTTAGATGGAACTGAACGAACTCTGCTCAGCCAGCCACGAGTGGGAGAATGCTCATCTGGAATTATTTAAATATTTCTCTTTTTTCACCTTAGAAAAAAGGGGGGAAGAGAGAAATAGAAAGATAGAAGGAGAGAAAAAGCGAGAAGAGGGAGTTCAGTGGAATTCATCATGCATTAAGATGAAAAAAGTGCAAAGCTCTGAATCTTGACGAGAAAGAAGGCAAGGTCAATTAAACTGTATATCAATTTAAATATCATGTTCTGAGGCCACAGACTGAGCGCTTGACAATAACATTAAAACCCTGCAGTAGGGCTGCACAATCACATACATAACCAAGATTAAAAATTTAGAAAATGGGCCAGTTCTTTGGCATCAAAATATCTATTTAAAGTATAATGTGTTTTTAATGATAACCAATGCTATTGCACGGGTTGTAAATCATAAAAGTAAAGGTTGTAAGGGTTGTAACTCATAAATGTTTGTTTTATTTTACATTTATGCATTTGGCAGAAGCTTTTACCTAAAGCAACTTGCATTCAAGGTATATATTTTTATCAGTTTATGCATTCCCTGGGAATTGAACCCATGACCTTAGTGTTGAAAGTGCCATGCCATGTACAGAAGTTGTACTTCTAATTTATGCTTTACTTCTAATAGCTTTACAACCAAAGCAAAAACCATTTATTTGCAAATTATTTGGATTCACTAGAGCATTTGAAGTTTCATTTAAAACATACAAACTACAATATGCACTGCCAGAGAGCAATGCAACAAAACTGCAACTCTCCTAATATAATCACAGTGTAAATAAGGCAAAATATGAATAACATTGTTGTGCAGTAAATTCTGTTAAAGTTGAGCGGTTAACAATTTTCTTGATTTACAGCAATATATAAAAAGCAATTAAGTAATTCAGGAATACAGTTCTCAGCTTTGAGATATATAGCATAAAGAAGGCATGCTAAATAAAACAATGCTCCATACAACATAACACAAATACAAAAAGTATTTCAATTCTATCAATCACAATGAATAATCATGATTATAATATCAAGGTAAATAATCAACAATTATAATTTTTGCCACACAGCCCTGCACTGCAACATAAAAAAAATAAACAATTTTTTTTTAAAGATGTAGAAGGCAACAACAACAAACCATTTCTGTGGAGTGTGTGTACGTGTGTAAGTGGTGAAGAATTTGATAAAGAGAAAAAAACACACAACAACATCCTCCTTATCACACTCTCCAGGCTCCAAAAGCATCTCATCATTGAGTATACAGCCTCATAGCAGAACCAGCTGAACAGCACTGACCTTCACACACACATAAAGACCAGAGATACTATAAGGGCCAAAAAGCAATGCTCTAAGCAAACGCATAAATGCAAAGGCTTCTAGCTACACAAGCTCAATTTTACACATTAACACATTTCAAAATGCATCAGAATGCCACTATGTGCTGGGTTCCATAATAGGAATTGGAGTGATCTGAATTATTGGTAACACTTTGCAATGAGGTTGTTAGTTAATGCATTAGTTAACATGAACAAAATCTGAACAACAGCTCTGTTCAGCATTATTTAATATTTATTAATGTTACCTGTACATATACTATTGCATCTATTGCTGTGTAACACAGGAATAAACCTTATTGGTTCTTGTGAAAGCTCAAACGTGCTGCATAACATAAGAATGAACCACATTGGTCGAACATGCTTGAGCTGCCGTTTATCATAACTGATGTGTGAGTTAATGAATGTTTATATGTGAATAAAAGCCTAAATTAAATCTGTTCATCTCTTATAGCGATCGAGTCTTGTCAGAAAATTTGGACTAAACCGCTCCATATGGATTAGACCAGGGGTTCCCAAACTTTTCCATGACAAGGCCCCCCAAATACCACTAGGTTCTGGCCAAGGCCCCCCTTTTGCAGGATGTGTTATTGAACCCATCGACAATATTACGGCAAATGTATAAATAAATAAATAAAACATCTAGGTGAACATCAGATTATGTGATGGTGTTTGATACCAGCCAATCAGAAAGATTATAGAGATGAATCTATTACAATTTTCAAGGCCAATTCCGATTTGTCATTGAGTTTGACCTGCCGATACAGATTTTAGCCGATTCTGATTTAATTTTTTCTAACCACTTTACAGCACACACAAATATTTATTTTCTATATATATATATTTTTTATAAAACACCACTTTTATCCAAACTGATTAATAAAAACAAGTTTAAATGGGTACATTTTCTATAAATATTTTTGAGTCTTCATTTTCTTGAAGCCTACTGAAGTTCTTGTTAAAACACACTATACATGCAAATTATGTGCATTTTTGGTACTTTTTGTGTGAAATCATATTTATTTTGTCCATCAAAAGTGTGCTTTCACTTTAATTGAGCGTGAGCTGAGCAGCGCAGCAAAAATAGACTCTGCGCCGAAACCCTCCGCTTCACTACTGCTCACGGCACGCGACGCTCCTGCTTGACGCTCACGCGCTGCTCCTGCTCGCGGTGTGAATGCACTCACTGAACATGCACGGCGAAAAAAATTCGCGCTACTCACGCGCCGCTCGCGGTCTGAAACGGCCATAATTCACAAGGTTTCCTACATGTGCGTTCTGTGTGCACGTGTGATGCTGCGCGATGTTAATCATGCGGCGCCCGAGTGCATTTGAATCGCCATTATGTCAGACTGAAAATCACGTGAAAATCGGCCAATTCTGGTCACCAGCCGATCAATCAGTTAATCTCTAAAAGATTAGCATTAAAAGTATAATGTTCAGATAGGCTATGCAACAAATTATTAAAATGTTATTTTATAACAATACTCATATTTAACAATTTTTTTTTCCAACTTGCTGCGGCCCCCAGTTTGAAAACCCCTGGATTAGACAACACCTTTATACAGAATTAGTTCATATTTTTTTATGTTAACTTGTGCATAGACTAATGCATCTTTACATAAAATGCTTAAATTGTTAACATTTGTTAATGCATTAGTGTGCATGAACTTACAATGAACAACACCTCTGTCTTTACAACATTAATTAATCTTGGTTTATGTTCATTTCTACTTTTAGATTTCTTAACATTTAAGGTGCATGCTACTTAAAGCATTATTTACCACAAACTAACAATGAACAACACTTATGCACAACGCACAGCACTTTATTAAAGTTACTTAAAAACAATAAAGCACTTTTGTGAAGCTCACTGATAAAGTAGAAGCCATTCGAACATCAGTTAATGTGTTTTTAATGTTTGTAGGCTCTTTACTAAAATGATTTATCTTTAATAAAGTATTTATTATGCATTTTTGTAAACCTTACTATCAATTTTGAGAGCCATTGGGGTGGGGTGATACCAAGATGATGGTCACAAAGTGGGCCGACTTGCCTAAAAAAAGGACTTTGCCAAAGCTAAAAGGCTGTTTAGCATTCTACTGCAAAACGTCAAGAAGCCTGTGAGCATTAATCACCGTGACTGACCGACTTACTGACTGATCACTCAATTAACTGATTAGCTGATAAATGAATAAACGCAGATTAATGATTTTCTGATGTGGCTTCATGGGTCTACTGATCAAGCTGACTGAACAAGTAACAGCACAGCAGAATAAAAGACTGGCTGACTGATGGATGGATGGATGGATGGATGACTGACCTGTGGTTTAAGCAGAGGTAAGCGGATGTGAGCGAGAAGAACAGGAAGCTGTGACTGACGGGTGGTAACGTCATGGCGGACCCAGCTGAGCAGGGCTGTTACCACGGTTTCCTCTTCTGGAACATTCATGTCATCAGAAGCTAAAAGCTTCTCTACCTCACATGCAGGCAAGAGCAGAAACTCCTGATGCCTCATGACCTCCATGAAGTGCTCCTAGGGAGAGAGAGAGAGAGAGAGAGAGAGAGAGAGAGAGAGAGAGAGAGAGAGAGAGAGAGAAAGGGAGAAAGGGAGAAAGAGATGATCTAAATTGGTTGATGGAACCAAGGATGTTGTTGTCACAAAGTAAAGCATCACAGTATGTGTGTGCGTGACTAATGGCCTTTCAGCATAGCAACGTACAAAAAAAAAAGGTGAATGAGCACTCTCCTATAAGTCGATTTGACAGATGCCATCTACCAAGAGAATAAATGGAAATACAAATTTGAATGGTGGATCAGTGGTACGTGATGTTTAGATCAGGTTCGGGATTGTAGATGTTTAGTCACAGCAAAACAATTTTTGCAGTGCAGCCCTGTACAATAACTCAGTCAAAATTATAGACACATGATACAGGCTACATGATGTGTATGTATAAAAACACACACATATACTATATTTACACACATAAAAAAATAATATTAAAAGATTATTACTTTTATTCAGCAAAGATGTAATAATAGCATTTATGATGTTACAAATTGCGATAAATGCTAATTTCTGTTCTTTTTATCAAAACAAGAACAAACAAACAAAGTGTCATGGTTTCCCACTAAAATATTAAGCAGTACAACTCTTTTTAACATTGATAATAAATGTTTCTTGAGCATCAAATCGGCATATTAGAACGAATTCTGAAGGATCACTGCAGCCTGGAGTAATGATGCTGAAAATTCAGCTTTGCCATCACAGAAATAAATCACGTTAAAATATATTAAAATAGAAAAACATTTTAAATTGCAATAATTTTCACAATATTACTGTTTTACTTCTTTTGCTTTTACTGCAGCCTTGGTGAGCACAAATAACCCCTCACACACAGACACACACACACAAACACACACACAGATGTTGTGTTTTCATGTTTTATGGGGATTTTCCATAGACATAATGATTTTTTTACTGTACACACTGTATATTATATCCCCTTACACTAACCCTACACCTAAACCTACCAATCACAGAAAACTCTCTGCATTTCTACATTTTCAAAAAAACATCACTTAGTATGATTTATAAGCTGTTGGGGACCAAAACATGTCCCCACAAGGACAATGATTTCAGATACTGCCATCTTTGTGGGCATTTTGTCCCCATAACGTAGGATTTACCAGACCACACACACACACACAAAAATGTTTATTTATTGTTAATAATCATAACATTTAATCCAAGCTATTATTGATGTTTTAAGCAACTTTATATAACACGGGTATTGTAGATTTGTATATGTGATGTGTATATTTTACTAGCAATTACACAGCACAGACTAGTAGTTATCAACTGGTTTTGCTTCAGGACCCAGACTTTTCAAGTGTATTCTCTTCCCTTTTAAAAGTTGATCATATTTATTTTGTTATATTTACAATGCATAATTATATTGTTATTTGCATTTTAGTATTTGAATTTAATAATATTGAACATAGATTTCTCTGCTTTTCCTGTAGAACAGACCTGCTACCCAACATGGACATCCCTGGTATTACAAAGTGGACAAGAGAACTGGACATCATCGCATTGTTGGGGAATGGGGGGATCGAATAAAAACAAGGGAAGGAAAGCCAGATAGGAAACAGAGGCACTGATGGAAAATGTAAAACAAGTTTTCACTGCAGTCTCCATGACAACCCCCCCTGTTGTGAACTGTGGGCGGGCTATTATGGGTTATATTTTCTTGAATGAGTTTCCCTCAGGAGCAGTGAAACATCAAACGCTGAGCGGAAAATTTGCGAAGAGGAACAGTAGCATGTCCAATTAAACACACTCGCCTTGTTCAGGGAACTTTTTCGGCACCAGTGCTTCCACGCCTGTTAAAATGGGCTCAATTGCTCACTCATAAACCCACAAAAACGGGCACAGACAGCCAGATGGACACAGACGCCTATAGATGAATACAAATACACACACTCACTGAGGCAGCCGCCCACATAGATGCAATAGAGAACGCTGAAGGACGAACAAAAAAAATACACAGCGTGTCTGTAACTTTAAGCATATCATATGCTGTTGCGTGCACACGCTCGATAGTGTCCTCTAATTCACTTCCAAGTTTTAACTCGGTGAACTGCGGATGATAAATCCTTCAGCATGCGTTTGGTTGGGAGGCGGAAAAACAAAGAAGAATGAAAGAAAAGTGATAAAAGAAGAAAAATGAGGCTGAGAGAGAGGGGTGCTCATTGAAGATAAAAAAAACCAAGAGGTTTAGTATCCACTTTCCAGGAGCAGGAACTCCTTTTGACTTTGCCAGCATATCTTTTGCACTGATTAAGTGAGTGTGTAACTCTTCTCAATGTGTGTGTGCTCACCATGGTGTAGTTGTGTGCCACCTTATGGAGGTCCAGGCAGCCCTGAGCATCTGCAAAGGACCGAATGCCCAGACAGTTGGAGGGATGGAGTTGTTTCATTAGATAGCTGCAGCAGGCCTGAACCACCGCAGACAGCTGCAGAAGACATGAAGCCGACAACAAACTCTCTATAGTGTCCTCTCTCAACTCCAAACGCCCTGTAGAAAGAGAGACTGAGATTAGGTGTGTAAATCTGTTGATGAGTGCTTATTGGTTTATTTATTTAGTAAGTATACTACCATTCAAAGGTGTGGAGTTTTTATTTTTTTATTTTTTTTATTTAATACTTTAATTAGCAAGGACACATTCATTTGATCAAAAGAAAATATATTTTTGCAACATGAATATATTTACTATTTCAAACACTTTTTCACAATTTGCTCTTGTTTTGAACATTGGTGATAAGAAATGTTTCTTGAGCACCAAATCTCCATATGTATGATACAGAAAGATTTCTGAAGGATATTGTGACACTGAAGACTGGAGTAAAGATTCAGAAAATTCAGCCTTGCCATCACAGGAATAAATTACATTTTAAAATATATTACAATAGAAAACAGTTATTCTGAATTGTAATAATGTCACAATATTACTATTTTTACTGTCATTTTCATCAAATAAATGCAGCCTTGGTGAGCATAAAGAATCTTACAGACCCCAAACTTTTAAACAGTGGTGTATCAGCTAATATTGGATATATACTGTATAACAGCTGAAATTGAATATTTAATTGCGCATGGTAATTTTCCATGTTTACATTAACACTACATTTGTCTTCTAACATTCAAATTAAAACTAATCTTTTAACTTAAAATGTATAATTAGTGACTAAATTAATATCAGTCTTTCAGACTTTTCAATGCAAAACATTACACCATTATAATTAAAAGTATTTTATTTTTAGTCCATTTTCTGTTTTGTTTTTGCAGAAAATAGTATAAAATTTGAATATCAGCCATGATATCAAAATAATTTGTGACTTATCTGTATCAGCTAAAATTTTTATGTGCATCTTTAGTATGTGTGCATGTGAATATATCTAACCAAACATCTCTTCCAGATAAACACATACCTGTGTAAGCGTACTGTACCAAGACCCATAATGCATCTGGGTCCACACCCTCCATTTTGATCTCGTCTTGCTTTGCCTCTCGGACATCACTGGTGAACATGGCCGCAAAGTAATCGGACACTGATGAGAGAACCAGTCTAAGAGAGAAAGACAGAGAGAGAAACTGAGGTGACATTATACTCACTGAGTGTCCACATGTTTTACATGCTCTCGTTTTTCACAGCATACAGTATGTCTCCAACACAGAAGCTCGTGGCCTGATTGGAGGTAGCTCGCCAAGATGTACTTTTCATCAGAGTGAGCTAATATAATCTGCGTCCCAATTCAGAGACTTTATCCTTCGAAGGCCGCATTCAAAGGCCGATTGCGTCAGCGCGACACTACGAATCCTGTCCCAATTCGAAGGCTCCTTCAAATGCATTTCCCGGGCAATGAAGTATACAACAGATGGGTCCTTCGTGGCCTAGCCTACCACAGAATTTTAGGGTTTTGGGTTTCAACTTACTCAAATAACAATTGATACAAATGTAAAAAATTAAAAAAGCAGTTATAATGTCTTACTAAGATGCAATTTTAAATAGTTTATATTCTTTATTGTACAGAAATGGACCACTGTGAACATATTTAGACAGCTTGTGAAGTGAACCCTGTTTTGTTTTCAGACAACTGAATATAACTTTCAAAAAAGTTCAGAACAAACGTTTGTCAACGACAGTTGTCACAGTTGCTAGGCGACAAGAACAATCCTCCGTAGTCTAGACCGTCCTATTTACCAAAGCTCGGTCCGAATATCTCTGCCTTCGAAGGCGTGGCGAAGGAGTCCTTCGAAGGACGCAGCCTCTGAATTAGGAATGTCTCACCCCCTCCAATGTAAATCAAGTATTTATTTGACATATCGGCATTAAGGTTATTTTTTATATATTTATGAACATGTAATTACAATATAACAGAATAACAACCAACAATAAAAAAAAAAAAACTATCATGACGTTGAAGTTTCAGTCAAGCACATCCTCACGCTTTTACAGCTACAAGGCAGTATTAGCTAGAAAACCTTGTTTGCATCAGGATGAGTAAAGATAGCATTAAAGCAAAGAAAAGGAAACAAAAACATGATTTTCATGAGGAATTTGAGAGTGAGTTTTTCTTTACAAATGTAGGCGAAAGAACAAGCATTACCGGAACAAGTATTACCGTTTCATATTTTAATCATCATTAAAACCGTATTTGATTATTGCGATCTAAAAAACTCACAGTATATATTGTCCAGCATTAAGCAAAGTTAGCAACCTTCTCACGCATACAGGCGCAGCATGAGGCGTAGGTTTCGCTTTGTGTGAAAACATGACGGAAGGCAGATTGCTGAGAGAAATTATATGAAAGAATGTATGAATGAATGAATGAATTATATGAATGTATCTCAAAGGGGGAACTGACTGTCCTCAAAAACCCACAAGACCTGCCACAAGACCTCACGCTCGTGTGGCAGTACCGACAAGTCTCAGAAATTATATTAGTTTTGTCCCAAGAAGTTGCTAGATTTGTCACTAGGCGCTTTCTTGGAAAAAAAAAGTCACAAAACGGGTCTGAAAAGAGTTGACTACACTGGGGGAAACAGCTCTATTTCTGCTGTTCCATAAGCACTGCCTGCCAGTGAGTGGATTTACATTTTCATTCAGCCTATGTCTTTTTCTTTCTTTTTAGACCAATGCAAAAATCTGACCAAATTTGCATTTTTGTAGGTGGAAAATTAGCTAATGTCCATTCTAAAAAATCTCAACACTTCAGATAATAAGGTAGCCTATGTAGAATTGTTTGTGTTTATGAATGGTTTATGGAGCAGATAAAATGCCTATAATTTATCATTTTGACTCATCCATTTCATAAAAATCATTTAAAGGCTGAAATGTGAGGTTTATCACTTTATATATTTTTTGTCAAAACTTTATTTGAACACGCAGTACATGTTAGTAGATAACACGTTATGTTGTAAGGCATCCAATGTTAATATTGTAATGTTTATTCAACCAAAAAGTGCATAGCGCTTCTAATTTTATTTGTTGTTTGTTGGTTTTCGACATAAAAACTTTGTGAAATGATTTCAGTGTGTAGTATCAGTACTTTTTGAACATTTCCAGCACATTCTAACAATACGTGATAACTGTGATCATTTTAGTCACTTTAATCGTAATATGAAATTTTCATACCGTTTCATCTCTAGTTATGATGCACTATAATAACAACTTTATTGTATACTGTATTAACAACTACAGTATAATATGCAAAGTACTATGCAAAGTACTGCTTTCCATAAAGAACTGTATTCTGTGATTCTGTTCTTTTCTCTAACATTAAAGGGTGACGTGTATCACTCTTTCAGGTGTATATCAGTTTGGATTGTTGTTCGTTTGAGAGTTATGACAGTATTGTATAAAATGAGTAGCTCTCAGCCACTTTCATTTTTAAAAAGTGAAATAAGTTTGGAGACCCCTGTACATAGACACTTGTGTTCTGTACGTTACAGTATGATAAAAAAAAAAGGGGGAGGGGAGAGAAAATAGACAGAAATGAGAACCAGAGAGAGAGTGAGAGAGAGAGATTACTGTAAGAGACCTGAGGATCTGTTAACTGAAGCATGGTAAAATGAGGATTTCCTATTCAAATCCAGCTCTGCGGACAAAGATATTCACAAGCACACACACTCATTCAAAGCTTGCGGCTTTAAATCTATTAGACTCATAGCCAAAATGCTAATTACTATATCAAAGAACAGAGAGAGTGTGCGTGCTTGTATTACAGCTTGAAAGGAAGGCAAACTCTGTGAGGTTTGTTTTTGTTTGCTTTACATATTAAGTTACTAAGCAATTTTATTGTTCTACTTTCATGAATGCTGGTTGTTTAACCCTTTCACACGTAAGTTTAAAATATTCTGGCTGACCCCCCAACGTGAGTTTTTCAAGGCGACCGTTATTTAGAACGTGTCACTTTATGGTTTCCATGGTGACGCGTCATTGCTTGTCAAGTGACACACCACAGCAGCAACAGCGCTGAACGAATGATGATCTGCTTTTATGTCATTTTTCCTTTTTTATTCAAAATATTCACAAATTTGTTATCTATGGCATGAAATATCTGATATTCCGATTGTCAAATACACTCACCTAAAGGATTATTAGGAACACCATACTAATACTGTGTTTGACCCCCTTTCGCCTTCAGAACTGCCTTAATTCTACGTGGCATTGATTCAACAAGGTGCTGAAAGCATTCTTTAGAAATGTTGGCCCATATTGATAGGATAGCATCTTGCAGTTGATGGAGATTTGTGGGATGCACATCCAGGGCACGAAGCTCCCGTTCCACCACATCCCAAAGATGCTCTATTGGGTTGAGATCTGGTGACTGTGGGGGCCATTTTAGTACAGTGAACTCATTGTCATGTTCAAGAAACCAATTTGAAATGATTCGAGCTTTGTGACATGGTGCATTATCCTGCTGGAAGTAGCCATCAGATCTTTTTGGTGAAATCTAAGAGCTTTCTGTCACTCCGTTGACAGCAATGCAGCTACCACTTTGATGCTTCATAAAAAAGTTCATAAAGAGATCGTAAAATCCATAATCCATATAAATTGAGCGATTTAGTCCAAATATTCTGAAGAGATTAGATCGCGGGTCGATGTGGAACAGACTGAATTTACTATAGGCTTTTATTTCACATATAAACATTCATAAACCCATACATCAGTTAGGAAAAACAGAAGCTCAAGCATGTTCGCTTGACGTGAGAAAACCAATGAGATACATTCTCGTGTGTTACGCATCATGTTTGAGCTTCTGAAGGAACCAATGAGGTTTGTTCTCACGAGTCAAGCAGGTTCAGTTGAGATTCTGTTTATGTTCACTCATCAATGTTTATCTGTGAATAGAAGACTAAATTAAATCTGTTCATCATATAAAGCGATCGCGTCTCTTCAGAAAATTTTGACTAAACCGCTCAATTCATATGGATTAGTTTCACTATCTCTTTATGAACTTTTTGAAGCATGAACGTGGTAGTTATGTAGACTTTCAGTGGAGGGACAGAAAGCTCTCAGATTTCTTAAAAAAAAATCTTCATTTATTACGAAGATGAACAAAAGTCTTACGGGTTTGGAACGACATGAGGGCGAGAAATTATTGGTTGATTAATTTTCATTTTTGGGTGAACTATCCCTTAAAGTTGTGTAAATGAAGTGAAGTAATCCTGAAAGATTATTGTGAAAAATATTTGATTCCATCAAACATTTTTGAAAAATGATTGGAGGGATTAGAACGTTATTACTAAGTTACCTGCATTTAAAAAATTTTTTTCGGGATTTTGTTCCCGATTTCAGTTTTGTGAGGATTTTAGTTATTTTTTTTCCAGTCATTTCTAATTGCCTTTATCAATATTCATTATTTTACTAGTTTCCTTTCCAATTAATATTAATGAAATAAGCCATCATCATGTTGTAATGTCACAAAAAGGCCCTGCCCACAACCGAGAAAATATAATTACTTTACAAGTAGGCAATTTTGTATAAATGTATACATCTTAGTTTGTATGGAAACATACAGAAAAAAGGAAAGCATGATGGTCCACACATAAAACTAATATTCAGTGAGGCATATGCAGATTGTACGAAAATGCATGTATGAGATCATACGAACTGATATGAATTAGGGCTGCACAATTTTGAAGAATCGTTAAATAATGTGATATTCGATATGCAATACGATAATGCTTTAAGTGTGTAAAATAAATTTCAATTACATTTAAAAACTGAAAATTATATTACCAACACATTTTCACATTCTTTTTGAGAGAATAATTTTGTTTTACTGTAGCATTACATAAAAAGTAAGTGTCATTTTAACGTCAATGTAAACCAGTGTCTGGGTCGACCTAAAACCTATCTTTTGGAGTATTAATATCATGCAGTTATCATAAGACATTGCAATATGCATACCACAATATGTACATTTGCGATATTTCGATATATCGTGCAGCCATAATATGAATTCATCGAAAAGTAAAATAATTGCCTTGAGAGGGTGTTGCGCCTCACACTTCAAAACTTGCTCCTTCACCACTTTAAGCAACATGCAAACGCAGAGATATGGAAACACATTATGCTGGTAATGATGGATACTCATGCAAGAATTATGAAGAAAGAAAAGTAATGAGGCGAGAGAATAAAAGAGAAAGAAAGGGAACACAAATGAGGCTTCAGGAGTTAAAGTACATTACAGCCTGTGAGACTCATTTAGAAGCAGGAGTAACACTCAGCATTTGCCCGCTGACACTTTTGCCTAACTAACTGAGCAGACTGCTTTAAAACCTTTCACTTTACACACAATAATCTAGCGGTTCTCTGCTGTTTTTGCTCATATTAAAGTGTCACTGGATAACCGATTCAGCTTTTTTGAATGCTCTTTCTCATAGCAGCCCGAAAGTCTGTGTGCTAAAGCAAGATTTTAGGCAAGCACTTTAGGTTGCAGATGGCGTTCTAGTTAGAAAAAGTACAAAGGCTATTCACTATACAGTGCATGAGTGTGCATCATTATAAATAAACCACCAGCAAAATCTTCCAGCTGCCTGAGGCAGCCTTGCAATCAGCAGAACTATGCCATCAACAAACATGTGGAAACGACACAAGAAGAGGGTAAAATAATGAAGGAGAAAATAGGATGAACAGATTAGAGAAGATTAGAGTTATGGAATGCCGTTGCCGTGCTGCTGTTTAAGGGTGATTCTTCAATTAGAGAAATTTTTATGTCCCTTGTATGATTTTGAAGTAGGGCTGTCAAAGTTAACTTGTTAACACATGTGATTAATACATTTTAAAGCTACAGTATTAATGCATTTATTCAATTTGACAATATAATGGCTACATTTTGTTTCGTGTGTTTTCCAAAAACTGTGTGGATCGGAACTGACGCACACAAGTCCCTATAGCAAAGCATGCATTTAACAGTAAATGATAGAGACAGACCATCTATATGGGTAATTTATTTATAAATCAATAACAAATGAGACGCTTAACAGAGGTAAAGCTATTTGCACTCTTTGTATGGTGGAATTGAATCATCAACAAAGTTCCTCCCACGAGTGAAATACTCTCATGCATAGAGATGTTAATGTGAAAATTAAGTTTAAAAGATTTTTTGTGAAAGTTTTATTGAATTACAGCAAATTCCATGATTGCATTTCCTGGTTGTTCTGATGCAGATTGAGAAATACAGAATCTGCCATTCTCTGTACGTGCAAATTCTTTTTATTGCAGAATCTAATTATTACATATAGGCCTATTATTTAATTTACTTTGAATCTATTGCATTAACGTGTTAACAAAAAAAAAATAACAACATATAAAGATAAGATAACATTAAGAACTTTTGTCTCTATAATTACATTTTCATAAATCTGCCAATCTGAAAATATGCCAGATATGTGAGTTTGAGGATCGTGTAATTTACTGTAAGAATTTTATATCATGATTTTAGAGTACGTTTATTGGGTGTCATTATCTAAACCAGTGAGTTTTAATAACTTTGATTCAGAAACAATAATTTCCTTTTTACAAGTTCAGAATTAACTGACAGCAAGCTAACTTGTGTTATGTAGTACTGTAAATACAACGTTTTCACATAAAAACTGAAGCAATTTTATTTAAAATAACAATATAAAAATACATGTAAAATAAAAAAATATTTGGGTGTGCATAATTTGTGTTTGGAGGAAAGACCTTTGATGTACTTGATGCACTGAAATGACATACTTAAAAAAAAATTACAAACTCTCTAAGCTGGATTTAGACCCTAAGAAACTAAGATGGAAAAACATTTTGGAAAAATGCAAACACAGCATGAGTGGAAATCTGTGGAACGGCGGGCGGGGTGGGGGGGGGGGGGGGGGGATTCATACAACAACTGTTGATTCATACAACAACTGTGTCTGAATCAGTCCGTTTTATTTCACTTTAAAAAGAGTTAACAGTATAAAATATTCTCAAAATACAAATGCAACATTACAATCTTGTAATATAACTTTTGTAATCTATGTTTTGTACGTTCACAATACATTACACAAATACACACACAGGTCATTTTATTTCTGTATTATACTTAAGTCATTTGCATTTGTACTCTGCACTGAAAATATATGTGAATGCCTTTTTGCATTTTTAATAACTTTTGATACTTTTATTCCACAACATTGATTAAAGCTACACTGTGTAATTTTTTAAGTTGATTCTTAGCAAAAAACCACCTTGTTCTTTCAAAGTGATATGTGCTCATTAATGTGTAATTACTTCTACCAACTAATCAAGTATTCTCGTAAGCGTAGAATCTGCCATTTAGAATACATACGAGCGAGTCGCTCGAATGGCGGCAGCCATGTTGCGCCTCCATCTTGAAAATACATTAGCCAAAGAGGGACATACCTGGAAATTCAAGCTTCGCCTTTCGCGTTTTTACACTCAGTGGCACCGTGACGAATGCGAGGGGGAGATTACTCGCGACTGCCGACAGATCATTTGAATAATACGGCCACCGTAGGAGTCAAAACGCCCTTGGAATGGGAGGGGCTAGAAAGTAATATTCAGTTGGTAGTCATAAACAATTTCACCGCTAGATGGGAGAAAATCCTACACAGTGTAGCTTTAACAAATACGTTTAATCAGTCAACACACACACACACGCACAGTAAGAATAGATGCAGTTTGTGCCTGAGATTGCGTCTCAAACTAGCCCCAGTCCACCTCTCCATAAATCTAGAAACACTCAGGCCCTGTTTGCATCTGGTATTAAGATGTGTTTTGGTCGACTGGATCACTTGGAAGTAGACAAGGGAGACACATTCCTGTTTACACCTGGTGTTTTATTCTCTCTCTTTTATCCACTTCCAACCACTTCTTCCCTGATTTCTTCGAGGGTGACATGATCGTAATCCGGTCTTAAAGGTCCCATGACATGAAATTTTCACTTTCTGAGGTTTTTTAACATTAATATGAGTTCCCCTAGCCTGTATATGGTCCCCAAGTTTCTAAAAATTTCAATCGGTGTAAATCGAGCTTTTGCTATCTTTCTCTGCCTTTGAGAAAATGGAGGCTCATACGCGCTGATCTTGAATCTCCTCCTTATGACGTCATAAGGAGGAAATGTTACCTCCCCTGTCTCTGCTTTGCCCGCCCAGAGAATATTTTCCGTCTATGAGAAAATGACCTAGGAAGTAGAACGCGCGCGCGCGATTTTAGTTTGTCCACGAGAGATATCATGGCTTTTGAGCGAGCGAAGCATAACAATTGCTCAATAATTGGATGTACAAATGAACACCGAAGGGTCAATACAGAGCTGGGCTTGCTGAACGTCTGAAACTAAAGTCTGGCTCACTCTCTTTGGCTCAGCTACACACCTCGGACAAGTAAGTCAACTAATGATATACAAGTGTGTTGCTTTACTGTGCGTTCACACCGCCGCCGGCGAGAGCGGCAAAATACGCTCTCGCCGCCCAGCCAACGACGCCGTAGAAAGATCCGTTGCCGCTCTGATGCTCTGACGTAGATCGAGTGCTTGCTCTTTTTTTAAACTTTATTGATAGGGGCCGCAATTCCGATTGGTTGCCGCCGGTTGCCGCTGAACCGCGTCATAGCTTATTACCATAAAGTTGACCTGACTTCAACTTCTCTCGCCGTCCAAGACGCGCCGCGCCGCTCTCGCCGGAGCTCGCCGCCGGCTCTCATTGAAAATGAATGACTTCCGGCCACTTTGACGCTCTCGCCGCCGGCGGTGTGAACGCACGGTTACTGTTTATGGTTACCTAGATTTTACACGTAGAATGTGGCTGTAACATTAGCTATGCAGTTTATGTGTGAATACACACACTGTAACGCGAGTGTTGTACACGTCTTTGTTATTTGGATAACCGTTTTCCTGTTGGTTATATGGCGCGCGCGATATCCACATTTCAAGATCGCAGAGCTTGATGTCAAGTCAAGTCAAGTCAAGTTTATTTGTATAGCGCTTTTCACAATACAGATTGTATCAAAGCGGCTTCACAGTATTAAATTAAAATAATAAAACAAAGTTTGTTTCAAGAGGAATTTATTGATTGATAAAATTAAATTAAATATCCCCAAAATATCCCCAACTGAGCAAGCCAAAGGCAACAGTGGCAAGGAACCGAAAAACTCCATCAAGTGACCTAATGGTGTCCTAAAACTCCATCAGGTGACCTAATGGAGAAAAAAAACCTTGGGAGAACCCAGGCTCAGTCGGGGGCCAGTTCTCCTCTGGCATTTATGAGCTAGAGGCCGTATTGTAGTTTGAACTGTGGGATTATATGAATGCCTGGCCGAAGAGATGCGACTTTAATCTAGTTTTAAACTGGGAGAGCGAGTCTGAGCAACGAACAGTATCAGGAAGACTATTCCAGAGTTTTGGAGCCAAATGTGAAAATGCTCTCCCTCCTTCGGTGATTCTGGATATCCTAGGTATGACCAAAAGCCTTGAATTTAGTGATCTTAAAGAGCGTGATGGATTATAGGGTGATAGAAGATCCGTTAAATAGACTGGAGCTAAGCCGTTTAGGGCTTTATAAGTCAGTAGCAATACCTTGTAATTAATACGGAACTTTATAGGTAACCAATGCAGTGATGATAAAATCGGTGTTATATGATCATATTTTCTTGATCTCGTAAGAACTCTAGCGGCGGCATTTTGGACTAACTGTAGCTTGTTTATTGAGGATGCAGGACAACCAGCTAATAAAGCATTACAGTAATCCAGTCTCGAGGTCATGAATGCATGAACTAACTTTTCTGCATCAGAAACTGATAGCATATTACGTAGCTTAGCAATGTTTCTAAGGTGGAAAAAGGCTGTTTTTGTAACATATGAAATATGATTTTCAAAAGACAGGTTGCAATCGAGTATAACACCCAGGTCTTTTACTGTAGAGGATAAAGTAACAGGACATCCTATGATGTTAAAGTTGTATTGTGCGAGGTTTTGTGGGCGGTTTTTTGAACCGATAAGTATTACCTCTGTCTTGTCTGGATTTAATAAAAGAAAATTACGCGTCATCCAATCTTTTATATCTTTAACACACTCTGTCAATTTGGAAAATTTAGCGTTTTCATCCGGCCGTGATGAAATATATATTTGAGTGTCATCAGCATAACAATGGAAACTAATTCCATGTTTCCTTATAATATTTCCAAGTGGCATCATATATATTGAAAATAACAGAGGGCCTAATACAGATCCCTGCGGCACTCCATAGGTTACTGGAGTTATGATCGATTTTTCTCCATTTAAATAGACAAAATGGTAGCGGTCAGATAGGTATGATTTGAACCAGCTTAGTGCTTGTCCTTGAACACCAGTATAATTTTGTAGTCGATCTAAGAGTATTGTGTGATCTATAGTATCGAACGCAGCACTAAGATCAAGTAAAACTAGTATTGAGATACAGCCTTGGTCAGAAGCTAAAAGTAAATCATTTGTGATTTTAACGAGCGCAGTTTCAGTGCTATGATGCGGTCTGAATCCAGACTGAAACTTTTCATAGATCTCATTTTGTTGCAAGAAAGAGCCCAGTTGAGCGGACACCACTTTTTCTAATATTTTAGACATAAATGGAAGATTTGAAATGGGTCTATAATTTGCTAGATTATTATGATCTAATTGTGGTTTCTTAATGAGAGGTTTTATAACTGCCAGTTTAAATGTTCTTGGAACATGACCTAAAGATAAAGACGAGTTAATAATATTGAGGAGAGGCTCTTCCACTACAGGTAACACTTCTCTCAGTAGTTTAGTTGGTATAGGATCTAATAAACATGTTGTTGTTTTAGACGAAGTGATAAGTTTATTTAACTCTTTTTGTTCTATAGTTGTAAAGCACTGTAATTGTTCTTTCGGGGTGATAATTGAAGCTGAATTATAAGGCGCGATTGAAGATTGAACGTTTACAATTGTGGTTCTGATGCTTTCTATTTTCTCAGTGAAGAAGTTCATGAAATCATTACTACTGAACTGTAACGGGATATTTTGTTCGGGTGATGTCTGTTTATTTGTTAGTCTAGCCACGGTGTTAAATAAAAACCTTGGATTGTTTTGGTTGTTTTCTATTAGTTTGCGGAGGTGCTCAGCCCTGGCCGCTTTTAGGGCCTTTTTATAACGTGACATACTGTCTTTCCACGCGATTCTAAAGACCTCTAAATTAGTTTGTTTCCATTTACGCTCTAAAATACGGGTTTCTCTCTTTAAAACATGCGTAGTATTGTTATACCATGGTGCTTTATTTTTCTCTCTGACCTTTTTTAATTTAATAGGTGCAACCACATCCAATGTTCTAGAGAGAATGGTGCTCATAGTGCTAGTTAGTTCTTCTAGTTCATCTGTTTGTTTGGGTTCAGGCAGCAGCCGAGACAGATTAGATAAGCAATTTGAGAAATTATCTATGGTGGATGGGAGGATTGTTCTGCCTGGTTGATAACGCGACGCCGCATGACATATTACAGCAGTACGTAATATGCAAGTTACCATGTAGTGATCAGTGACTTCATCACTTTGTGGAATGATATCTATATCGGTTGGATCGGTTCCATGTGATATAATTAAATCGAGTGTATGATTAAGACGATGTGTTGGTCCGGTGACGTTTTGCTTGACCCCAAATGAATTTAATAAATCTGTAAACGCAGCTCCTAACGCATCATTTGGATTATCTACGTGTATGTTAAAATCTCCAACAATTAGTGCTTTATCGACATTGACTAATAGGTCTGATGTAATTGTAATAAGATAAATACAGACGTTACAGATCTCTCATGAAAAGGCAACAGTAGGTTCGCGTTAGCTACATGATGATAACTGTAAACCATCCGAATAAAGTACCGTATCCAGACATAATATTTTAAACTAACCATTCGGAAACGTCCTGCTGGAGCCGCTGAGTTGCAACTTCTTCATCCGTTGCTTCTCCATCTGGATCAGATTCTGGGTCAAACTGAAATGCTTGAAAGACTGCGTGTCTTCGTGCCATTGCTATATCCAACGTAAACATGCACGCCACCTTACCGTTGCGCAAGATGGTCAAGGCCACACCCACCCTCCACCTTGCGCCGCCTTTCTCCTCCTCATTAGTATTTAAAGCTACAGACACCGAAACGGCCTGTCTGAAGGAAGCTCATTCTGGGACTGGCTTGTAGTGGCTATAATTCTGCACTGAGGCTGAATTTTTGGAAAGAGATTTCAGATACAGTACTAGGGACCACTAATGACTATATTAAAGCCTACAAAAAGTAGCATGTCATGGGACCTTTAATGCATTTTTGACTACCTCTGGAAGTGCTCAAAAGTGGACAAGCTCAAAAGATTTTAGAGTCTGTTTACACCTGTATTTAGCATCGTCCACTTGTGATCCGATCGACCAAAACTCATCTTAATACCAGGTGTAAACAGGGCCTCACATGATAAATGGTTTTTGAACACCTGTCTCTCCCTATCAGCATCACAGGGGAATCTCACTTGTCAAAGTCCAAAGTCTCATGAATAATATCAAGATCTGATGTATGTGTTCAGTGCAGTCTATCTCTAAAACATGAATGTCACAAACACATGACATCCTCTCAATGTTGATTTCAAACCAAGAAGATGAAAATAGTCCCCCCAAAAAAAGAACCCTTAAACTAAACCTTTCCCCTTAAAATGATATAATTGTTGTAAGATCTCAAAAAAAGATATTATGTAAAGTTAAATTATGTTTTTTGTCCAAGAAACATTGACTAACATTATAAAGAGAGACACTTTATGAATTGGTCAAACCTCGGCCAACATTTACATCCTCATTTTCATGTACTGTAATATTTGCAATACAATGCAGTTTACAACAGAGAAGACACACATCTACTCAACGCTTCAACTGCCTGCTTAAACTGATCTTGCTTTGAGTTTTGAAAATGTCGATTGTTTTAATTTTGTATTTTGGTTTTCAATTTAGTTAGGTAGTTTAAATTGGGCATAAATAGTGATTTTAGGTATAATTTTAGTTTTCATATGTTGTAATCATACCTTGTTCCATCTCTATAACAGACACTCCACATTATCAGAAGCCATACTCAAAATAATACCATCAGAGTTTTGAAAGTATTCAGAAACTGTAATACTTGCTGACAATGAAATGTGCTATAAATGTGCCACTGCTGCTACGTTCAGCAGTAAAATGTAACTACCATCACTCATCTCCAGCATCTCCAGGGCATTTGTGATTCAGCAGCATGAACTGGATCCACTCAGATCTTGTGTCAGAGGCCCAACACTGGAGAAAAACTTGTCATTGGACTTACTAAAGTTTGTGCGGTTTAGTTTGAGGCCATTTGGTTCAACATTTGGTTTGGTTGTATGAATCATTTGAATCATGTGTACAGTTTTTTTTGTTACCTGTGTGCCGGTATCCTGCGGTCTCCGGCGAGAAGGACGACATCACAGAGTTTCCTGGTCCTCAGGTAGGCCTCCATGCGTCTGAAGGTGTGTTCAGCGTGACTGTGTGCCTGGAAATGTTCATCTGACACACACGGCTCCATCGACGCACATGAGGACAAAGTCGCACTGCTGTTAGACGTCCTGAAAACACATATGCACTGTGTTAGAAAATTCACATTGAAAATCTGAGTCAATCAGAATCAGACTTAATGTGTTCATTATAGTATTTGTTCACATATATACATACACACACACACACATACATATATACATAATATATATATATATATATATATATATATATATATATATATATATATATATATATATATATATATGTATGTATGTATGTATGTATGTATGTATGTATATATATATATATATACACTCAACTAAAGGATTATTAGGAACACCATACTAATACTGTGTTTGACCCCCTTTCGCCTTCAGAACTGCCTTAATTCTACGTGGCATTGATTCAACAAGGTGCTGAAAGCATTCTTTAGAAATGTTGGCCCATATTGATAGGATAGCATCTTGCAGTTGATGGAGATTTGTGGGATGCACATCCAGGGCACGAAGCTCCCGTTCCACCACATCCCAAAGATGCTCTATTGGGTTGAGATCTGGTGACTGTGGGGGCCATTTTAGTACAGTGAACTCATTGTCATGTTCAAGAAACCAATTTGAAATGATTCGAGCTTTGTGACATGGTGCATTATCCTGCTGGAAGTAGCCATCAGAGGATGGGTACATGGTGGTCATAAAGGGATGGACATGGTCAGAAACAATGCTCAGGTAGGCCGTGGCATTTAAATGATGCCCAATTGGCACTAAGGGGCCTAAAGTGTGCCAAGAAAACATCTCCCACACCATTACACCACCACCACCAGCCTGCACAGTGGTAACAAGGCATGATGGATCCATGTTCTCATTCTGTTTACGCCAAATTCTGACTCTACCATCTGAATGTCTCAACAGAAATCGAGACTCATCAGACCAGGCAACATTTTTCCAGTCTTCAACTGTCCAATTTTGGTGAGCTCGTGCAAATTGCAGCCTCTTTTTCCTATTTGTAGTGGAGATGAGTGGTACCCGGTGGGGTCTTCTGCTGTTGTAGCCCATCCACCTCAAGGTTGTGCGTGTTGTGGCTTCACAAATGCTTTGCTGCATACCTCGGTTGTAACGAGTGGTTATTTCAGTCAAAGTTGCTCTTCTATCAGCTTGAATCAGTCGGCCCATTCTCCTCTGACCTCTAGCATCAACAAGGCATTTTCGCCCACAGGACTGCCGCATACTGGATGTTTTTCCCTTTTCACACCATTCTTTGTAAACCCTAGAAATGGTTGTGCGTGAAAATCCCAGTAACTGAGCAGATTGTGAAATACTTAGACCGGCCCGTCTGGGACAAACAACCATGCCACGCTCAAAATTGCTTAAATCACCTTTCTTTCCCATTCTGGCATTCAGTTTGGAGTTCAGGAGATTGTCTTGACCAGGACCACACCCCTAAATGCATTGAAGCAACTGCCATGGTTGATTAGATAATTGCATTAATGAGAAATTGAACAGGTGTTCCTAATAATCCTTTAGGTGAGTGTATATATATATATATATATATATATATATATATACACACACACATGTATATATACACATGTATATATATATAAAATACAATGACAAAAAATGACAAAAGCACAACGAAATTACAAAAAAATAAAATGAAATAATTAAAATAAAATATTGAAATAAAAGCTAATTCAAAATATCAATAAAAGTATAATAAAAATATGAAAGATTATAAAATCAGTATTTAAACTGGAAATCTAAAATATTGATTGGTCATTTTTGTAATTAATATTTTTTTATTTTGTAACTTTACAGCAGAAATCCCAGAAATATCTAACACTATAATAATTTTAAATATTGTGTTAGACAATAGGGGGCCTTTGAGTAAAAGGTTGAGAACCTTTACAAAAATATTTGAGGACCCCCAAGTCTACCACAGAACAGTAACATATTTCATTTTACAAAAAAATCTAAATCATTTTAAAAGGAGGCATGAGCTTTCCTTGCTAAATTAATGCTACACGCTTAAAATTACACACACATGCACACGATCAATGGATGGATAAATATAGAGGGCTTTAGAGAGCTGTTAGTAATTAGCTTTGATGATAAAGCTGCCATGAAATACACAAAGCAATTTAGCCGGTTCCCAAACGGCTGTCGTCTCTACTGCCTCTCGCTCTCTCCATTTATCACTCGCTTCCTGTCATTCTTGTCTCTCTCTCTCCATCTCTGCAGATTGCCTTGCAATCCCCATTTCCCATGTTCACACTTATTTTCTCTCCTAATGTTGCTCTTGTGAACACATCTCTATAGTAAAAATTCTGTCCACATTTAAGGCCGCTGAGCTTCTGACTCAACCAGGATC
Organism: Leuciscus idus; assembly: GCA_021554675.1. NCBI lineage: Eukaryota > Metazoa > Chordata > Actinopteri > Cypriniformes > Leuciscidae > Leuciscus > Leuciscus idus. The sequence goes on along the minus strand of CM038623.1, from coordinate 42,341,431 downwards.
CTTGATAATGAATAGTTCTTGCTGTAATTAATCACAATAGCCAGCAAGTGAGCCTGTGGAGAAGACGATAGTGAACTCTAACTGCTCGTTCTTTTCAATGAATCACAAGTTAACAGGCTAACACTCTCAAGCACTGAAATGCAAGTCATCTTCGGTCATATCCGTTACTGAGAACCAGAACTTCAGGTTTGTGAGAATGATATATCAGCTAAATCATTCTAATAACCCGATGTGTGCTCATATTACAGGTGAAATTAAATTCAAAACAGATCTTTATTGTGATAAAATACATACACTACAGAAAATAGTATTAGTTATTGTTTAACATACTTGATTGAAGGATTTCTCAGTTTTGAAGAAAAGCTGTGCGTGGGTGACATGTTAGAACCATAATTAAACTTTGTTTGTTTGTGATGGTGATTGACATGGTGAAAGGGGGATTATTTGTGAAATGCATCAATTGATATTGGTATAATGACACAAGTTGAATCCATTTCTAGAGTCTTGGTCATGCTATTGGCAAATATCGGTCCAGGGAAGAGCAACGTGTCCCAGTAATGATCTCTGGGGTTTCAATGTTCTCTGCAGCAGGAGATAAAAGCAGTTAGACTACAACCTTTTATAAGCCAAGACCTCTCAGCCTCACAGATCATGATCAAGTGGAAAATCTATTTCATTCAAGCAGAAAGTTCAAAACAGAGCTCATTCACACACACAGCTTTCAATCACACCATTTGAAAAGAAGACAGATGGGGAAATGATGAGAAAGAGTATGAGTATATTTGATCTCTCAGCTGCAAACCTCTAAACGCAATTAAAGACTTGCAGTCAGACGAGAGTCAAAACCTAGTCTATCAAGTACCTTAGGGAAAGATTGAGAGAGAGGAGGAAGAAAAATTCATGGAGAAGAAGAGGCTTCATGGAGATTTGAGATTTGCTATATGGCAGAGGGCCAGATATTTAGATAATTCCTCAAATTTGTCTCTTAAAAGTATCGTATGGTTTCAGAAAATCTGGAACATAGTGATCAAGTTGTATGGACTAATTGTATGGTGCTTTTAGTCCTTTTTGTTCCTGATCACTTCCGTTGTATGGACAAGAGCAGTGTTGTAGTCGAGACCAGCTCATTTAAGTCCAGGTCGAGACCTGATTCAGTCGGAGTCAAGACCAAGACCAAAAGAGGGTCAAGTCAAGACAAGTCACAATTCAGACAGTGTAAATATGCTTTCCTTTGCAGCTAATGAAGCCAAATTTCAGGTCAGTGTCCCGACATAATAGTATAGAACAGATCATATATGTGCAAGACGGCACAAACCACAAAAAAGTTAAGCAGTGTTGTAGTTCTCGAGAATTACTGCAGATGATTCATGTTAATCAAGCAGTTCGAAAAAAGTTCAATCCACTGATTTACATGAACCATATGACGACCTGAGCATGAAATAGCATTTCGTTTTAGTTAATCAGTTCATTTGGAGAGGTAAATATAGAGTCCAAAACAAGACGGAAAACTAAGGCTGCACAATATATCGGTATCGGCCGATATATGTTCATTTTTAATGTCATTGTTATTGGCCCAATTAAAATATTAAAGCCGATAAATAATGGATTATTTACTTCAGCTGAGACACTTCAGAGGCTGAGACCCTGTTCGCCATGATGGTTTTGGATTGCTTGAAATATGATTGAAAAAAAGGAAAATACAGTTAAGTGTAACACAAGTCTGTCATATAGGCTATTTAAAATTCTAATGAGAACATCATTATAATTGACCGTTCGCAAAGACCCACCCCCTTTAGTTACTGTTGCTATGTCCGACAAGCCATGCCGCTCTCACGCAGTGAAAAATACATCGCGGAGCAGAGAGGACACTGACAACACGCTGACATACAGGACAGACCAGGTTACTTTTGATTTGAAACAAAGTCTCAACTTTCAAATTTGGTCATTTTTTAAAGAAATTTAAATAATTAATAGGCTACCATTTTGTGGCTCCTAAGGTGTCGTGACAGATCGCTGTGGCGCCTCAGTTAAAGCTTCTCATGAACCGACCATCTCTTCCTTCTAGTTAATTTATAGCATCAAATAAACATGAATGAACATCAGAAGGAATGTTGTTTTAACCGCGGAAAGACGTCAGTACACTCCGTTTTTCAAGTTCAAAACCTCCAATGTTAATCTACTAACTCTCCTGACTGCTTTGTCGGACAAAAATAGCGGATTCTGCGGATGGCGGATTATGATTGGTCAGATCGCCTGTCAATCAAACTCCCTGCGAAGGGTCAATTGTGTGCGTGGGACATGGATTTTAAATGGTGAGACTTTTGTTTTTGTAATCAGGCTCTCAAAAATTATATAAAAACTTGGATTTAGATGTATCGGCCAATATATCGGTTATTGGCTTTCAAGTATAAAGAATTATCGGTATCGGCCCAAATTTTCACATCGGTGCATCTCTAACGAAAACCATGTAAATAGGGTCTTAGACTCATTTTCAAGACCGGTCTCAAGTACTACAACACTGGACGAGAGCAGTAACAGTTTTCTTTCAAATCCCTCATTCACAGAAGAAAGTAATCCACGTGGGTTTGAATTTTTATGTTTGGGTTAACTGCTCCTTTAAGACAGGGATTTTGAAAGTAAGAGAAGCAGACAGGAAGAAGAGTGCAGATGCCGAGACGAACTGCAGAGATTCTCTCTCTTAAGCGCTTTAGTAAGTTATGGGTAGCAGGTTTTCACCCTCTGGCTCTTCTCAATGCCAAAATTATTTAGTCTCAAATGAAAACAGAGACCAGAGGCAACATAAAACACATACACAAATATACTCACAGCAAACACACAGGCAAACTAACAATCCTCCAAACACGACCTATAAGTAAACATCACACACACCCCTGCATGAGCGCAAACACACAGGAGAGAGGCAGCAAGTTATCTCAAAAAGCCAGATAAACACCTGCCAGTTCCTGAACATCCCCAGTGGACACTCGTCCATTCATATTTGCACTCTTTTTCTTACTCCCTTTTCACAGAACATTCTCCTTATTTCCTGTCTTCCTCCTCTGTTCTTTCTGTCAAACATTGGGGTGTAACAGTAACTGAAAGTAGTGACACTAACATTCAGTATCCTTTACAGTATCCACAGTAATGATTTTTCAGTAATAAGCTTCTTTTTCTAACAAATAAAAGTGTGAAAACGCTACACTGCTGTTTTTATTTCACATAGTTAGAACATGCAGCACTGCCAACAAAACTAAAGCAATAATTAAACAAGCATTTCTAAACTTTCCTCCCTCTTATATGGCATTGGACGGCGTGAAAAAAGTTCAAAGTTATGAGTAGCATTTAGCTTGGAAATCAACTATTTCAAAGCAGCTTCTCCAACACTGTTGGAGACACTGCTGTCTTTCACTCTTTACTTTCTGTGAACTTCATTTTCTACCTTTCAGAATTCCATCTCTCTCGCCCTTTGGCTCTTTTCCCTAATCACTCAATTTTTTCAGTCTATGCTATTGTTAGTTTCCATTCGGCTACAAGCATAAGGCTCTCTCTCTCTACTCCATCTCCTTCTCATTTTATGAATATTCTGCTCTATTTTTTAAACCTCATGCTGTCAAAAGATCTGACATTCAGTCCTCCAAAATGAAAAGTTAAAATATGCATATTCATGTCTGATCACTTCAGTTGAGGGTAAAGAGAAGTGAGGTGGTTTCCAGGCGATAATGAGCTCCATTTATACAGTATCTGCTGTCATTTCAGAATGGATTTGAGCTGGGATTACGACACCATTTGGAGATCTGGATCAGATTTAAGCCTCTGTAGGCCAATTCTGAAGGGAATGAGGGAATATATCAGATAGAGAGGGGAAAAAAGAGATTTTACATTTTAAAAAATTCTGGTGAACATTATGAAGCATATCAAACAGCATCTTACAAGACTCTGAGTCTTATTCTACAAATGGAAACACATAACCAAACATTCATATATTGACGACTTGTGCAGTTGAGGAGACATGCACATAGAAGGCCATAAAAAAAGGAAAGGAAAAGGGTGAAAAAAGAGGAACAGGAAAGAGGAGGAGGAAATGGAACTGAAAGGGGAAAATGGTGTCATGTGGGAAATTAAAGACAAGCAGTCCAAAATATAAATTCAACACTTCCAAAACAGCAAACAAGAAACAAGTTTTAACCTGCCTGATAGAGCAGATATACAAAAATAATCTTTATAAATCCTTCTGGGGACATTCTGCTCTTGATCACTTGACTTTATCCATAAACCCAGAAGCTCTTTTCTAGCTCTCACAAGAAACTTTTTAAAGTTTAAACACTGTTTTCAGGGTTCAAATTGACGGAGGAATAAGGAGTCCAGGACTACCCATTTGAGTTAAAGAAATCTGTTAAATGATTGCCCCTGACATAACATTTGATTGTTTTTCATGTATTACATTTTTCATCAGAGAACTGCAAGTTCTAGACATGCCCAAGTGTGAAGCATTTTATGTTCCGAAGATGATTGAAAGTCTTAAAGGGTTAGGAACAACATGAGGCTGAGTAAATGATAACAGAATAGCCTAATTTATTAGGTAATAATGTTTTACTTTTCTTTTATGAAAAAAAAATTGTCTTGAGCACCATTTGATCACTGAAAGTGTTCTCCTGCCCAGGCTTTACTCATCCCTCTAGACATAAAAAACGTAGCCTACACTATAAATTGAAGACCCAAAATAAAACCCATCTTTCACTAATCCCAGACAAAAAATGGAGAATTTAACCACAAAATAAAGGATTCCTCCCACACTCTCCATTGCTCTATAGTTGACTGTAGAGTAAGATCTACGCATGTCCACATAAATGGAAGTGTGAGCCGGAGGCAAAGAGAAAGGAAGAGCTCTGGTTTGAATGCTCAACGGATATCAGATGCTTTGCCCCACTATCTCAAGATCATAATTGCAGTTTTCAGTCGGCTAGACGGTTTTCTTCATCTTCCTCTCTCTCTCTATCACTCTCTCACTTTTCTGTAAGTCATAAACAGCCCGAGGGCCTGGAGTCATCCTTGAATTCCCAAATAGTCATTACTTATTTGTGCTTCTACTATAACAAACCTTGTGTTTGAAAAAACAAAGATGTGGCAGTAAAAGGCACATGCATATGTGGTTTGTGAACCCATATGATGAGGGCCATTTTCACTGAAGTACATTTGGAGGATGGAAGGAAAAAAGAAGAAAAAGAAAAAATATTCACAAACTACGTTAATATGTGCACCAATAATGTGATTATTTCCAACTTAAGATGTTTACATGACACGAGCAAACCTCTCCCGTTCACAATAAATTTTCATTATTCTGATTATTCGCTAAGAATTATGGTTATTTTTACCGCCATTATTCACACACCCCACAGCACAAGTGATGAACAGTGATATAGTATGTGTTACTGGCCATTGTCTATTTACGTAAAATTCAAAACGCATTTCTATTGGCAAAACTTCTTTTTTTTTTTTACCTATTTCAGTGACACGCCTACATGTCTTCATTCATGTCATACAACATTGTCAACATAAACTCAGTTTCTTTAGCAACCCAAAAATGTGATGCCTTCTTTACCGCCATGATTACGAATCTGCGCATTACAACGTCAGAACAGCACGTGCACACTTTGATCAGAGTGGAATAAATGCAATTTAAGTGTTTACCTACTGTTTTTTTTTATTATTCAATTTGGCATACGCCACATATTTTACACAGATTAATGTTTGCCTTGCTGAAAAATCCAGCACTACTGGTCACCAGAATAAGGCCTTTTTTTCTATGCTGGGACAAGCATGGGATACTGATTGCTGGTTTGCTGGTCACCAGCATAGGAAACAGGAGTGGTGGACCGGCTACCAGTTAAATTTTGCTTTAGAACAGCATGACTATGCTGGTCCACCAACTAAACCATTGCCAGCACTATACCAGCTCTAACCAGCATAAACCATCATGGAGCAACGGGGAATTCATGTTGGTTTATGCTAGATCTTTCAATTGATTATGAGCTTAATCCCATCAATTTGATCGAAACATTGTTTTTACATGGGGTAAAGTTCAATCCCAGTATTGCCTAAATCTTATTAGAATTGCATTATGATGGTGCATGTAATTGTGTGCATCTGTATGCATCTGTCATTGGAGGTAAATAGCAAGGTAGTGAGAGTCAGTTCTCACAGTTTTCAGATTCAGTCTCTTACGTGTGTGTTTGTGCGGTTATCTCTTCCTGGTATGAACTCTAAGGAGCAGCAGCAATAGGTTCAATCTACTGTCTCCAAGGTGATGAGTGACTAAGTGCCTTTCAGAGCTATACCACAATGACAGACCCACATCCTTTGCTCTCTCATATAAAAAACCCTAGTAAACATACCCACTCACACATGCTAGTACCGAAGTATGAAGTCCACAGTACAATCAAACAAGGAACAAAGCTGATGGCACATATTTATAGGTCATTAATAAGAGACGACCACAGAATGAATCGTCAAACCCAAGAATGGGTATCAGATCAGGAAGACAGACACCCTTGTCCATACAAAGCATGTACAGTGACATTCTGCAATCCCATAAAGCATTGTAACGCCTAACATACTGTAGAACTGAAGTCTGTTTTCATCTTTTGAACTCTCGCATAAAAGATTCACAGCTGTTCATCACACTAAGGATCTGTGAGGGAACATTAAGCACAATTTATGTACACATTACTTCCTAACTGAAACAAAAGTGTTTATTGGACGTTAGCCTACATCATATTCACTCTACTACACGCAAATGAGCTAATGCATCAAAGGTGAGATAAGAGCTTTGCATGTCACAAAAGGAGTATACATTTAAAATCTCTTTCTCTCACATCGATAGTTCACCAAACAATGAAAATTGTCATTTTTAGTGAAACCCCATGTTGTTCCAAGGCTTACTTTTTTCTGTGGAACAACAAATGAAGAAATTGTCTTTTTCATGAAATAAAACAAAATATGATGACTGGTTCTTGTAGATGTCAAGCTTCAGAATGGATGCAAAACATTATCAAATATAACAAGTCATGTATTGTATTGTAGTGATTGTGTGAGAAACAGATCCCGACAAACTTGACATCTGTCCTTGTCTACTCTTGTATGAAGCGATCATAAGAGATATGGATGTCTAATTAGTGAACAAATTATGTGTTTCAGTCTAATCTTTTCAATGAATCGGTTGATCTAATTCGCAAAACTGCTCTGGGCTGTATTCCTCTAAATCATTGTGAGCTAAGTTAATCACAGAGGCCAGTGATGCCAAGTCTGCAGTTTTCCCACGAAATTGGGCTACTTTTAAGTTGTTGCTTGTTGGGTTAATTTTTTTTTTCCGCCGTGGGTTGATTTCTACCCCTGTGTACTATTTTGGCGCTCCAACACCCCCCAAAACATCCCCCAGACGTACAAATTCAGAGGAAAATTTGGCCCCCGACGGAGAAAATTGCATTGGGCTATATTTCAGGCTACTTTGACTGGCCATTGGGCTACTTTTGTTGCAAAGACCTGACAACTATGGTAAAGAGTCCAATGGTGGCAATGGTTCTACAATCTAATTAATCTTACGATTTTCGGAATCGCAGCCCATGGCTGCATTTCCCAAAAGCACTGTAAGCATTTTGGTGCCATTGATTTCTATGATAGGCTTACGATACTTTTGGGGAAACAGCCCTAAATGATTCATTCATGATTCAAACTGACTGAGTGAATTTAGCTCACTGACTCGATCTGCTGTTAATAACTCACAGGTAAGAAGATTAGCAGTGAATTACAACTTAAATGTGGGTCGTTACTCACAAAATTACTGTATGGCTTCTCAAGGCCTGGAATATAGCACATAACAGTTATACTTTTATGGTACTTTTATATCCTTTTTGAGATTTGACATCAGTCACTTACTGTCAGTGCATGAAAAAAAATATCAGGACATTCTTCAAAAATAATATTTGTTGATCTGCAGAGGTCTAACAAAGTCTTATAGGTTTGGAACAACACAATGAGTAAATGACATGCTGAGGTGAAGTAACACCACACCCAACATATTATAACAGCCATGGAGAACACTTTCGATAAGACATTTGCCAAAATCTATAAAATATGAGACTGCTGTTGTTATTCAACCTCCTAAACAAGAGGTGGGGTGCGGTTCTTCTCATAACTGGTCAAGATTTTTATTTTTTTCACCATTTCTAATCATCCTTTTTGCCTTGACTAGATCATTTTAAATGTTTCTGCGGTGTGACAAAATCATTTTTATACATACAAACATTCAATGCTATGTCTCAGTTTAACACGAGGTCATAAAAGCATCATGCTTAATAATTTCTAAATGATTATTTCACTGCAGATTCCCCAAAAAATATCAACTTCATATCAACTGCCCAGTTATATCTGCATTAAATAATTTAGTGCATTGTACTCAACATCATCATGACATTAAGGTGTGAATGCATTTTCTTTTCTTTTCACCAACACCAACTATGTTCAGCACAATTGACACATGCAAGACACAGCCCAATATAAATCAATTCCACAAATACACAAAAAGGACGCACCAAAAGAAAATTCCAAAGATTTAATATTTAAGGAAAAATAAATGCAAGCACATTTTACTGTCTGTAAAATGTTTTTGACATCCAGTTAATTATTTGAATATACCATATGCACTATATTTATCACACAGAGAAAGTGTGAGGAAACAAAAAGGAGAGCTCGTGGTAACAGTTTAATCTTAATAGAGAACAGCTGGCGATGCATCTGTTGTGAAGTGGTACCAGTTCGGTACAAGCGCCCTGCTGCTGTGCTCGACACCACACCAGTAATACTTCCCATACCTGCACGAGCTGGAGTCAGACTCCACGTTATTATTGTTCTCCTCGTCTCCAGGGCCAGGGGCGTCTGATACACGCGTGGACTGCTGCTTCTGCGGCTTCTGCTGCTGCTGTTGCTGCTTTTGCTGTTGCTGGAGAGGCTCCAGGCTCTCGCTGGAGCGCGAGTGAGCCGGGAAGACCCAAGGCGCCGGCGGGGAGCTCCGGCACTCCTGCTGGCTCATGGACCGAGGACACGCGGAGGCATTAACCACCACTGCCGCCGCTGAGTGCCCGCTGTTTGGACCAGAATCAGCAAACTTTCGATTGTTGTTGATGTTGGAGGAAGAGTTGCAGTTACTCGAGCCGGCACCGGCAGCGGCGTTGGGGCTATTGCAGCCGCCGAGGGAGGGCTGATCACCGCCGGATGAGGTCCCCCGGTTGCTACCACCACCGTTGCTGCTGAAGAGATCTCCCGAAGGCTGGTTACCGGGAGAAGGAGGAGATACCGGGTGGCCGAACCATCGCCAGCGGATGCGCAAGATCTGTTTCACGTCAAAGTCTTTCCTGGGATTCGACATGCCCGAGACTCCGGTAACGGGAGACGCGGGGAAGGAAGGACGAGCCTCGTGATCCGTGATTGTCTTGGTAACGGAGCACGCGAGCGCTGCTGGCGAAGATCACGGAGGCGACGTGTAGAGTGAGACTGAGTACGGAGGGGAAAGGAAAATACACACCTCTCTCTCTCTCTCTCTCTCTCTCTCTCTCTCTCTCTCTCTCTCTCTCTCTCTCTCTCTCTCTCTCACGGAAGAGTCAAACACTCGTCTGTGCGGTAAAACCACATATGGCACTTTTCAATGACATACGTAGGCTACTACATCAATAGAAAGAAAAAATATTCAAGGTAACATCTGTCAGCCAAATGTCAATTCAATGAACCTTTTTGGCATGCCTATTTCATTGGCATGATAAGATCATTATGTGTGATGATGAATTCAGAAAATGACATTTGGAGTCTATGTTGGAGAAGCAATAGCCTTAAAGGTGCACTCTATATTATTTTTCTAATTAAAAAGTTTTACAAATAAGTCAATTAAAACCACTTTTGAAAAATATAAATAGTATGGCGTTCTCTCACATGAGATTATTATTCTTTTTTTGGAGAGGAATTCACAAACTATTTTGTCAGCCGAACTCCAGATGTGTCTATTTATTTGAAGTATTCCTTGAGATTTTAAGTTAATATTTCCAACATTTATATATATATTAGCTTTTCATCAACTCACAAACCCCAATTTGGGAATTATTCTACCCCTATTCTAGAAAACGCAGTTTTAATTGGAGCAGGTCACATCATGGGCGGAGCCATGGGTATTTACTGTAGTGTAGAGGCTGCTCATTGCAGAGCCAGTGGGTGGAGCTTGACGTCCAGCTCCCCCTCATTGTATGTAATGGGTGGAGCTAGATGGTCCAACCACACCCATAACCGCTACATAACTCCACCCATTAGGTCCACAGAGGTGGATCTGGACTAGGTCAAGCTCCACCCATTACATCCAGAGAGGGGGAGCCGTTGTTTGGCTCTGCAGTGAGCACCACTTGATTTGAGGTGTTCACACCATGGCGTAATTACCATAATTTGTGATGACAACACATGACGTTCTACCTTGAACTGGGATTTATGCGTTTTTATGGCAACACTATCAACGCCTAAATGAATCTGCAGCGGTCAGGTTGTACAGCTGTCAAGTGGTACAAGAAGGAGCTCTCCGAAAATTCCCAGTTTACCAGTTGTATTTACGAGAGGACGTGAGCACTTTTTACAAGCTGGAATCTCGTAATTACGGTAATTACGACATGACGTAAATGCACCTTTTGTTCGGAATCGCATACTCACTTCTCCATTTTAATAGGTATTTAATTCATGACCGAAGTAGGTTCTTAATGTGTGTAGTATAATTGTAATCTGGACACATTCGTCATGTTGTCATTGTCCTGTGACCTATCATATTCAGTTGCGCCGTTTCACTGCAATTCACAAATCCTCTCCTGTGGCCTCATGGGATGGTAAAGTGTCCATCGGATGAGCACTTCTGAATATAAGCGGAAGTGGTAGGTCATCTGGGGACTCGCCCAGTATAGGAAAGTATGCATATTTGGATGCAACCAAGCTGTCTTGCTGCAGATCAAGAAAGAACAGTAAAGGGCTTGATGTACAAAACCGATGGTGCAGTGAACCCTTAAATACCATTTAAAAAAAGTAACACCTAATCTCTGTATGAATGGCAATGTGGGTATTGTATAAGTCATTAAAAAATCCTCATCTAAGGAAATTTATATTTAAGCCTACATTAACCACTACTCCGTCACATCACACCCACACAATCTTTTTTAAGGTAAGCCTAAAACACTGTACCTTTGCACATCAGCAAAGATTCCAGCAAAACCCCTAGAGTCTCAAGGTAACCTTTATTTTCACCACACTTTAAAAATTAGTACCATGACAAATACACCACTTTGCTGTTTTTAGCACAAGCATCCCTCTCAAATTTTACACTTGTTGATTCCTTGACCTTTTCTACTTAGAATTCACTTAGTCAATGGAAATACAAACCAGACAACCACTCTACACAATCAATACCACACATTAAGTTCAATATCGCTTACACACACATTTGTCAATACCACAACAGTACACAGACAAGAAATGCAAAAAGATGATGGGAGAAGGAAAATGTGAGAGAAATTAATGCGAACAAGAGAAGCTGAGCTATGAAGTGTGAAAGAGACTTAACAAGTCAATAGATGTTTGTTGCGTTTCATTTTAACAGACAACGATGCAAAAGGAGATGTCCATCTGCCACAAAGAGATAGTCCATAAACGACTGTATTGTTTTCTAAATACTGTCCCACACATGCAAGAAAGAAAGAAAGAAAGAAAGAAAGAAAGAAAGAGGAGTTTTGGTTCTGTAGCTTAAGTATTTTCCTTGCCACAAACCTGTCTTTAATTTATGTTCTGTGCAAGAGTGAATGTGATGCCACCGAAGCAAACTGCAGTCAGATAGAGAGAGAGAGAGAGACACACACACACACACACAAAGGGTAAATCGTTCACAGTAGGATCGGCGGTGAGTTTGGTCTCAATTCTGGCCATGCAAACCACAACAGAGAGCTGGAATTTCTGCCTGCTTTTGTAACATTATTCACAGATGTTGGCTCTAAGGGCGCATTAAATAAACACAGCCAGACCCACGTGCCCCAAGTGCCACTGACAAGCAGCACAACATTAGTATACTAGTGGAATGGAGACCAGGATTCTTTCATTTTATCATCATGTCCCAGAAAATGACTGGTTTAGAGCTGAATCATTCTCAATGGGCAACCAAATACAAACCACATAATGCAAAAGAGGCAGATTTTAGAGCATCTTACCCATAATGCTTCCCAAATATAGCCTATGCCTGAAATAAGCGCTTTCCTTAAAAAATCTGCAGTGCATAGGAATAGATCCCCTAAAAATAAAAATAATGGAAGCGGGAGGGGAGGGGGATCTGTCATTATTTACTCATACTCATGTTGTTCTACATTTTTATGGAAGTCTTTCATAGATGTTTTTAAGAATATTTACACTGCTTTTTTCTATACAATTAGAGCATGGCCTCCCTTATGAAAAATAAGTATACTTCAAATTCATTTTATTAAGTATCCTTAAGTAACGTTCAAGTTTATTTTTAAGTATACTTTATGTAAGTATATTAATGTACTTGTAGTAAACTTGTGTACCATTTCAATACTACTTGGGACTAAATTGGCCCACTTTTTAGTATACACAACTACAATAACTTAATTATACTTTTAAGTATATCTCGATCAAAAGATTGAGGATAGGCCAAATTTACTTACACTTTTCTGTCACTACAAGTCAAGTATACTTGTGCAATTTTAAATATATTTCTGAGAAGTACATAAAGTATATTTCTGAGAAACAAAAAAGTAGACTGAAAGTATACTTTCATATTTTTAGTTTAAAAGAAGTATACTAATAGCACACATGAATAAACGTCTTTTTCGTAAGGGCTGACAAGCTCCAAAAATGACAATAAAGCACCTTAAAAGTGATCTATACATGTTATATTAATCGCATTGTGAACAACTGTGCATGTTTTGTTTGTGTGTGTGTGTGTGTGTGTGTGTGTGTGTGTGTGTGTGTGTGTGTGTGTGTGTGTGTGTGTGTGTGTGTGTGTGTGTGTGTGTGTGTGTGTGTGTGTGTGTGTGTGTGTGTGTGTGTGTGTGTGTGTGTGTGTGTGTGTGTTTTTGGACCTCGTAATTTTTTATCAAAATGTCATAACTTGATCTTCAGGTGACATCTACCAGACTCCTCCAAAAATCATTTTATCCGCTTAAAGGACAAGTTCGGTATTTTACACTTAAAGCCCTGTTTACAGATCGTATCTGATGAAATAGAACGGTTAAGATTAAAATTTGGACACATGCTCCTGTCCCGAGAATTTTAGGTTTATTTCGCTTTTGTGGACCTATTTTGCCAAACGCGTCACACCCGTGATTCTTCCGTTGAGAGCTTGAATAATAGACACTCCAGCCCAGTTGGTGGCGATAATGCACCTTTGCCAATTGCAAGCAAACCACGGGCATTTCATTGAATACACAGAAGAAGCAGAAGAAGAAGCGGCAGAGTAATACCGTAAAGGTGCTGCGGTCTCACAGCACGTCCTATTAAGTCAATGGAGTTGGACAAAAACTACAATAAAACCTGTTGGAATGCATCTTTTTCAGCGATTTTTGAGTGAACATATCAGTGAACACCCCTCACCACTCGGTGAGTTTCACGTCTTTGTAAACAAAAGTTTAATGTGTTTTTAGGACGGAATCTTCCAGTGCACATAGACAACCATTGTGGGGGTGGGAAATAAACCTAAAATTCTCGGGACAACAGCATGTGTCCAAATTTTAATCTTAACCATTCTATTTCATCAGATACGATCTGTAAACAGGGCTTTAAGTGTAAAATACCGAACTTGTCCTTTAAACCCCGCCCCTTTCTTGAGGATGGTCACATTTATATTTGGTGAATTTTCGCAGGCAAAACCCAGTCAATAATAATCCAATTTCAACAAGAATCTAAGCGATAACTAATTTTGTGTGAGGGTGAAGGATCAGTTTCAATTCGGAAGAAAAGATCTGTCACTACAGTTACATCTCATCTCATTTCAAATCTCATTCACGCACAATCAATCTTGCTGTGTCACAATCAGTGACATGAGACATGAGCGCCAATGGCATTTGACATTTGTTTTGACTGCATGATCGAAAAACTTGACTTTCTGGCTTCAAAAAGGCTTGGAATATTGAACACTAGTCATATTTTATTTAGCTTTATATTTCCTGGTCAATATATGCTTTAGTATGAAAAAAAATGCACTATGCATATTCTTCAAAACATCTCCTTTTGTGTTCCAGAGAAGGAAGCAAGGGGTTTACATCAACATGAGAGTGAGAAAATAATGACAGAATTTTAATTATTGGGCGAGCGGTCACTTTAAAAGGAATGCATGTGGCAGTTGTGTATGTGGGAGGAGATTAATTCCAAGGAGGAATTTAATGCTGTCCCAGAGTGCTTTGTTCCCTGACAGCAATGCTGCACTCCTGTCAGCTGGAACGGAGACTGCAGTGCGTGAAAACACAGGTCTCAGGCCAGTAGTCATACTAGCTTCGAGGAGAGAGTCAATGGTGACCCTGTGATGGTCAAAGCTTTATTTCACACTGATTCAGGTCTGGAGGAAGCAAGCCTGAAAGGAGTGTTAACCTCTGTATGTGTGATCATAAATACGCACACTCACATTCATTCATACACCCTGTTGTCACAAAGCTTTATGGCTAGCGCGACTGCACGAAACATCATTGAGTGATTGGAAGGATGATTAAGCAATTTATTCTTTATGGCCCCTACTTATTTTCTCAAGGTTAATCCAATCTGTCTCTCCTTCTCTCCCTCTCCTTCTTTCCACCCCTTGATTTCATTTTTCATCTTTCCTGCATGTAAATCAAAACCGTCCAGCAAATATATCACACAAATGGGCATATGGAGGAGACGCTGGGGAGACTAATTAAACTATCGCATGATTCAGCATTTCTTGTGTTGTGAAAAGAAGGATTGCTGTAGGACTACAAACCTGCACACATGCAACATACACACGTGAGATAGGCTATGTGCGGTAAACAAAAACTCTGTTTCTCTGTAGCAAAGCAGTTGTTTTCAAACTTTTTAACAGAATATTATATTAAATGAATTAACCATGATTCATTGTGTGATGAAGAACTGTGTTCTTAAAAAGCTATTGATAAAATCTAAAAAGAAATATGATTTCAGTTTACATCCTTGGTTGTGTGTTATTTTTAAGCGGTTTAGATTATTTTAATTTATTAATAATAATTTATTCAATTGAAATACTTTTGTTTCCCAGCTCCCTGTCTGCTGTAGAACATTGTTTCTAATTACTACAAAACATTTTTAAATTGTCACATAAATGTAATGTAAATGTAAACATAATTGTTTTCTGGCAACAAAACTTTTGAAGTTAATTACATTGTATGTCATGGGAGGAACTGCATTGTTTTAATTTGTTTGTTGCATACAAGCAACATTTGTGCAGTAGTGAATGGATATGTGCGGATATAAATGGATGCAATGAATACAGCCACTACAGAGAATATATTACATTTACGGTATCATATGTTTTATATATATTTTAGATATATTTATAACATTTAGAAAGTGAATTCAATAAATTGAATATTTTTAACCTAGGAGCCAATTCTATTAGTGTCATATAGCTGCTTTTGTAGCCTCATCCCTGAATACTATTTTGTTTTTGTTTTTTATGTAATCAAATGTCCATCCTATAAAAGAAACAAAACTGAATCAATTATATTTTCAACACTGCTTTCATAACATGTCCAATAGATGGTTAAACAGTGAGACTGCATAGTGTGTATGGAGAAAAGACAGAAGGGCTGGGTTTTACAGCAGAGTCCTCATTTCCTGTCTTTCACACACACACACACACACACACACACACACACACACACACACACACACACACACACACACACACACACACACACACACACACACACAACACACACACACACACACACACACACACACACACTGTAATGTCTGTATTGTCACATCAGGTTATGCTATACAGATTTCCACACTTCAGTTCAGCTGTATCCATCATTAAAGTCACACACTCAAACACACACACACAGCAATGTCTGTATTGTCTCATCAGGTTATGCTATACAGATTTCCACACTTCAGTTCAGCTGCATCCATCATTAAAGTCACACACTCAAACACACACACACACCACCTACTTGTAATCACATACAATGTAATCTCATCCCTGAAACCCCAAGCTGAACCGGGCTGAGAGGTTAGAAATCTAATTTCTTTGATTCATGTCTGCAACAGTCGTGGGAGGAAATATGTTTCATTCCTTAAGAGAAAAGAACTACACACATCTGACACACATTTCCCTGAAACTATGGGTATATATATAGTCATACAACAGTATGCATTACTCACAGCATGACGATAATGTGTGCACATTTCTGTTTTACAAAAAGCCACACATATACGCACAAACATCTTACTATTCAGAGTGTGTTCATTTCCAAATAGTATTCTTCCTGCTCTGGTGCATTCATATTTCCTCTACTGCCAATGGATGAAATTATAAGACAGATCCGGATGCCCACACAAACACACACACACACACACACACACACACACACACTCTCTCTCTCTCTATTCACTCCAAACTCATCAGCCAGGCCATATCTCCAGGCCCATTTAGCACATAGCAATGACATTTTCATCCTTCCTTTTACTGATTCTCATATAGGTCTCCTTAAGCTGAGCAGAAAGCAGTGCGGGAATTGAATGCAGATGGAGGTGATACAGGGGCAAGCCAGCAGGGTTTAGATGCCAGAGGAGATGGACGGAGGAATGGATTTAAAAAAAAAAAATAATAATAATTTCCTTCTGAAAAAAACCATTGCAGGCCCGTGGTTAAGAGAAACAAACACATCTGGCTGGCAGACCACCTCCAGAAACAATATCCCTCTTCTTTTCCTTTATATACTGAAGAGCCTGAAAATCCTCAGGATGTCTGTTGTAACTCCAGCCCAGGGCGTACATTTAAAGACACACTAAAACATTCAGCCCTACATGCCGCTGACAAAAATCTACCATGAAATTACCATAGTTTCTTGGAAATACCTTGTTTTTTTCAGACCTGTACCAAGGTAAAATTAGAATATTCATGGTATGCTATCACCATGGTACATTTAATTGTCATTCAGAGATGTTCCCGTGACAATACCATGTTTTTCTGCAAATGTACCATGGTAATACTATGGTATTCCCAGTCAGAGTATCATTATTGCTTTTTGGACATGTTCAATGATACTACCATGGTTTCTGGGCAAATACCATGTTTTTAGGCATACCTGTTTCATCATATGGTATTTTACCTAAGAGTTAATACCATACATGTAATATGGTAATGGATCAATGACAAATAATTTTTCAGCATCATTACTACAGTCTTCAGTGTCACATGATCCTCCAGAAATCATTCTAATATGTTGATTTGGTGCTCAAGAAACTTTTCTTATAATCAATATCGAAAACAGTTGTGCTGCTAAATAGTTTTGTGGAAACTGCAATGCTTTTTCAGAATTCTTTGATTAATAGAATGTCTAAAAGAACAGCATTCATTTGAAATAGAAATCTTTTGTAAAATTATACATAAATGTCTTTACTGCCAACTTTGATCAATTTAATGTGTCTTTGCTGAATAAAATTATTCATTTATTTTCAACTTTTGAACAGTAGCGTACATAGTAACACCTTGCTATGCTTGGTATTCATACCATTCTACCTAAAAATAAATGCCATGGTACATTGAATATGGTAATGCAGACATGTTACCATAGTAACATCTTAATATGTGGATAATAGTATGTCTACAAAACCATGATGTTACAGTGGTACATGTATCATGGAAAAATAATGATATTCTTGTTATTTATGGTATTTGATCTTGGAATAAATAGCATTGTATATGGAATATAGTAATGCAGTATATGAATATCATATATCTAAGTAATATGGTATAACCATCTGAGTACGCTTTTGTAAGGTGTGAACAGTGTGTTTGAGTGTACAAGTATGTGTTTGTGTTTGCTAGGCATATGTTTTCTAGGAGACAGATTTGTCCTCGATGAGACTCATAATATTTCATAGCTTATTTTTATGGTGTTGATAAACCGTACAGCAGCAAAGCTGAACAGACACAGACTGAGACCCTAGAGATAAGTGCTGAAGATCAGGAGATCTTGACACCGTTTGCTTTCCATCAAAGAGGGAATAAACAGAAAGGTCTTAAAATGAAATTAATACACAAGCTTAAAACCTCTAGACCCTAAAGATCTAGAGCATCTTCAAGAGCTCATAAAGCACATCCTGAATTATTGAACTCCTACAACGCCTCACTCTCTCTCTCTTTCTTTCTCTCTCTCTCTCTTTCTTTCTCTCTCTCTTTATTTCTCTCTCTCTCTCTCTCTCTCTCTCTCTCTCTCTCTCTCTCTCTCTCTCTCTCTCTCAAACATAAACAAAGAAATAAATATTCCTGTCCCTAGTCTTGCTTTACTTGAGTCAAGCCCCACTCACTCACACACAAACACACACACATCTCCTTTACGAGTCTCCCGAAGGCTTATCGTTTAAGGATCATAAATACTGCTGCAACCTCACACTGTAAATACAGATCATTTAGGTTTCCCCTCTTCTACCGGCCACGAGGGAAACACACGTGCGCATGCAGGAGAGCTAGAACGAGATTGTGAACACCTGGGGTCTGACCTGCATAAACACACTGAACACACTGATGCGGCACTATAACGCTGAGCACAAATGATCTGTGTGAGAGAGGGAGAAGAGAGAGAAAGAGGGAGAGACAGTCAGGTAAGTGCTGATTTAGCAGTTCACTTTCTCTGCTCTCATTTCCATTGCTCACTGTCTTCAACTTGTTCTATTCATCTCTATCTATTGCTCTTTCAGTCTGTATGGCTGCAGATTATTTAAATCCATTCTTATGCATTTCTTTATAGCATGTATATTTAGCAAATTATAGCAAATTTATATATAAAAAAATTCAGAAAATTCTAATCTTAGATTAACCAAAAAAAGTTATAATGTTATAATTTATTATAAATTATCATTTCAAAATTAGCGCTGGGCAACGATTAATCGCGATTAACCGTATCCAAAATAAAAGTTTGTGTTTACATATGTGTCTGTACTGTGTTTAGTTATTTTGTATATATAAATACACACATATGCATGTATATATTTAAGAAAAATGTGTTATTTATATTTATTACATGGCTTGGTTGAATTCTAATGTAGAATGCGGTCTGTTATTTCTTGATAACAGACCGCTGCTGAGTATAACACACCGTTGCCATGAGAAACAGAGCGTTGCTATGGACGCAGGATTCTAACGTAGAGACGGAACGGACTATTTTCTTTAGCGAAGCAATACAATCGTTTTTAAATCAATAAACTCCTTTTTAAAAAAATATTTTGTGTCAAATTATTGATTTATTTGGTAGGCAGCCATGTAATAAGCGGGATAATGTAGTGCGAGGCGGTTGCTATAGCGAATACAACCCCTTCAGGCTGATTCAAGATCCTGATCAGCCTGTCGGGGTTGTCTTCGCTATAACAACCGCCTCGCACTACATTATCCCTTACATAAAATATTTATATATATATATATATATATATATATATAAAGATATATACAGTACATACATGTAAATATTTCTTAAATATATACATGCATATGTGTTTATTTATATATACAAAATAATTATACACAGCACACACACATACATATTATGTAAACACAAACTTTATTTTGGATCGATTAATCGCGATTAATCATTGTCCAGCACTATTAAAAATGTTAGGATATTACTAGCAGTTTAATATTTTATTGTCAAAGGCCACATATTACTTGCATTTGGTGCCCAGCAAGTGTTCATTTTAATGCGGTATCATAAATGTACTTGCACATTAATCAAAATAACTAGGAAAAATTCCTTACATGCTCAAAAGCTAATTATCAAACAGCATATCAAATAAAATTAAAGTGTTCATAAAACAGTAGCAAGTAACCAGATGCCCTATTACTTTTCTCTGAGACTACGAAGTGCACATTTGATTAACACTTTACTATCCCATGAGGCCACAGGAGTGTTGTCACAACTGACGCCATAAGTCCCAGGAAAAATGACAACATGCGGGATGTAGACAGAACAGATTTTCCCATTAAAGTAACAGATGTAGAAAATGTCTAAATAGTTTGGTCAAAAATGTACCTGCTAAATTACTGTAAGACTTAATTCAGCAGAAGCTGATTTTATAGTTGATACCTGAATATATAGATACAAATCACCATCCATGTTCACACTCAAGTCAAGTTTGTCGTCATCAAGATTAATGACCATAGTTGTAGTCATTCATCCTTGACTGATCCAAATGACTTGCCTCAATAAGGCATACAAAAATATTTTAATAAGGACAGATTTATACCACAATGACCATAGAAATATATACTTTGTGCAATCTAAATGAACTAAAACTATTTTAATTGAGTAAAACAAAATTCATTTACTTAAAGGGTTAGTTCACCCAAAAATGAAAATTCTGTCAGTAATTACTCACCCTCATGGCGTTGGTTGTTCCAACCCCGTAAGACTTTTGTTCATCTTCGGAACACAAATTAAGATATTTTTGATGAAATCTGAGTGCTGGATAGCGTAGCGCGTCTGTGTTGCACGTCACCACGTATCACACACATGACCAGCGTCGCCCAATAGTGAGCCTACGTGGTGACGTGCAACACAGACGCGCTATGCTATTACACTACGTGAAAAGACTCGAGGCCCAGAGAGAAGGAAATGAAAAGTGGAATAAAGTCGTTATTTTTGTTTGTTTTTGCGCACAAAAAGTATTCTCGTCGCTTTATAAACTTAAGATTGAGCCACTGGAGTCACTTGGACTATTAACAATGTCTTTAATACATTTTCTGGGCCAGCAAGTTATAGTGTCCATAAGTGGAGGAGTGATCCAGCACTCAGATTTCATAAAAAATATCTTAATTTGTGTTCCGAAGATGAACGAAAGTCTTACGGGGTTGGAACAACATGAGGGTGAGTAATTACTGACAGAATTTTCATTTTTGGGTGAACTAACCCTTTAAGCATATGAAGTACTTATACTTTAGCCCCATGATAATAGTGTCAGCTGGGACGTCACGTCTCTCTGCTGGGATTACATTTTTTTATAAAAATAGTGTAAGAGTGCAAAAATTGTTTTTAGTGTCACAGTGTCATCTACAAATCTGAGACAAGGCCTTCATATGCTCACCCTGTGCGTGTGTGCGTATATGCGTGTGTGTGTGTGTGTATTCATGCTCTGCTCCCTCTCAATATGTTCACATGCAGAATGCAGTGACAGCGTCAGCACTTTTTCCAAACATACTCAGAGGGTCAAAATTTTGTAGTGCGAGGTCGTCTTACATGACAGTACAGGAGTAATTTTGACAGGCACTTACGTAACTCCCACTCGATAACAAGATTAGCTAACTAACATTTACTGGCAAACAAGGGAGGAGAGAGAAAGGAGGGGCGAAATTCAACGGTGTACCAAAAACTTTTGGACTGTGTGTGTGTGTGTGTGTGTGTGTGTGTGTGTGTGTGTGTGTGTGTGTGTGTGTGTGTGCGTGTGCAGACTGAGCCTTAGACCATCTGTGAGTCTGAGAAGCCAATTTTCCGCCCATGGACCTTCACAACCAGCAAAGAGAGAGCTCTGCCAAGAAAAGAAAGATCTTAATGCCAAGAAAATCCCTTTCCTCTTTCAGTCTGCCATTCAGCCTCCATCTGCGCTGACAGGGACTGGTGTGTTTAGACAGCTCCCTGCCATCTTTCATCATCTGTCCCTTGTCTGCGTTTCAGTCCACAATCCACTGAGACGTGGCAATTAACAAATGAACACACCAACCACAATATTATGATTCGTAAATCGTAATACTGGAATTACTGAACTCGGTGAGCCTTTATTTAGGTACATGCAAGGAACTCTAAAACATGCCATATGCTGGATGTGGTGCTGGAAAATGGCTTTCATGTGTAAATATATATTGACTTTCATGTAAAGTCATTTTGACAAAGCATATGTTTTCTTTTTGTTTGTGGTCTTTCTGCCACAATTTAGTCACAGGTTTCAAACACATAAGCACCACAGTTCAATGTGTCGGAGCCTTTTTGCCACAGTATGTGAAGAGAGGACAGGAAATGACACGACAAGAGAAGTGGGTGGTGGATGATAATGGAAACTGTGTAGGGCAGCCCGATTTAGCAATTTTTCTGTTAAAAGTGACTGCAAATTAAAATAAAATAAAACCTCCTGGGGCCTCATTTATAAAGATGTGTATAATGATCCTAAATGTGAATGCACAAAATGTTCCTAGAATTTATAAAATGTCCATATGCACAAAAGCATCCCTAAATGCATGCCTCTTTGAAAATCGCAATTCATCTTAAATTCAAGCGCAATGTGTACAAGTGCATTAACTACATTTTTATAATTGTGTGGTAGACATATGTTATTATTTACAGGAATTCATTAATACAATTGAATTAATTTTGGTGATAAAATTTTCACAAGAGCAGTTATGCTCATATAATTATATTAATACATATTGTGAATGTGATAGCTTATTTATCTTTATTTTCATAAACTATGCTGAATTAATTAAATTACTTGTATATGAGTGCCAAAATGTTTGTATGCATGCTCTTTGATTGGCGAAGCCGGCATAATAACATTTTCACATCAGTTTCTGCCTTTATAAATCCCCAATTTGTTCATCACTTTTGACATCGTATAGCATGCGTATATGTTGTGAAGCATCAGAGTCAGAGAGATCCATTTGCAGCTTAATTTATTGAGCAGAGTAGTCAAACAGGCAAGGGTCAGAACCAGCAGATACAGCAGTGAAGACAGGGCTAAGTCGTAGTACAACACCAGGCAGAAGATCAGGGCAGGCAGCAAACAGTCAGAGTCAGAGAACAAAGCAGAGGTAACGTAGGCAGGCAGCAGACAGGGAGATATCCAAAACGGGTAGGGTCACAAAACGATCAGGCAGTCACAGGAATAAACGCTCAGAAATCTTCACAGTAGCAAAACATACAAAACTTTGCAGTGAGTGAATGAGTGAACATGGTATAAATAGGCTGAGACTAACAGGGTAATGAGACACAGGTGAACGCAATCAGTGATGATGAGTCCGGGCAGTGAGTTATGGGAAATGTAGTTTGTGAGGGAGTGATAATAGTCTGGTGTGGAGTGCCCTCTGAGTGCCACTCCAGCTGGTGACCGTTACAGTATAAATGAGGTCCCTGAATTGTTTGTAGGGCTGCGCAATTTGGCCAAAAATTGTATCAATATGACTATAAAATAATAATAATAATAATAACAAGTGAAAGAATAATAAAAAGAATATTTCATTGTAAAATATAATGCTGTAAAATGATAAAAACTAATCAATATATTTTCAAACGTTATACCAATGAGCTTTTATTTTGGTAGAAAGCTTCTCTGTTGTTGACAACAGCCGGACAAGTGCTTCTCATTTCAAGTTTGGGAAGACGGTTGGTGCATAGTGTTCCCAAATGCACATTAAAAGGGACACAAACTCACAGCACTGCAGAGACAGAGTTCGCATGGAGCAGCATTCACTGAGAATGGAGTTACTCTGAGACACTGAAAACAACTGATCATGCATGAGCTGCAGAACACAGTGACGTTTCACTCTGAAACATGCAGCTCATCGCAGCCTTTAGCCATATGATAACGCAATTTCAGTATTATCTCGACTGATTGTGCAGCCCTATGTACAAGCCAGATCTGAACCCACATTGCTCACATGAGAACCAAAGCTCAATGAGTACATGCACTTACTGCCAAATCAACACTTTTATGTACTAATGTGTACTAACCACAAGGCCACAGTTCTAAAAAAACAAAACAAACAGATTTCTTTGTTTGCATAGCAATAATCAGGCTGAGTTTTTAGACAAAAACCTGACAAGGAAAAAATCCATAAGGATATTTCATAAAGAAAGCCACAGTCCCAGATTACCCTGTGAAATACAATGCAAAGAGGGTCTATTGAGCGACTGTCTGCTTTATTGAACCACCTTTTTGATGACTGAACAAATGCAGAGGGCCAAACACACCGACATTCCCTCACAAAGGTCACCTTAAATCCTGCTGAATTGATCAAAAAGAGAGAGAGAATGTGTGAGGGAGAGAGAGAATCTGACTCCAGAGGACGAAGTACATGTCATCTACTGCTGCAGTGACCTACTGAATAAAACCACTCAAGCAAATGATGTGTGCATGGGGTAAAAACTGCATTACAAACCACTTTCCACTTCTAAGATGGGAGCGAAACTTTAGGGAACAATACCTTAACTTACCAAAATACTAGCATGAACGCTGCATCTAAACAACAAGCACTGAAACAGGCAGTTGTGCCAATTAATGATGCATACATTATCGTTTTGTATATAACATGGTGCAAAGCAGTCCCTGCTGGGACAGATTAGTCATGATTCCCGGAGCTGTCATGGAGGAAAACATGAACCATAATGGCTGCACATCTGTCCAGTGTTAGCAACAGCGGTACTGGAGACAGGGTTAACAGTAAACTAGAAGAGCAGTGATAGTTTGAGTTATGATACTGTCTGTGGGGTGGGGTGGGGTGGGGCAGTATCATAATTCATCTTCATCAAAAGTATTCATAATTCATCAAAAGTATTCATCTTTTCCTTTGTCCATTCCGCAAAGCTTATGCATGCAGTGTGAATGCTGTAACCTGTTAATGTGGGTGACAAAATACATATACCTTAAAAAGTCATATCTGAAATTAATAAATACATTACCGTTCAAAAGAAATCAATACTTTTATTTATCAAGTATTCATTAAATTGATCAAAAGTGACAGTAAAGACATTTATAAAGTTACAGAAGTTTTATTTTTTAAGTTACTATTTAACTTTCTATTCATCAAGGAATCCTGAAAAAGAGTATTGTAATTGTGAAATAAAGTGATGATGATGATAATAATAATAATAATAATAATACATGTTACTTTGAGCACCAAATTAGCATATTCAAATGACTTCTTAGAGATCATGAGACATTGAAGGCTGGAGTAATGGCTGCTAAAAATTCAGCTTTGCCATCACAGGAATAAATTGCATTTTAAATACATTAATATATATATATATATGTGTATATATATATATATGTGTGTATATATATATATATATATATATATTGAAATAATTGCAAATAATAATTGCACAATATTACTGTTTTTACTGTATTTCTAATAAAATAAATGCAGCCTTAGTGAAAAAGAGACTTCTTTAATATATATATATATATATATATATATATATATATATATATATATATATATATATATATATATATACTGGATGTCAGAAGGTATCTTACAGAAGGAAACTTACCGAAATCCATATCATGTCTCATAATCACTCAATCTGTTTCACAAAGATGTTAATAAAACATCTTGAGAATAATATGTCACTTACTGTAACATTGCATTTACTTAAGGAAAGCTATCCGATGTTCACCGTTTGTTAGTTAGCTATAAAAAACAAAACAAAAAACACTAGAGGAGCTTATTTACTCTTAATCATTATGTTTGAATAAATTTGCCATGAAGACAAGTGCTTATAAAAACTACCCTATATGTTTAACTGAGATGTATACAAACATTACATTTTTTATATGAGTGCAATTATCTGAAAATAAATAGCAGTTAAATGGTAAATGGTAAATGGACTGCATTTATATAGCGCTTTCACAGACCTATGGCCACCAAAGCGCTTTACATATAGCCTCACATTCACCCATTCACTCACAAATTCATACACCGACGGCGGTGTCAGCATGCAAGGCGCCACCCAGCTCGTCGGGAGCAGCTGGGGTTAGGTGTCTTGCTCATGGACACCTCAACACTTGGTCAGGTGGAACCGGGGATTGAACCACCAACCTTCCGGTTTGTAGACAACCTACATGAACCACTGAGCCCCATCACATTAGGTACACATTAGGTACTGATAGTTAAATATAATACCTCTTTATATTATTTGTATTTGTATTATATAATATTATTTGTACTGTAAGAATTGATAAATTAGGAAATTCCAGACAGTCTGTTTCGGGGGGTGACCAGACCCTGAAAGGACAAAAGGACCTCTCTGGAGATTACCATTTGAATGGCTCTCATGCACCATCAAGACGAAAATCTCACCTCCGAGTCATCCGAATCTACATCTCTTTTCCTCTCCCCTCACCCCCTCTCTCTCATGCTCAGATGATCACCTGAACTCACACAAGAACATGGTTTAATGTGAATATTTAACATTGACTGTTATGTTTTTGGTGTCATTTGACATGTCTCAAAGTGAGTGGTACAGATATCTCATATCCAGATAGATAAAATAAAAGGTAATAAGGTTTATAGAGGTTTAGAGAAAACTGGTTAAGCCATTTGAGGGTGGTCTCCCCCATCCCCCATGTCACCTGGTCAGGAGGATAAAGGAAGGTGTGCTCGGGCTCTCTGGGGCTTCTTGGCCGGACGTGGAATTGAATAGGAGGTCTCTCTCTCTCTCTCTCTCTCTCTCTCTCCTCTCTCTCTCTCTCTCTCTCTCTCTCTCTCTCTCTCTCTCTCTCTCTCTCTCTCTCTCTCTCTCTCTCTCTCTCTCTCTCTCTCTCTCTCTCTCTCTCTCTCTCTCTCTCTCTCCTCTCTCTCTCTCTCTCTCTCTCCTCTCTCTCTCTCTCTCTCTCTCCTGGCTACAAGCTGGGTACGATTATTTGGTGTAACCAATGTATAACCATGTTCTAGATATTTGAATTGATTGTGGAATTGATCTAGCCTGGGAAAACCCAGACTACTTCCGGCAAATTTTAATTCTCTCTCCAGGATAGTCTGGAGAAGAGCCCATTCAAACTCATTTCTGTGCCGTCGAAATCGCGGCACCAATCAGAAACGTGTGGGGAGGGATTTACATGATGACGACAGCGCAGCGACGCTGAAGGAGATTTCATTACAAAGATGGATGCCGCCGTGGAACATCACTCGTTCGAATCATAGACAGTAGACATTAAACAATTCCCCATCGTAAGTACACATTGATGGCCTAAGACACGAAACGAGCGGTTTGTGTGAGAAAACGAACAGTATTTATATCGTTTTTAGCTCTTATACACAGCCATGTCCGAGTGATCTGAGGGCGCGTGCATCCTGGTGAGGGCGCGCGCGCATCCTGGTGTGTGACGTGTACGCAGACTGGTGCATAGATATATATACACTAGATGTCGCCTTGTCTACGGCAGTCCATTGGAACGAATGTCTTTAAGGCGACATCTAGTGTATATATCTATGCACCAGTCTGCGTACACGTCACACACCAGGATGCGCGCGCGCCCTCAGATCACTCGGACATGGCTGTGTATAAGAGCTAAAAACGATATAAATACTGTTCGTTTTCTCACACAAACCGCTCGTTTCGTGTCTTAGGCCATCAATGTGTACTTACGATGGGGAATTGTTTCATTTGGACGATGGGGAATTGTTTTAATTTGGACTCTGTGCATGCTCTTTGAGACCGTGACCATAGACCTGCATTATGACTGACAGGCAAAAACGGTTTGACCTAAAAATATCAAAATTGAAACTACTGCGGAAAAAAAGACACCTACATCTTGGATGCCCTTGAGGTAAGCTAAAACATACCAAAATTTAATTTCAAAGTGAACTATCCCTTTAAAACCGGAGCAAAGAACAACACTCGAAGCATACGTCATCTCCTTCATCGATCTGATTGGTTTTATGACTATCCAATTGCGCCCAGAGGAATTTGAGCTACGTCGGTTGGTGACGCCCCTTTGGAAATGATTTGTCTACATAGCTTCGCCAGACCCTATACTCAGTTTCAACTGAGAAGGGTCTGGTTTTAACCAGGCTAGAATTGATCTCTGATATCTGAAATATTAAATTATTACATGTGATTATTCTAACTGATTTTGACATTGTTCACATGGTTAAAAGGAATAGTCATACATTCGCTCACTTTTAGTGAGGCACAGATGTTATTAAAACCTTTCATTTATGGAGTCAGATGAAGTAACGAGTAAATACATATGATCAATGTATTACAAATTTAACCAACCAATACTTTGCATGAGTGAGGACAGAACACGTGATACCTTCCCCGTGTATTGGCGAACCGGCAATTGGACCAATATAGCGGGCCTTACAGTACCTAATGTGATGGTTCCCTGTATAGTTTGCAGCATTATTTGTGAAAAAAATATTTTTCCTTAAAAAAAATAAAAAAATAATCAGCTATCGTTATCGGCAGAGAAATTTAGGGTGTACGGTATTCACACCTGCCTTGTTTGGTTCGATTGAATAGAACTCTAGTTCGTTTCCACCCTTGGTACGGACCTTTTGGGCAGGTGTGAATACAGCAATCGAACTCGGGTGCGGACCAAACAATCGAACCGAGACCCAGCTGAAGAGGTGGTCTCGGTACGGTTCCAAACGAACTCTGGTACGGTTCGTTTACGATGTGAACATGAACCGACCCAATTGCAAGAAAGCACTGCGCCTTTACGTTCATTTAATTATTTGACTGCTCTTATGCTCTTATTAGGATACTTAACACAACGGACATTTGGGCATAATGGTTTGTGTTATTGTTCGTTCAAGTGCGAAAGAGAATTCCATTCCGGCGCGCTGTCTGGCCACACGATACTGTTGCGCGTCTTTCTGCGCGTCGTGTGTGCATCATTGGAATGGAATGAATGAGTGTGTGCATCAGGACATTCACATACAGAGCGTTCTCTTTAGTCTAATCGCGCATAAATGCTTGACGGAACCGTCTTGCAGCACATTGTCGTCTTCTCAATCCGAATTACAACATCGTATAGAATGATGACATTGTATCATATGATACTCATTAGTTTCTTCATATTGCGTTTGTAGAGCATAACACAAAATCAGTAAAAGAACAAATATTGCAGTACGAAATATCTCCATGCTGAGCCTTTTTTTTGCACTTCCTGATTTCCCTACTTGAGAATCCTTGTCCAATGAATGGACGACCTTAGCACACGTGTGGTTTTGTTTACAAATTTTGGTTCACTTGCAAAAAGAGCAGTGTGAAAGCAAACCGTACCAAACCAACAAAAAAAAAAACATTTTATTTGATCCGGACCAAAGCAAGTGAACTATCGGACTTTCCTGGTGTGAATACACAAGTTTCGGTGCATCATAATGTCCCCACATGCCATTTAGACTTCAAATATTTGTCCATGTCCACATATTTTTTCATGTTCATGTGTTCTAAAATCACATATCACAATGATATAATCCAGCAGTCCATCCATTATATAAACTTCCCAGGCTGAATTCGCTTCAATCCATAATTCATCTGCTATGACTTATTAATGTCTCTTTTCACAGAGAGAGACAGAGAGAAATCAACAAATCCTGAGGAGCTCAGAGCAGAGGATGGATAAAAGAACAGTTTTTGAAAAGACATTGATTAGATTAACACCCTACATATAGCTAAAAGTATGTGAACACCCGAGCACTGTGTCCACATGCTTGACATTTCATTTTAAAAACACTGGCATTGATATGAAGTTCTCTCTTCCTTTGCTGCTACAGCTCCCACTCTTCTGGGAAGGCTTTCCACAATGTTGGAACATGGCAGTTGGGATTTGCTCCCATTCAGACACGGTAAAGTCAGGCACTGATGTTGGGTGATGGGCCTTGGCTTGCAGTCTGCATTCCAATTAATCTCAAAGGTGTTCAGTGAGGTCCAGGTCTGGGCATTGTGAGGACTAGTCAAGCTTCTACTTCAGATTCAGTAAACCATTTCTGTATACTCGTCTCCACCAGACAGTAAAAAAAAAGGGCTAATGCCTGGTTCAGATTACATGATGTTAGCCCGATTTTGGCACGATCCGTTTTACGTAGGGTGTCGTGGGGATTCGTAAACGACAACGGGCGTCGGGACGCAAGATTCGATCGTTTCATCTCATATAGTGTGTCACGACATCACGCTAAAAAAACTAGCATATGTTATGCTACAGTGCCTTATATTGACATTGTGATCTCACATAGCAGAATATTTTAATCCAGACACATGTGACGCATATATAACAAATACATGCATGCAGTTTTGACAGCTTTAATCGCCTTTTTGATTCTTACATGAGTTAATTGACGACAGAACTACGGCTACAGCACGCCGCATTTGCGCGCGAGCACAGTACAACGGCTGTCAGCCATATGACAGAAAAGTTAGTTAGTTTTACTGACATTTGGCCTGACAACATCTCATCTTACCGAAGATAGCCAACTGAATAAGGACAACGCCCTTTTCTCAGCATCGGACAGAAGTGTGACAAGCTTTCACACACACCTTCTAAAATAAAAGTAGCATCAGAAAAAAAGAGAATCACGTTTGTGGTTGACTGCACACTATTCGACTTACTCAAAACGTTCTTGCAAACCACCAGTTGAGAAAGATTGACTCAATATTTACTATGTGCATATCACTGTCTGATGTTCTGCTGAAGCTCATTCGGCACTTGCACATTTCCGCACTCGTTTGACTTGCGCCTGGCGCTGAGGTGAAGTTGGAGTGTGCATCTGAAAAGTCTCACGTTTTTTGTGGTCTTAAAGAGACGGTTCAGCGTTTTAAAAAACGCAATTTTTGTCAATAAAAAAAGAGACAGAAACAGCAGTTGTGAGAGGGGTGGCCAAGCTTAGACCAAGGGTGGCCACGGCAACCCCTGGCCACCCCTAGCTCCGCCAGTGGCTACATGTCATTTTTTTTCCGGTCCTCCTCGACGGGTTCCGTCAAGAGAGAGTGAGTGAATGAGTGAGTGAGCGATAGTGAGTGAGAGTGTGTGTGTGCGAGTGAGTGAGTGAGCGAGAGTGTATGGGGTGAGATTTCGGTCACAATTCTGTGCGCGCAAGATCACATTTTTAGCGTGCAAAAGGCCATTTCGCACGCGCGTGAACTGAGTTTTGCGGAGAAATGTTTGTCTTGCAGATAAGAAAATATTGCGAGCGAACGAAAATCAATTTTGCATTTAAAATAAGTATTTGGATGTGCGCGGACATTCTCTTTCGCATGTGCAAAGTTTCACTTTCTTGCTCCTTTCATACCAGCCGTGAGCGCTCTCTAAGCGCAGACGGCTCGCTTGCTCAACACAACCCAGCGTTACAATATGCCATAATTCCAGCCAATCAGAGACGAGACTGCTAAATTCTGATTGGCTGGCTTGAAAACCAATCACAAGACTCCCTGCATCACCGACTGCGGAAGAGAACTAGTGCAGTTGAGTAAAGTTGGCAGTAAATTCACAGATTCGAACTTCCCGGGTCAATAACTCGTGAGCTAAACGTTGTTACTGCACAAATAACACCTCTTTTTAATCGTAGTAATGTAGACAAGCAGCTACAACCTAATTTTCCTCCAAACGAGCTTTCCCTCGCAGTGGACAAAATACATTGATCTCTATGCGCAGGCGGCAGCGAGACAGATCCGAAGGGACCGTCTGAAAAGTGCAAAACCCGAAAGCGTTACTACGAAAACAGTCAATAACTTCCCTGTCACACACTATAGTGTCATCAAATTCAGTTCACACATCACTGCTGTCCTGATGGTTATACTACAACACTTATTTTGTATAAATATCGTTTTGCATATTTTTTATGATTATTATTTGATAAATTATTATGATAAATATTCAAAAACTTCACTGTAATTCACTGTATTGTTGGCAAATTCAGTTCACACATCACTGCTGTCCTGATGGTGGTTATACTACAAGACTTATTTTGGGAAAAATACAGATTTTAAATTGTATATACTATTGTAAATGTAGAAGTTTTATGATTTTTATGAAAAATATTCAATAACTTCACTGTAATTTACTGTATTGTTGCCAAATTCAGTTCACACATCACTGCTGTCCTGAAGGTTATACAACAACACTTATTTTGGTAAAATATATATTTTAAATTGTATATACAATTGTACTGTAAATATATAATTTTTATGATTTTTATGAAAAATATTCAATAACTTTACTGTAATTCACTGTATTGTTGCCAATTCAGTTCACACATCACTGATGTCCTGATGGTTATACTACAACACTTATTTTGGAAAAAAATGTATTTTTTTAAGTTGTATATACAATTGTAAATTTATGATTTTTTTTTAATGATTTTTATGAAAATATTCAATAACTTCACTGTAATTCACTGTATTGTTGCCTAATTTAGTTCACACATCACTGCTGTCCTGAAGGTTATAGCCTACTACAACACTTATTTTGGAAAAATATATATTTTAAATTTCATACAGTTGTAAATGTATAAATGTTATGATTTTTATGAAAACTATTCAATAACTTTACTGTAATTCACTATATTGTTGCCAAATTCAGTTCACACATCACTGCTGTCCTGAAGGTTATACTACAACACTTATTTTGGTAAAATATATATTTTAAATTGTATATACAATTGTAAATGTATAATTTTTATGATTTTTATTAAACATATTCAATAACTTTACTGTAATTCACTGTATTGTTGCTAAATTCAGTTCACACATCACTTCTGTCCTGAAGGTTATACTACAACACTTATTTTGGGGAAAATATATTTTAAGTTGTATATACAATTGTAAATGTATAATTTTTATGAAAAATATTTAATAACTTCACTGTAATTCACTGTTTTGTTGCCAAATTTAGTTCACCCATCACTGCTGTCCTGATGGTTGTACAACAATCGAATCTGTGAATTTACTGCCAACTTTACTCAACTGCACTAGTTCTCTTCTGCAGTCGGTGATGCAGGGAGTCTTGTGATTGGTTTTCAAGCCAGCCAATCAGAATTTAGCAGTCTCGTCTCTGATTGGCTGGAATAATGGCATATTGTAACGCTGGGTTGTGTTGAGCAAGCGAGCCGTCTGCGCTTAGAGAGCGCTCACGGCTGGTATGAAAGGAGCAAGAAAGTGAAACTTTGCACACGCGAAAGAGAACGTCCGCGCACATCCAAATACTTATTTTAAATGCAAAATTGATTTTCGTTCGCTCGCAATATTTTCTTATCTGCGAGACGAACATTTCTCCGAAAAACTCAGTTCACGCGCGTGCGAAATGGCCTTTTGCACGCTCAAAATGTGATCTTGCGCGCGCAGAATTGTGACCGAAATCTCACCCCATAAGAGTGTGAGTATCGTATGTGAGTGAGTGCGTGTATTCATGGGTTTCATCAGGTCCCTTTCCACAGGTGTATAAAATCAAGCACCTAGATTATGAATGCAGACTGCATTGTGCTTGATTAATACACCTGTGGAAAGGGACCTGATGAAACCCATGAATATGTTGTGTAGTGTGTGTGTGTGTGTGTGTGTGTGTGTGTGTGTGTGTGTGTGTGTGTGTGTGAGACGGCACATGATGACTAGTCGGAAAGCAACGTGCAGTCTGACATATTTCTTGTCCACAGCACGACAAGATTTTAGGAGTCAAAATCATGTAATCTGACACAGTGACTATCGTAACAGACAAAAAAATGTGTGTAATCTGAACCAGGCATAGCAGACAAACGGCTAGTAGGCTAGTGATAGCAGCGGCAATCCACCTTTTCACTCAAGTGGCCACATCCTTCATTATACAGAACTTTAAGGCTTAATATAATTTAAACGGATAGTACCAGGCTGTTAACATATTTTTTTACTGCTGTAAAGTTGGGCATTTTAGCACGGGATTGACTCTCTTTTGGAGCATGTCTCTAGCAGCCAGTCGATGAATTGCAGTTTAAGTCACTTCCGTGTTGGATTCAAGAGAGAGACGGGATCCCCGGTTGCCGCTTGGTCTCCACCTATTGGCCAGAGCCATACGCTGATTTCACACAGCCGCCATTTTGAAATCGAAAGTGAGGCTACGGTGGGAAGAACCCCGGAAGTAAAGATAAACAACAATGCCTTGGATTACCAACCTGAAGCTGCTGCCGCGATTTACACTATTGGATGTTAATATCCAATATAGGATATGTATATAGTTCATTCCTGCTTCGTTTTTTACATTCTGAATTATATATAAAAAAAAAAAATTTATTTATAAATGAATTTCACTGCATATAGTCTAAAGTATGAAAGAAATGTTTGTACATTTTTAGAATTGACACAACATCATTAAACACAACAATACACTATCACATTCACGACTCTCCTGTGATTAAAGGCGACACTTCCGGTTTTCTTCCCACCGGAGCCTCGCTTTCGATTTCAAAATAACGGCTGCGTGAAATCAGCGTATAGAGAGAAAGAGTTGCGACACTCTTTGATGTCGCCGCTATGGCTGTCACGTGGTTCATGTAAGCCCCAATAGTTCCAAAACATACGCTGGCTGTCATGTTCTTCTATGGGACAGACAGCAGCGATTGCATTATTGAACGGTAAATATAAAATAAAACACACACCCAAGTACTTTTTCAGCTGTTATTGCATTATTGCATTTTGTTAATGTCAGTTTTGCATTTGGAGAGGCAACATTTCACTAGAATGTACATTTCCTGAAGAAAATGTGAGTGGTGCCAGAGACAATTTATATAAGAGACATGCCACTTCCTCAATCCTCAATACAACTATATAAGGAAAACCCGTAACGGCAAAGATGGCGGTTGTATGCACATGTCCCGCCCCTCCCGCTGGAAAGCCAATCATCTGCTTTTAAAAGTCAAGCCGGGAAACATTTAAGCCTATCGTCTGGTTCCACTGACGCATGCGCACAGTTGAGGTTTTGCGACAGCGGAGAGAGAGAGAGCCCCGGTCGCGCGCGCGCGCACTCTCTCTCTTCGGAGCCAGACGAAAGTGTAAATAAGACTTCACCGTCTCCAAATTAAGCGCTGTCTTGCTCTCTCTCCCGCACGCATATTAATCAAAATAAAACGACATTATAGTAAAAGGTCGGAAGACCAAAGTTTCATGTGGAGCATTCGGAGATTTTCTTTTTTTCCTGAATTACCGCTGGGTGTGAATTGTGCTAAAATACGTTGCCTTATCTTCTCTGAAATGCGTTCCGCACATTCAGCTGACATAAAATTACTCTCTAAATAAACGAAAAAACCTATCCAGTGATGTTTTCTGTGTTGACACTAACCTTGTGGGATGTCCATGTCCTAACTGCTGGGATAATCACACAACCGTATGACACGTCCAATTCGCGAACTAATGACTCCTTTGAACCGATTCATGTTAATGAATAGTTAAAACAACTGATCTATACAATACATTGTTATTACTGATAAAGTGCAAACCTGCTTATATTTAAATAATGGAGAACAATATTGACATTGATTATTGCACAACACCGGCATTCTGGATAGAGACGTAAATGAAGTTGGTGTCGTGAACCCTTGCGCATGCGTAGTAAAGTATAACATGTGGGGAAAAAGGCATTTTAAACCTTATTTTGGGGCAAAGTCATCAAACTTTTTCAGCGATTTTTATCATATTTTACTGCTGTTTCTATACATGCAGTTTTTATGTCCCGGTGACCAGTGAAAGTGCAGTTCTGACTCTCTGCCCATTCATTTAGATAGGAGCCTGGTCTTGTTAGTCCGAAATAGCTGCCCGGAGGCGTTGCCAAGATGGCGGCCGAGTGGCACGACTTGCCTAAAAGGACTTTGGTGGTGCTTGCAGTGGCAAAACTCGCCAATCGGTTGCTAGAGTGTGGTACATGATTGCATACGAGCCAACAAACATGTCTGTACGCTGTTCTGGTACAAATGAAGACCAGTATAAGCATCGCAAAGGGCCTCTGATACAATATAGACGGCTGAGTTTGAGTGGTGAATGCTGCGCGTCGAGTTGTTCCAGAGGTGACGTAAGTTTCTGAAATATCGACCTCTTTTGAATTGTCAACATGTCATTTGTACATCCACAGCGTAATTATTTATATTTTATGTTGGTTTCAACCAATTTTCAAGCACTGCCTGCTAGCTAGTTAGCTAGCGCCAACTCAGCCAACACGTCACATAATGAAAAGTTAGTATATCCCAAAAATTCAATTAAATTAAAATTGCTATACAGGTGGTAGCGATTCATTACCGAACTAAAATACTACCTTCACAGCTGGCGAAGTCGCGCTAGCTAACTAGCAAGCAGGCAATGCTAGAAAATTGGTTGAAACAACCAAGATAAAATATAAATAATTACGCTCTGCATATGCAAATGAAGACCAGTATAAGCATCGCAAAGGGCCTCTGATACAATATAGACAGTTGACAATTCAAAAGAGGTTGATATTTCAGCAACTTACCTCTGGAACAACTCGACGCGCAGCAATGTAAGTGAATGGGGTCCAATGCCCAAATGACAGTTTTTGGAACTAATCCGATCTTCAAATCCCAGTTTTTGGAACTAATCCGATCTTCAAATCCCGGAAGTAGGCGGTTAAAAGCGCCGCCATTTTTTTACAACGGAGGTCTATCAGGGAGTGTCGCAACTCTTTCTCTCTATGGCTCTGCTATTGGCGTACCGATGTAGTCAGAGAAGTCATCAAGTGACATCACTGGGGGAGGGGAATTGTCTATTTTGATTTCATGGTGACTTTAAGCTAAATCCCCACCACTGACGTGTAAACAAGCTCAAACTAATTTGTAACGCACATGGATGAAACAGGAGACAATCCTACTGCTTTAACAAGAGGCACAAAAAATGACAGAACACGAATAAATGCTGGGACATGCTGCACATCTCCCTTCTCGTTGTTTCTCTGTTCTATATTTAGTGATGGGGGTCATAGTCAGACACTAATTAAAAATACAACAACGAGGATGCATGGGCATGAGGTAGGTGTATCTTGAAAGCATCTCTTCCTTTTGACTCCGGCTAGAATCAATCCTAAAATGCAACATCTGCCCAAAATGACACTTCTTATTGACAAATACCCGAGACGTTTTGCCTCTAAAACATCTCTATTTATAACATCTATAAGCTAGAAAAATCTTCCCAATAATCCAGATCTTAACAAACGGCACAGCAGAAGATTATGTCTTAACGACTCCATGGATTTAGATTAACAGACTGAACATGTTCCCCCTTTTTAGAAACATGTCTATGAAATTCTAAAATCTTTATTTCAACTACTGTTGACGTTTCATTACTGACGTAGCCAATGTGCATGGAGTTGTGCTCCACGTACGCTCTGCACTGGAGATAAATTAGTTTGCCTGATTGTAAGCATACCTGCGCGAGACCGTTTACGATCAAATCAAATTAATATATTTTCCAATGACATAGCCTACATTCTTTCCCAGAGCAAAACACA
Organism: Leuciscus idus; assembly: GCA_021554675.1. NCBI lineage: Eukaryota > Metazoa > Chordata > Actinopteri > Cypriniformes > Leuciscidae > Leuciscus > Leuciscus idus. The sequence goes on along the minus strand of CM038623.1, from coordinate 42,303,955 downwards.
TTCGTTTCCTGTTGGGAATATCAACAAAATCCACCAATCTGCACTTCCTTTGTCAGAAGAGCTAACCCAAGCTGGAAATCTCGTGCATATGAAACAACTTTTAGTTAGAGAATAGATCTTCCGTCTATCAAAACTATCGGAACTCACAGGCCAGTCTGAACCCCGTGCTTTCCTGCTGAATGAGTCCGCACATTAAAAGCGTTTATGGGCTTATTCATTTCCCTTTTACCGCATAACTATCTGCGAACTTGTAGCTGCACGTATTTCTAATGGGCTTCAGCTGTCAACCAAAATAACTCCACATTGCCATAAGCGTGAAATAAGTTATCTTACCTGGCGGGTTAATAGCTGATGTTATCGCTTGCTTCGGATGTAATTTGCACATTTAGTAGTTGAACAGAGACCGGATCTTTAAACTCTGGTTATAATCGCATGATTCACTTTTGGGTGAAAAGGCGTGGAGTTGGAGGAGGCTATGACTAGCCCTAAAACTGAAGCAGAGGTAGCCAAATCAAAGTATTGTTTCCCCTTGATATAGCCTATACACACACACACACACACACACACACACACACACACACACACACACAAATCTCCACTCTCACTTGAAATCGTGGACTTTCACTGAAGTTACATTGTAACTTTACTTAATGAGGAGTTAGTTATTTTATGGGTTTACTTATGATTGTCCTTTTAAAAAGCCTACAAAATCTGCACGTATTATTGTGTGACAGCACAGTTCATAAATAATGTAGTGATGTTCTCGGGGGGCTTATGAATGTTCATTATCATACCAATAATCAATCTTCCGGGGGGAAAGACAGTGTCTCCACCTAGTGGGTATTGCACAGATGAGCACGAAGATTGACAGTTGACAAGGTCTAGTCTATATAGTTTTAATACAGTAGCTTTAAATATTTTATTATAACTGTTGTAAATGTAAAAACTGAAAAAATCCAGATCCTCACACAATAAATTAGGTAGAAAGTGAGAAAGTGGTAACATTAAGAATTGTGACTTTTTTTTGATTTTCAAATTATTCCTCACATGCATAATACATTCTTAGATGCAGCGGTCAAGACGAAACACCATTAGATGGGTGACAGAGAGAGTATTGTCATCTTGAAAGTAAAGTGAAAGCAAATATATTATGATTAAAGTCATGATCCTTCGTGAAACCAAATTACACAGATTTCTCTTATATATGACCTACATATGCCAACTTATATTTATTGAGTTAGTTCAGTCATAACTCTTGAGTGTCAGATTTAAAACACTTTATTACACCGCTAGCCAAATGGGAGGAAAGGAAATTTTGAGATTTGGTTAGGCCACCTTTTCTAGGACCTTCTAGTGCAGAGCAAGTAGTGCTATCCCTAGGAAAGCTGAATTATATGTATTATTATATATTATCTGCATATTTATTACATATTAGCCTATCTCCATGAAACTTTACGAAATAATTTAGATTGTTGAAATATCTAATTTACAAACATTACCCATCATAAACATCTTAAAGATAATTCATAAATGTCTGTAACAAACAGCAAAGTTCTTAATACGTATTGTAAATGAGAAAATTCTGAAAATCATGCACATCATAGATGTCTATACTGTATGTGTGGTGTGCTATATTAATCTGTCTATTCTATTTATCTTTCTATATTGAGTTGAGTTGTTCGCTCGTGGGCCAGGGAAAGGTTATCAAAAACACTTTTAAATGACCTATACCATCGGCACCAAGAGCCACTGCAACTTCATCCCATGTTTTTTCCTTTATGTGGATCATAAATAACTTTATGCTTCTCCACCTCCATGAGTGTCGTCCATTATTTTCGTCTTTTCAGGTGCACTCTGAAGACAACCGCCTGTGACCCCACGTGCTTTTGTTTACGATTGTCAGCATGATGTCAGCATGACATCTGTTCTTATTCCAATATATATATATATATATATATATATATGCTACACACATAATTAAATTAATCTGTAACTTAAGCTAAATTGGCAGCATAAATTATTTAAACTTGTTTTTGTAGTTCAGGCAAAAAGTTTGTTTTTGGACATTTGTTTTCTTTTTAAATAGTTTAAAACACAATAGATATAATCAATGCACTTTTGGGGTAAAACTGCTGTGTATTTTGGCCACAAACTATGCATTGTCACTTTAAAGGTGCTCTAAGCGATATCACGAGTTTTTTAGGCCAAAAATGTTTTTGTCACATACAGCAAACATCTCCTCACTATCCGCTAGCTGCCTGTCCCCTGAACACACTGTAAAAAAACACAATCTCTGTAGACAACCCAGGCTCCACAAACAGCAAGAAAAACAAACTGGCCCAGCCTGGACCACGAAACATAACAAACAGTGTTGAGGAGGAGGGAGGGCCGAGCTAGCGGCAAGAAGTGACTTCACCCAACATCGCTTAGAGCACCTTTAATTCAGCGTAAGCGGCGCAGCAATAGACTCGGCGCCGAAACGATCGCGGCACTGCTGCTTCTGCTCTGCTCCTGCTATGCGCTGCCGCGTCGCCCCTGCGTGCGGTGTGAATGCTCTAATCTGTTATCACGGGCGCCGAAAAAATACGCGCTGCTTACGCACTGCTTAACGCGTGCAGTGTGAAAGCGGCGTTTTATGGTGTGTTCACACCAAACGCGAAGTGTATATGGGTGGTTGACATATTTTCCTAAAAAAAAAGTCTCAAATGTAAGTCATGGAACTCATCGGGTTATATTCTACCAACTCTTATATTTCCAAATATATATGTGGTCTTGTAGATTTTGTCCTGAAATTTACATTTATTCACTAGTTTACTGTCTTAGTGACTAAAATTGTCATATGGTGTGACATGAATGTTATTGTGTATTAATTAAAAAGGGGTATAATGTGATAATGTAAGTCAATTTATCCTGATTCTTTATCATTACTATACAAAAGTATAGCATTTCTTATGTGCAAATATGTTACATTTTGCATTATTTTAATCAACACTCGTAATCTTTCAATATACTTCAAATTAATTTGGGAATACCTTGTTATAAAAGTACCAAAATGCTTGTAACCTTTGCTGGCACTATTCCCCATCTGTCACATTGATGATTTTATGATTAATAACCAAAAAGCCTTAATTTCTTTCAAAATTCTGAATGTTTGACATGGTGTCACGCCATATGATGTCACACCACACAACAATCTGTAAGCAAAAATCTGTATTAGCTGCATTTAACAAACAACCAAACTTAGTTTGACAAGTGAATCATTGTTTCAGTTACAGCAAAAATCACAAAATTGTTTAAAACACTGAGTTCTACTCAAAGTAGCAAAGAATCATATGTTTATAACACATTCATTAATCCACTTATTCATTTGATGTTGCACTTTTTATTTTAATCTGCTGAATATTAACTACATGAATTCTAATAATCTTTAGTAAATCATTGACATTTTTTTTTATTTAATGCATAAATGCATTTCAAAATGAGGATGAGTAAAACATGCAATGACCGAACAGCAAGCTGATGATGTATAATTTCCTTGTTCTTTCTGTATTCGCCATATCTCGCCATCTACTGAAATCTACCTCAAACTGAATTTTTTTTTTTTTTAAATAAAGAAAAACATTTGAGTGACAAAATGCTGTAGTTTAACATGGATTCAGCTTGAAAATGGGATAGTAGGGAAGTAGGGATTCACCAAATTGAGTTGGACTGGCGGAGCTAGGGGGTGGCCAGGGTTGGCCATGGCCACCCTTGGTCTAAGCTTGGCCACCCCCTTGGCCACCCCTCTCACAACTGCTGTTTCTGTCTCTTTTTTTATTGCAAAAAAATATATATAATTGCCAAAAAAACCCGTTTTTTAAAACGCTGAACCGTCTCTTTAAGACCACAAAAAACGTGAGACTTTTCAGATGCACACTCCAACTTCACCTCAGCGCCAGGCGCAAGTCAAACGAGTGCGGAAATGTGCAAGTGCCGAATGAGCTTCAGCAGACAACATCTCTTTTTTTCTGATGCTACTTTTATTTTAGAAGATGTGTGTGAAAGCTTGTGACACTTCTGTCAGATGCTGAGAAAAGGGCGTTGTCCTTATTTGGCTATCTTTAATGAGATGTTGTCAGGCCAAATGTCAGTAAAACTAACTAACTTTCATGTCATACTGATAGCCGTTGTACTGTGCTTGCGGTACGCACATCACGCGCAAATGCGGCGTGCTGTAGCCGTAGTTGTCGTCAATTAACTCATGTAAGAATCAAAAAGGCGATTAAAGCAGTCAAAACTGCATGCATGTATTTGTTATATATGCGTCCCATGTGTCTGGATTAAAATATTCTGCTATGTGAGATCACAATATAAGGAACAAACTGATATGTAATGTTTTAATGTCCAAATAAATGTGAGCACTGTGCATTTGTACTAGACGATAGGCATTCATTTTGCGTTAATTTGTAAAGGACAAACAAAAATGGATAATTTTTAAATCCATAAAATAAATAATTTTACATTCTGGCAACATTACATTATGAAAAACATAACATTTTACATTATGTGCTGTTGACTTCCGCCTTGTTCACATTCTTGCACATGGGGATTCAAAAGAGAACTTTTGTTTTCCTTTTTAATTTAGGTATGATAGAACTGTTGCAATTATATATTTTGACTACTAATATAGAAAGTTAAACTTTTTTTTGAAAAACTCAGAATTGGTTGAAGAGTTCATTGATTAGGCTATATAAAACGCATTGAAGGTTGAATAATCTTTGGACTACAGTATTTATCTGCATGTTATCTCATCCATGAAGATGCAACAATGTAGAACAAGCTATTGGATATTTTGAGAACCAGAACCAAGCTAACTGAGCAAGTTGAACTTTAGCTAGTGTGTGCCCTTTTATTACAATTTAATTAATTTTATGTAATAATAAAAAAATATAAAATTCACTCAGTATTCCATGATTCCTAATTCACTACTTTCTCAATTGCAATTAAGTACAAATTAACTTTAGGCACTAAAACAGTCCAATACATTATCAGATTATTTTTTATGATAAAATAATTAAGATTTCTGTTCCACCCCAGACTGGTTGCTGGCCCTTGCCTGGCCACCCCTATGAAAAAATCCTGGCTCCGTATAGATATTAAATGTGTGAATAGGCTAGTATAGTATCAAAATGTGTTAAAAGGACGAAATATTCAATAAACTTAACTATTAGTTATAAAATATGTATCTAAGAGCATTATTGATGTATTTAAATGGAAGACGCGATTGAGGCGAATATCGAGCGTTCGCGGCAAACGCGTCACCCAATTCGCGTCATTCCAGGCATGAAAACTCCTCACCTTTCGGCGAAATTCGCCGTTTTAAAACCAAATTGGGTCACCTACACTCAAAAAAAATTAACAAGGAAGGTTGTGCACTTTACATAATATATTTATATTTAGTTTACTTATAATAATTGTGTTTGTTGACTTGAAATGTTTTTTTCTATTAAGGTCCACGTAATTATGTCTCAACTTAACAGTAGCCTACAAAATCCTAACGCGTTGTCTAAACACAAACCAAGTAAAAAATTCTTACATCCAGGTGGTGGCAGTATAGTGCGACGCCAACTGCCATTTTGCCCTAACTTAATTTGATTGTGTTCAATCTGCTTATATGTAAAATTTAAGTTTACTTAATCCATTTGTGTTGGATTATTTGAATGATTTGTGTTGCATTAACTGAAACTTGGCGGTGCTTGTTAGTTCCCAGCATGCTTTGCATATAGTTGAATTAAGAGAGAATAAATGTTAAAATTAAGTGTTATTTTATGTTTTTTTAAGAAAATGAGAAAAGGGGAAGACTTGATTGTGTGTAATTGTGTTTAGTGTTCAATTACATTGGAATTATTAGAACCATTTAAATTACAGTGGGTTACCATTGTGGAGAAGAGTGGAGCATTTTGTTTGGCTGTGGTCTGATTCAAATACTTTTAAATGCTCTAGTTGAAGGAACATGTAAATCTTAGCATTTAAGATGCAAATGTCGTGGTCGTGGCCAGCATTTACCCGCTATATCTCTATATAGTTACCATAAACTTAGCAGCTTTAAAAAAACAATCATCATTCCTAATGCCGAAACCTGACAGCCAATCCGAGTCAGAGTAGGGCAGAATTGTTCTTTAATACCGCGAGTCTGATGACACACTGCCGAACAAAGAACCGCACGTCGGAAAGCAAGCCGGTGGTACACCTAATGTTAACTGTCCTGTCAGATACAGACAGCGATGTTGCCAATGTCATTATTTTAAATTTTGACATAGAAGAGGGCAGGATAAAATCGCGAGCGGGCGCGGGCGCCGTGAGCGCTGAGCGAGCAGGAACAAGTAACAGTTAGTGAGTTGTCGTCTGGTTGTCGTCGAAAAAGATGGATAACGCAAAAAAAGCTGTCGGGGGCTAAAAATAGAAAAAGAAAGAGAGGAAAGGAGATGGCATGTCAACTGATGCGACAGCAGCTAAATAAGTGGATGGTGAAGGGCTACAGGTAGGATTTTGTGACGTCCAGATGACTTCCAATAAGTGATAAAAATTTTTACAAAATACACATACTTATCTCAGCACCAATAAAATATGCAACACTTGAATGCTTTATTACCAAATTAAATGTAATAGCCTATTTAATTAATGTAAAATGCGCGAGGGAGAGAGAGCAAGACAGCGCTCGACGTGTCGTTTGAAGACGTTTAAAAATATTTTAAATTATTGATTTTTTATTATTCCATAATTTAATGAGGGACCAGGTCATTGATTTGTGTCAGTAAATGGGGCTTTATTAATTTGGATTTCTTTTCTTCACCACTTTACTACGAACCGGTGTGATGACGCATTAGTGATACTGGCCACCCCTTTTGATTCCTTGCATATGAAATCAACTTTTCAATTTGAGTAACTAAAGTTATGTATAGTAACAATTTGTAATTGACCACTGACATTGAGTAGTGGTTATTATTAAACCATTAATACTAACTATGTGAAATATTATATTAGTAATAGGATTATTTGTATGTCTGTTTCTGTGTCCACAGGTCCGGCTCACAGGAGGAAGGCGTGGCAGAGCGGCAGCCAGAAGAGCCCAGATGATGGACGCCCGTCCACTTCATCTAAACACTCTCACAGAGGTCAGAATAGGCTTTGACCAATTCTTAAATTGATTATAAATATTATTACAAAAAAAGAAAAAAACTGTTTTTGATGTCTGAAATTTTCCAGACTCATCATCATCTTTGTCCCTCTCTGTGGACAATGTGGAGAGGCGGTTATCCACAGAGTTGTTGAGGCTGAGCAGCAGAGGCTCGTACAGCGTGGAATGGACGTGGAGTGGTGATATTTCGGAGAGCCGAAGCGAACAGGACAGTGGCAGCGGCTGCGGTTTGTCCTGTTCCGACAGCATGAAAGGGTGGCGGTGCCATCCACTGCCGGGTCAAGTTCCTGTCGAGCCAACGGAGACTTCAAGTGGCCGAACTGCTCAGGGTGCCATGGAGGCTTCTCCTGTGAACAAGTAGAGCTCAACAGGTGAGACTGAAATAAGGCTGGGCAGTGTAAAGTGTACAGATAGAGATTTTGCTATTTCATGCATAACTGCTTCAAGTTTTTAGCATGTTAATGTCCGCTCAGCTGAATTTTGCTGAAACTTTCTTTGATTTTTATTTATTTATTTATTTTTTATATTTGAATTGGAACATTTTCAGAGCATTAAGAGAACATTCAAAAGTAACGTTCCCATAATGCAAAATTATAAAATATAATGTTCCTTTAACCAAGAAAAAACATTTTTGAAACATTGAAAAAACTGGACGTTATGAAAATTGGTTGTTTCCTCTACGGGGTATGGAAGACTGTGAAGGGTTTTTTCTGCTGCTGTTGCCACAGTTGTGCTGTGGATGTTGTGGAGCCTTTTGTCCCTCCAGCAGATCTGGAGCCAGAGCCTGATCCTGATACATCATCACCTGATCCTGATCCATCATCACCTGCACCAGATCTATCCGACGTCGAGCCAAATAATGGTAAATCGCCAGTCCTTATTTCTCCGACATTATTTTAAACAGTATTGCCGTCTTGTTTTCCACTAAAAATATCTTAAGGCTTGTTTTCAGAGAATATTCATATTATTTTCCCCATATTAATATTATTTTCTCGGCACAACCAGGACTGATATTTTTTAAATAAAACAATCTCATATACATTTCTCATATTTTTCTGTTTGTTTTTCAGAGTCCTTTGAGTCTCTCTATAAAGCGGGAGTGATAATTGGATGTGGAGCGTTTGGCAGTGTGTACAGGGGAACACGCAAATTTGATGAATCTTTGGTAAATCTTTCCGAATTGTACAAACATTTTGCTTTTGTGTGCATCAAAACATATTCAAAACAATTTACAGATGGTTTAATACTTAGTGCAAGGTCAGATGCTTGAATACTGTTACTGAAACTGTTTTTTTGTTTTGTTTTTTTTGCAGGTTGCCATCAAGCGGATGCGCAAGTTTGACAACTTTCTTTATCTTGATATTGTAAGTCGGCCAAAACCTGAATATGTATTTAGTTGTTTAAGTGCAGATTGCTGTAGTTTCTTTTAAGGGCTCTTTTGAACGCTCTTGATTTTTACCCAGCTAACCTTCTGTCTACTGCTTTTCTCTAGCCTGGACATCCTGAACCTCTCATTACAGAAGTGGCGCTGCTGCTAATGATGAGGCGAGAACCCATAAGCCCCTACGTCATACAACTTTACGAGTGGTTTGAACACCCTCGCAAATTCACTCTCATCATGGAGTTACCCGAACCCTGCGAGAGCTTGCCGGACTTCATCACTCGTTTTAATCCTGAAGTGTGTGAAACTGTAGCACGGGTCTTCATGCGACAGGCTGTGCTGGCAGTACAACACTGCATCGAGCATGGCGTTTTTCATAATGACATTCAAGCTCAGAATTTCCTGTTGAAGAGAAACTCGTTAGACCTCAAGCTGATAGACTTTGGCTGCGGTCAGCTATTCAGTAGTGAGGGCTACGAGAGCGACGTATACGTTGGTGAGCATTTTGGGAGTGTGGAAACTTGAACGTAGTGACGCTTTAAGAAAAAAAGCTCAACAATGTGCAAATGTCTTACAGGAATAAAGGATCACTGCCCACCTGAAGTCTTCACAGAACCCAGATTCCACACCATCCCAGCAAATGTCTGGGCTCTAGGAGTGATGTTTTATGAGATGGTGAACGCATCCCGTCCTTTTTGCAGTAGAACAGAAATCATAGAAGCCAAAGTTACATTTCAGAATTCCAACTTATCCAGAGGTGAGTGAATAATATTGAAAACACTGATAATCACACACACACACACACACACACACACACACACACACAAAGTAAAGGCTCTGAACATATACAGTTAAAGTTAAAGATAAGGAACATTTTACATTATATTAATCACGTTTTAGATGCTGTTTTCATAGATTCCAAGTCACATGACTAACCAGCTTTCACCTTATTAACATTTGTACAGAATGCAGGGATCTGATTAGCCAGTGCCTAGCCCGGGATCCAACGAAACAGCCCACTTTAGAGCAGATGTCACAACATCAGTGGATTAGAAATGATCTACTGTAGATTGGAGAAGTTCAGGAGATTCACTCGATCAGTGATTTCAGGTATGAGGAAGTGTAACAGACAGAGTAGGATTATTATCAGTTGTCTTCAACTCTGGATTGTTTGTAGTGAGATTTTCAAATTTGTGTTCATTGTAATGTTCTTGTTATAGTCAAGTCACCTTCATTTATATAGCGCTTTGTACAATACAGATTGTTTCAAAGCGGCTTCACGGTAAACAGGAAAATAACAGAATCAGTGCAAACAGAATTCAATTCTGTTGTAAAACTGCTCTTGAAAAATCATTCTTGAGTTGACCTGTTCATATAATCTTTGTATTGGATAGGAAAGAACACACTTGCTGTCCTTGGTGGAGGACTTGAGCTGGAGACTCAACCCGAAGCCTGAAGTCCAACTCCAACCTGACAGGGAACTCAAGCAGCACACCAGAGAGATCAGAGCCCGTCCACGTCTGAGCAAGAACATGAGAGGCTGAAGACTGGAAACAAGTCACAGCCACATTTGCTTTGTTTTTAAAGTCAAGACAAGTCATCTGTATCTATAAACGCCTTATATATGTCATAAGTCTTATATAAGTCAAAGATTATGTTCAATGTTCAACCTTGTATAATTTTATTTATTTATTTTATCTATTAATCTTTCTGTTAATGTTAATAAATTGTTGTTTCATGAATAGTTTCATGATTTCAATAAATTACATATGCTTTTTGATTAAACTAGATATCTTGTAAAGAGTTCTTATATCCATAAGGTTGGCTGCACTAAGAGTTTAGCTTTCTTGTTTTCTCCCCCTCTTCACATTAATGTCAGTAAAGTCAGACAGTAGAGTCTGTCTAAAACATAACTGTACAATAATGAGACTAGTATAACCTGTGTACAATAATAATTAGAAAGATTTAGGTCAATCTTGAAGCTTATAGGAATAGTTACCCAAAAACAAATACAAAGTTGTGTCATGAAACTCTAGATAAGCTGATGGGTCCTTTAACTCAATCTGTTTGCAATCACATCATCACTATTAGGGCACAGCTGATTGTGATTGGTTCCTACTGTAATGATTTTGTACTACTGTAATGACTCAATGGCATAATGAGCCAATGAGCTCGCTTGCTGCTCAACGTTCAAACACTTTGTTTGCATTTGCTGCAGTTTCAGAAATGTGTTGATGTTGTTGTTGTTTTGTTTTTTTTAGAAATGTGTTGCTGGTGGTCACTTAATTCGTGCTTCCTTACAGAATTAAAAGGCCGAAGCGGTTTGACCAATCAGATGAAATGGGCGTTTCAGCGCCGGCCACATGCACGAATGAAATATCGAAGCCATTAAAAACCAATTTGTAAACCACAAACGAAAAATCAAGCCAAAATCTAATAATCTAGTTTTTTAAACTAAACGAATAAACTAGCTGTCTTTTTATTTCTCATTATTCCATTCCAATAGAAAATTAAATTATCAAAACATAAACGGATCCAGTTGATTGTATTTCGCGCTAAATGTGTGAGAGATGGCAGCCCTGCATTAGCCTATCGCTCAACACAACTCATAATCTTTACACTCAACCAATCAGTAGCGATCTTAAGTTTCACTATAGCATAAACTACAACATTTGTTTCTTTCAAATTGGATGTGACGAAAGTAATAGATTAAATATCAAATTGAGATTATTTTAGTAACCGCTACGAAAGATGGGAATCCATGTTATGGGTGTTATGGATTCAGACACTGTGGTTCATATCTTCCTAAAGAGATTATAAAGAGGAACCAGAGAGCTGCAGCAGAACTTAAAGGGATAGTTCACTTTGAAATTAAATTTTGGTATGTTTTAGCTTACCTCAAGGGCATCCAAGATGTAGGTGTCTTTTTTTCCGCAGTAGTTTCAATTTTGATATTTTTAGGTCAAACCGTTCTTGTCTGTCAGTCATATAATGCAGGTCTATGGTCACTGTCTCAAAGAGCATGCACAGAGTCCAAATTAAAACAATTCCCCGTCGTCCAAATTAAACAATTCCCCATCGTAAGTACACATTGATGGCCTAAGACACGAAACGAGCGGTTTGTGTGAAAAAACGAACAGTATTTATATCGTTTTTACCTCTTGTACACAGCCACGTCCAAGTGATCTGAGAGCGCGGGCGGTATAGATATATACAATAGAAGTCGCCTTGGCTACGGCAGTTCATTGGAACGAAACCTTAGCCAAGGCGACATCTAGTGTATATATCTATACCCGCCATGATTGACACTGGGCTAGCCCAATCACACCTTTAATGTGAAGTATAGAAATATACTCTTTCAAGTATAGAAATTAGTACAAAACTAATTATGAAAGTTTCCTTTATTTTTCAGTGCATTTGTTTTACAATATATGGCTATTACTATCATGGGATTAATATTATAACTATTATTATGTAGGCCTAGTAGTAATGTAGACAGACACTGTAACTAAAATAATTTTTCTTTGTTTAATTTTCACCAGATTGATGAATTTAACATTAAAAAGCACTATATATATATATATATATATATATATATATATATATAAGTTGATTGGATTGGATTTTTTTACCAGATAAGTATTTCTGATTAAATGTATCCTTGGTGAGCATTGAGATACTTTTTTCAAAAACATAGGGTAGCCTACAATATAGACAATATATCAGCCATATCGGTCTCGGCTGATATAGGCTAATGTTTAATGTTCCCGTGATAGGCTCGATTAGAAAATTTGGCCTATATATTAAAGCCAATAAATAATGGATTATTTCCTTCAGCTGAGACACTTCAGATGAGCACTGTTGGTCATGATGGTTTTGAATTGTTTGAAATATGATTGAAATCACTTAAAAAAAGGAAAATAGAGTGTCATATAGGCTACATAAAATTATAATAAGAACATTATAATTGTGTGCATGGGACATGGCTTTTGTTTTTGTAATAAGGTTCTCAAAATGTATATAAAAATTTGAATTAAGTTTTATCGGCCAATATATCGGTTATCGGCTTTCAAATATAAAGAATTATCAGTTATTGTATTGGCCAAATTTTTCATATCAGTGCATCCCTATTAAAAACTCAAACTTTTAAATGGTATAGTGTTAACTGATATTTTGGTGTGACAGCAGACAGCTCAAAGGGTTTAAATGCAGCAGTAGTCCTCTCACTGGATGATGCTGATAAGGTGCTTGGTGCTGAGAGCTCTCCTAATCCCAGTGTGGGTCCTGATGAGAACCTTCCTCCTGCCCTGCCATGATAACCAAATGCTCCCTGTTCAAAAAAGAAAAAAGAAACGACAACCTTAAGGAAATAAAAAAAAATTATAATGTGAAAAAATAATAATATTATGTAGATATTTTAATAATAATATGCAAGAGATGACTGGCTATTTGTTTCAAATTACACTTATATAATTCCTAATATATAATATTATATTACCATAAGTGTGTGTGTTGTATTGTTGTTAAGAAAAATAGTGAAATATAAGTCACAAATACAGAAATCTCCCTCTGTGTAGTGTCTTTACATATATACGTGTAATATAAATATATATAAATAAAATAATTAAACACAAAGAGAAACAACTAACTGAAAGGAAGCTACTTGGTGAGTTTGATTATCACCCATTGTTTTTTTTTGTTTTTTGTTTTTTAAGTGCATGCATCATTTTAATTATGGCCACTTTAAATTAATGATAATGCTACATAAAATCAGGCATAACATTTTTAAATTTAATTTTAACATAACCCTTTGGCCAAATTTGATGTCAATAAAAACAGTAATTTAGCCCCACTGATGAAGAAGTATGGGTGCATTAAACAAAACAGGTTTGTAAACACTAATATATCTCTAAATTAATGATTTGAATCCTTGTGAGACAAGCGAATACATTACCTAAAATGTCTTTCTTTCTTTTTTTTCTGTTTCAAAATTGCACAAAACAGGAAGACAAGTAGGAAGTGGTAAAACGTTTCATCTATGTAATCAAGAAAACGTTGTGGAGACATTATTTTAAACTAAATGTGGGACTAGATAAGATAATGGGTGAGATGTGAGAGTGTGTGAGATTTCCAATGTATGGTCAACAAGTTGAGAGGTTGGCGACCTTACAGTGGCGCAGTCATCACCGTCTTTTACCATGACGAGATCAGGTGCTTTCAAACTCTGCATCGTCTTCTTTCTCACCTTCATCTTGTGCCTACCAGAGTTTTTTCAAAGTAAGTAAAAATAGCAAAGGAATATGTTTTGGTGTCCTCGAGCAGGCGTGAGTGAGGGAAATGTGGCAGTGGTGTGGGTTTTGTGAGCATGTGTGTTTCAGAGAAAAGTGTGGTCCGAAAGAAAATATTTGTATGATTGACAGCATGAGTAAACTTCAGTATTGTCCATGTCTTTTAGAAATAAGGTGCATTGTTACATTACCTTCTGTATGTCTAAATTTGAGTAGAATTAAACTTTAAAACAGTTGGCTCTCTGTCACATGTTATTACACCAGTCTGGTCTGGACATGTGTTTTTTTTAAAAAACCACTGTTTGCACGTGTATGACACGTGTATGTGTGTGAGGTCAAACTTTGGATTTTAACTGTAACAGTAACAATAAACATTTGTTTTTTATGGTTTTAGACACTGTCTCTGAGCACAAAACTGTTGGTCGGTATGGTTTGTTAGGTTTCTAACTTTTAGACAGGAAGTGTCATGCACTCTAACCTGTCAACAGAAACAGAAAACCACGCTGGTGTTTGAGAAAATAGGAAGAACAACTTCTCAAATCATTACAGTTTACATGATAAAGGTGTCAGATGAAGAGTACTAAAATGAGCAAATGATAATAGCTTACATTTTTGCTGTAACATAAAAAAACGATTCTGTTAGTGTTTGTGGAGTTTAAGTAACGCTTTATTGTGAATACTTGTGTGTGTGTGTGTGTGTGTGTGTGTGTGTGTGTGTGTGTGTGTGTGTGTGTGTGTGTGTGTGTGTGTGATTGGTGTAATTTTCTGTACAGCATCATGGGTAATATAGTTTTTCACAAGGAATTCCACAGTTAAACATGATTATTAAACTGAGCTAAACGATTACATCACAGTTTTTCTGCAGAACTGCTTTTATAGATTAAATTAACTAATTTAATAATTGATGATCTTGTTTGATGGCCTTTTTTTTTAGAGAAATGAACTCTCTTTTCATCTTTGACGCAACAAGGCTTAAAGGAAAGTTGTTGGGGAAAGTTATTTTGAAAAGTGATGCATTACAATATTACGTTACTCCCTTAACGCCATAAACGAATTGCATAACTATAGGCTATATATATATATATAAATATATATATATATATATATATATACACACACACTGTATATGTGTGTGTGTTACACGAGGTTAAATAAACATTACATAAAAAGAGAGACCAAATACAATTCTATTTTGTATTTTTTGCAATAACTAATGTTCTATTTATTAAAACCAAGTATAAATTTCATCAAGTTAGTGGAATCAGTGAGTGGAATCCCCGAGTCAAATTCCAGAGTTTGTTCCAGTGAGATAAATTCCCAAGCCTGTTCCAGTAAGTGAAATTCCAGATCCCGCTCCAGAGGAAGCAGTTCCAGAGCCGTCTCTTCCTGTCAGTTCTGGTGTCATCGAAGAGGTGGTCCTTTCCTGGGCCACACACACATCTACATCAGCCCCTGAGCACAGTCCAGTGTCTGCTCCAGCCCCTGAGTACGCTCCAGCATTGGGTTCAGCCCCTGAGTCCGCAAAGCTGACCATGATGGTCATGGCTATCTTGTGTGTGTGGTTGGCACACACCCCCAAGGCTCCTCCCAAGAATGTTTTTTTTGGGGGTGCGATGTCCCAGAGCCATCCGCTCTCTCAGACACTGTCACAGAGGCCGTCTCTGAGACACCCGCTCTCCCACACACGGCCATGGAGGCCGACCCTGCACTGCCGGTACCACCCTGGCTTCCTGAACTGCCGGCATCTCCCTGGCTTACTGTATTGCCGGCACCGCCCAGGAGGCTTCCTGTCCCGCCTACGCCACCTTTTGTAATGTGTAGTTTTATATTTCTCCTTTGTTTTTAATTTGATTGGGCTGTTCGCAATGCTTCATGGGATGAGCCGTTAAGTTCACAGTCTGAGTACCTTTGTCTTTTTATCAGATTTTCCGAATCAAAGTTTGTAATGTTGTGATTCACCTTGTAGCTGGTTGGCTTGGGTCATAATGTTTTAACAAAGACTCTTTTTAAATCCCTATGGGGAAATGAATGGGAAAAAAAATACTTCCAGCAACAGCGCTACTGAAAAAAGGGCACAGTTGCACTCTATTGCTATGATCTCATGCGAGTGACAGGTTGTCCCGCTCTCCCACCGGGAAACACATCATCAGAGAAGAGATGTTGCTGCAAGAGGGAGGGGAAGTTATTTTGACTAAAGATTACAAGAGCACAAATATAAAAAAATAATGTGCACAAATAAATTATTTATAATAAATACTGCAATATTCCATATAAAATAATAATTTTGATTTCATGGTGACTAAGTAAATAAAAAACATTACATAAAAAAAATCTTAATATGCTATAAAACCAACATCAATACAAAGAAAACTTTTTTAAGAACAACTGGCACATGGGTTTAAACTTCACTGAATGTGGGTATTGCACATGACTTAAAATCTGAAGTAAGAGAGTTATCTTCTTTTTTTTTCTTTTTTTGGTTCACAGATGTATCACCAATTCAGTTTTTCTGTGAGCCTTTTGACCCTTGCAGACCTGAAAATGATGCAAAGTTTTGTGGTCAGGCTGACCCTCCGTGTGTGACAGAACTTATAAATGCCAGCAGTCAACACAGACGTGATGAAGGATGGTATCTGTGTAAGGCTGAAATTGATCTGCGGCTTCTCCACAACAATACCTCACAGTCAGGTGGGATATTGTTTTATTATTATTTTATTTGTGAAATTTACTGCTGCTTGTTGTTTATTGTCTACAATAATAACCAATAATAATAACTTTGTGCATGTTGTACATTTCATAGTAGGGGATGTGATGGTGCTTCTGACAATGAAGGCAGGCAATCTCACTGGATGGAACATTAGCATATTTGCGTTTCTCAACAAGACTGAACTATACACTGGACCCCAAAATGACCAGAGACTATTCTACTGCTACCTCCCACCAGACAACAGCAAATGTCCAGATCTGAACATGTCCACTGAAGAACCCACACAACAAAACACTAGTCATCTAAGACAAAACACCTCCATTTTAAAAACCACTTCTTCTTCCAAACCAATCACCTCTTCGCTTAAAACAACTACAATATCTTTGCAAGTAACAGCTTCTACACATGAGCTTAAGTGCCAAACGACTAGCAGCAGTTTCCTCTTTTACTACCAGGAGCACAATGAAACTGCAAGATCTGCTGCGTTAACAGTTACGCAAACAAAAAAAGGTGAGAAACCCTCAGAAACCGTTATCTTTCACAATGCCATGCTATGCACAAGACAAACGATAATAAACCAGATTTTAAGAGGCCAATATAATTAAAGTCCTCCTTTGGACTTTAGTCTTAGTCAATAATTATGTCCCATTAAAACTCATCTTTGATCACCATATTTAAATGTAAATTTTTTCCTTGAAAATAATTCTACATGCCTTAAAATAGCTTGAATGTAACTCTACCCCCTTGCCTTAGTATATGCGGTTCTATGAATAGGCCCCTATGAATTTGCCCCGCCTCCACTCACTCACACCAGTTCAGAGATCCACTTGTTAATGATCATAAGTTGACATGATTGGTTACAAGGTAGTTTGTGACGTCAGGAACACCAGCGATTTCAAACCGCGTTTTTGAGACAGTCTTTGATTCACTGCCGTTTTAGAGAGAAAATACTCTGCAATGGTGTTGACTTATGAATTTGCACATGGTTTGTCTTAAAGCATATTAAAAACACCACATAGGTCGGCGCCGATAGCCTTGTGGGCAAGTGCGCCGACATGTAGTGCCATTGTGCTTTGGGCGACCCAAGTTCGAGTCCTGGCTCATGGACCTTTCCTGATCCCGTTTCCCCTCTCTCTCCCACCTCACTTCCTGTCTGGTTACTGTCCTATTCTAATAAAAGGCAAAAACGCCAAAACATATCACATAGACATATAAACAACATTAAACGCTTGTTTTTCACCACAGGGCCGGGGGACTTTAGAACTACATTTCGTGACACAACAACGGTAGTCTTTTAAAAAAATATATGGTGGATTTGCAAGACCGCTATGACAGTCGCCGCAAGCGGAGTGATACAAACGGTGAAACGGTTAGAGTGCTGTTACTGGGTGAATATTGCGCAGCTGAAAAAGGCTCTCAGCCAATCAGATTCGAGAACCAGAAAGAACTGTTGTGTATATATATATATATATATATATATATATATATATATATATATATATATATATATGAAGAGTTCAGATGCAAAAGCCTCTAAATGCCATCTGAAAGTTTTCTTATAAAATTATAATTTTTATCAAGCTCGTATATTTAAATTCAATAATTTCACTTAAATATACAAGCTTGATAAAAATGATCATTCTATAAGAAAATTTCAAATGGCATTTAGAGGCTTTTGCATCTGAACTCTTCATATATATAGGCCTACTGTATATATATACTGTATATATATAGATAGATAGATAGATAGATAGATAGATAGATAGATAGATAGATATATGTATGTATATGTATATATGTATGTGTGTGTGTGTGTGTGTGTGTGTGTGTGTGTGTGTGTGTGTGTGTGTGTGTGTGTGTGTGTGTGTGTGTGTGTGTGTGTGTGTGTGTGTGTGTGTGTGTGTGTGTGTGTGTGTGTGTGTGTGATTTCTGAGCAAAAAGAGAAATTAGTTGATTTATACCAAACTTTGGACTTTTTAGCAAACTTTTAAAATAAAATACAAATAATTCAGCATATATATTCCTTTCAGCCATGCTGATTACATCATATCAAATATGTTTTTACAAATACACAGTGAATCGTTCTCACCCAAGCATCTCTAGCTCTCTCATAAATTCCCTCTGAAGGAGAGCTGAGACTCTTTTATCCTGTCTATTGATTCGGGCATGGAAGGAGACAGCAGGACTTCATAATTCAACCTAACTTTTGATAAATATATTATAGCAATATATCAAGCCAGTCTATTCAGTGTTTGACTCGTCCAAAACCACAAATCCTTTCAGACAGTACATTGCCTGACTCACACGAGGTCATTTGGGTTAATGTAAGTGTAAAATGAACATGGTAAGACTTTTAAAGACAAGGGCATTGTAAACTTGGAGCTTCTGATGTTTAAGCATTGATATATTATATGCTGTTTTGTTTTTCATGTTTCATTCATGTATTATGCTTCGCTGTACTCTTGTTAAAGTTTCTGTTGCTATATACTTAATTTCCTTGTTCCTAGAGGGCTGGGGTGTGATCACTTCAGTGTGGTTGGCACTGGTACTGACTGTGGTTGTGGTAGCTCTATTGAGTGTGGGCTGCCTGATCTTCAAGAGCAAACATAGTGAGTATCACTTCTACAAATCAATCAACAGCCCTTTGACACTGGGGTGTTTTCAGTTTGGGATCCATAATGATAATATAATTGACAAAATGAACATCACATTGGATAAATCTTTTTGGATCAATCTTGTTTTTGGTCTTTTCACTTTAGGAAAGTCCCAGATGTTAACAGTTGTGCCGGTTTCAGCCAGCCGACATCAGCTCAGCAAGCCAACAGAAAATTGTGAGTGACACTAACAAGTTTATAAAGTCGCAAAGCTTTTCTATGATTGTGCTAATTGCAATTTTCAGGGTAGCATGAAACAAAAACTTGAGGACAGGCAGCATTTACGCACAGGTTCCTCACAAAACTGATTTCGGACTGACTTCTGAGGCAGTGTTACGGTTTAATGATCTACAGCAAAATAGAGAGAGCTTTGGTGAAAACTAAGTGAATAATTTAATGACTACAATAGTGATTTTTTGCTAGAAATGACATAAGTGGAAAATATTGAAAAAAAATTTACATTTACATACAAATTGATGACCAGCCGCAACTTTCAGACGCTATCTAGCTCAACTGTCACAGAATGGAAAGCACAGGATTGTGGGATATCAAAGGCAGCTAAGGATACATCTATGCTGCCTTCAAAAATCGATCGGATGAAGGTATCTCAGGAAACAGGAAGTGAAACTAACATTGCATTCGGACGTGTCTTGATGCCTTCCTACCTTGGAATGCGTCCTCCAAAGTCGGCATGTATCAGTTTTCGGACGCAGCCAAAGACTGAACCCAAAACAGCGATATAAATACACTGGGACTAAACAAGATCAAAAATCATGGCAACAAAATAGCATGAACAAAGAAAACAAAGGAAACTGAACCGAGAACCGAAAACTAACTAAAATCGGAAATTTTGTATGCGTTTTGGCCATTTATTTACATGACAATGGCGTTTTGGGGGCCTGAAAAAGCAAGCTTTTGAAGATGGGTTTCAAAGTTCAGAGTTTTGAAAACTATGCCTTTACCGCCTCCACGTAAACAGCAAAAACGTATTACATGTTCACGCATGCATATTATGTGTTCGCTGGATATTGACAAGTCCTGTTTGACAAAGTGACATCGCCAACTACTGTCCTGACATTCATAATACAGCCTTAATTGTCATTTTTGCAGATCCGTGTGAACGGGGATCATTTTGACAATGTTGTCTTCTTTTTTTAGTACATTGTTGTTGTGTAAAAACATATCCTTACTGAAAGTCCAACTCAAGCAAAACACAAACACAGATCAGATGTGACAACTAATTCATTTTCTAATTTTTGCTTTCAGTGATGAGCAATGTCCCTGATGTGTCCATAGAAATGTACAGCATAAGTGGTAAGCAAGTGTTTGTCTTGTGATTGTTTGGCTAAAGTGTCCTTGTTAAATTTGTGTAAATAAACCATGGCAGTACCATGGTACTGGTATCAGTGGTATTTGAAATATACTATGATATTCATAATAACATTTGATATTTACATGCTCCTCTTAGGAAGAATACCATGATATTACCATTGGCATAGGCCTAATTAAAATAGGGCAATACCATATTTTAAAAAAGTAGGCCAATGCATACATTTTCTTGTAAAATAATTATTTGTTTGTATTATTTTTAGTTTTAGTAATAAAGAAATTATGTCAAATAAGTGTTAAAGGTCTTAGTATATTTACAAGGCACTATAAATGGAGAGATTGCTAATAGACTTGTGTGTCCTATTTTTATATAGTTTTATATGATTACATTTACATTTAAAGTCCCCCTGTGGTGAAAATCAAGTTTTTAATGTTTATATGTCTATGTGGTGTTTTTAATATGCCCTTAAAGTTCCCCTATGGTCCCCCTTTTAATGTGCTTTAAAGGGGCGGCATAATGCCCTTTTCACAAGATGTAAAATATGTCTTTGATGTCCCCAGAGTGAGTATGTGTAAAGTTTTAGCTCAAAATACCCCACAGATATTTTTATATAGCATGTTAAAATTGTCACTTTTTGAGGGTGGGCAAAAACGCACCTTTTTGTGTCTGTTCCTTTAAATGCAAATGAGCTGCTGCTCCCAGCACAGAGGGCGGAGCTTCAACAGCTTGTGTCCTTTTACCCATAGACAGAATAAGAAGTGGACAGAGCCATCTCATTGGAACTCAATTGAGACAAGTGAAGCCCATTTTTAGTGATTTTTTAGGACTTCCGTTCCTGACGCGCAGACTCAAACCGACTCAAACAGAGCTTGACGATGTAGATGTGACGTGAGCAACCTGTCTGTCTTCTAGTGGCTGTGGCATGAGAAATATGAATCATTCCCTTCCGAAACTTGCAGAGACGGAAAGTGTGAGTAGGAGGTGTCCATGAGCTTAGAGCAGGAGCAACTTTTGCTAGGTATTCTGATTAATTATTTTGTCATTTTGCCTCCACGTCTCCCCGATTGCCCGCGAGCTTCTCCTCCTGTCCATACGGTAATCTCTCTACTGTGCGACAGAGAGTCGTGTGGTTATGACGCAATCGTTAGCCTACTTTTACAAAAAATGCTTCTACGGGGCCATAACATAAGCTACAAAATGGAGCATTTTATACATTGTCGTGTTTCTTTAGAAATAAATAATGGGCAAATGGAGTCTTCAAACGCCTCAGATGTAAAGTTATTCGCTGTCAAAGTGACGCCAAAATGAATGGGAGTCAATGGAATGCTAACGCAAGTGAAGTTCTGCTACAAGATGGTGGCACGCGGCCGGCTTCAACTTCCGGTCGACTTCCTTCCCGCTTGCTTTTACCTCACACAGACATGCACTGAAAATTACAAAAACTTTTAGCCTTTTATCTTCAAACCAGAGTCAGGCAATGATGGAGAGACTAGAAGAAGTGACAACATGTAGAATGCAACAGGACATTTCTGAATGGTTAGTTGATGAATTTATGTGGCTTATGTGTAGTTATCTTCTAGTCATTGATTAGCATATTCTGTCTTGATAATCTATAAATCGTGTTCTGGGGGCGGAGTTTATGTAAATTCTGGGGTTGGTGATGTCACTAACCCGGGAGGAATGTTATGTAGTTCCTACCAGCCGTTTGTTGTAGTGCTTAAAGGGATACTTCACAGTTTTTTCATATTAAACTATGTTATTCCCTTAACTAAGACGAGTTGATACATACCTCTCTCGTCTCAGTGCGTGCACTCAATCGATCTGGTGCGCGGCGACACTTTGATAGCACAGCTTTGCCCAGTTCATTCATTAGGACCCAAACAGAGATGAAGTTAGAAGCGACCAAACACCTCCACGTTTTCCCTATTTACAGTTACAGGAGTAGTTACACGACCAAGTATGGTGACACAAAATAAAACGTGGCACTTTTCTAAGCGGGTAAAAAGGATAACTATAATGTATGGCGGAATAGCACTTGGGAGCACTTCGTAGTAAAAAGTCACGTTGGTTCTAATGACAGAAGTGAGAGGGAGAGGGGGAGAGGATTTTTCAGGAGTGACTTTTTACTGCGCCGAGTCGAAGTGCTCCCAAGTGCTATTCCGCCATACATTATAGTTATCCTTTTTAAAAACGGTGAAGTATCCCTTTAAAAAGCAATTTCTTTAAAAGCAAATATCTTCCTTTGCTTTGAACTTTGAGCATTGTAACTTTGCAGATTGTAACTTTGTAACTTAAGCTCAAACAGCAACATTACACACTAACTAAAGTTAGAAAAGTGAAATCATGATCAACCACCCCTTTAAGACAAAGCATGTGCAAATTCACAAGTCAACACCATTGCTGAGTATTTTCTCCTTAAAACTGCAGTGAAAAAAAGACAGCCTCAAAAACTGTTTTTCTGGTGTTTCTGACGTCACAAACTACCTTGCCTAACCAATCACGTCAACGTGTGATTGTCAACGAGTGGATCTCTGAGCTGGTGTAAGTGAGTGGGGACAGGGCCAATTTGCATATTCATAGAACCGCGTATACTAAATTAAGTGAGGGTGTATAGTTACATTCAAGCTATTTGGAGCTATAAGGAAAAACAATTTTAAAATGTGTCATTTTGGTGATCAAAGGTAAGTTTTAAGTGATATAATTATTGACTACAGTGGGAAAATCATTTAGCAGACGCTTTTATCCAAAGCAACTCACAAATGTGAAGAGCAATAGAAGCAATCAAACCAACAACAGGGCAACAATATGCAAGTGCCGTGACCAGTCCGTATAGTACAGCAGTACACGCAGCAAGGTTTTTTTATATATATATATATATATCATTTATACTTGCATCATTGTTAGTTATTAAAGGTTGATGTATTTCTGTTTCTCTAATATAGATGATGATGTATTCTTTGAGATCTCTTCAACTGTGAACAGAACCGAAGGTAAACAAACATCATGCTCTATCATACTGCACTCTTTTTACCCAGAAGAGATTTGTGCTTTATCAAAATGCTGTAAAGTAACCTTGTATGTTTTTACCAGCACTGACTAACTCCGAACCAACCTAACTCTCAATTTATACTTTCACAGAAAACCTGCTCAGGGTAGCTGACCGTATGTACAAGAAAAGTAAGTGATTGTTTGGATATTTCTTTTTATGCAGAGAGAGGCATAAGTTGTGTCCCAAATGACGCACTATACACTATGCACTCACACAATGTACTCAGCCATGTAGAGTATGACTTTCATACAGTTATGTCACTCAACATCTGTGTCTGATAGTCCCTCCCCCTCCATTATGTAAATAAAGTTGTGACAGTTGAGTGCATGAAGTGTCCAGGATTCCACACTTCGTTTTTCGGTTAATTAAGGGCATCATCTCGGAATTTAAAGTGCATTTTTTCAGTGTGAACACACTAATTACACTGTTTAAACTACAAAATGGCACAGAATAGTGGATAAGTACGCAAATTGGGACGCACCTATAGGGCACAGTAATTACAACAGAAATGTCCTTGGAGCAATTTAAGGGACACTAATGATTATAATTCTGTCATCATTTACTCCCCTCAAGTTGTTACAAACCCATATGACAGAGAGAGCATATTCTTTTGTGGAACATCAGTTTTGAGAATGTTCACGTTGCTCATTACCATATAGTGGATGGGGACCAGAAAACGGCAAGTTCCAAAAAGGACATAAAAGCACCATATGCAACTCTTCCATATGATAGCTTTGTATGCCATTTTGTGAGCCGAAGTCACCATCTACTTTTATTGCATTCTTCTAATCTACAGTATATAACTCCTTTTGTTCCCGGGAAGAATGAAACTCATTTAAAATTTCATTTTGGATGGGTTATTCCTTAAAACCTGCAGGAGTATGCTACTGTAAAGCCTACATCAATCAAAATATATGTATGTGTGTGTGTGTGTGTGGATGACAACCACATCCAATATATATATATATATATATATATGAGGTTGTATACTGTATTGAGGAACTGGTCTCCTGTACAGTGTATTCATGTATTCCTATTAATGGTGGCTATGTGTGTTTATTTTTTTTATAATGGTCTCTCATGTTCTAGGATTGTCACCAATCTTTGAGATTACAGGTATGAATGAGACATTTAACACATTTACATATTCTTTCAAGAAACACATAAAAAAAACACACTATCATTGAATAGCATTAAATACACATATAGACCTATAGAATATGCATATCACATAAATAGCATAACTGAAACAACTGCTTGATTCTTTATATTGTCACAAAATGTAAACTATATTATCACCCAGCAATATTATATTTAAAATTGGATATATAGTACATCCAACCTTATCAGCAATATGTACTGTATAGCAAATCTCAATGCTTGATTGTTTGCAAAATATTGAATATATTATTGCCCAGCTCGGCTAAATGCAACTACAAGTCATGAAGACAATAGAGGGGTCGTATTCTGCTTTCTTACATGTTCAACTTTCTTTAGTGTGTAATGTTGACGTTTGAGCATGAAAGAGGTCTGCAATGTTACAAAGCACAAGATTCCACTCTAAAGGGAGTTATTCCCGATATGAGTAAGCACTGTTTCTGAACTCCCTGAAACGCCTCGTCTCGTTTTCTTCCGGGAATATACGTCACTATATCCCTTTAAATAATTAATGTGCAAAAAAAGGGACAAGGCCTGGATGAGTTTCATCTGAAAGCTTAAAAATGCTGCCTTAAAAAGGCATCAGGGCACGTCCGAATCCAATGTTAGCCTCACTTCCTGTCTCTTTAGATACCTTCATCTGATACATTTTTGAAGGCAGCATAGATGTATCCTTAGCTGCCTTTGATTATCCCACAATCCTGTGCTTTCCATTCCGTGACAATTAAGCTAAAAAAAATTATAAAAAAAAGATGCTTTGATTGAAACAATGTGTATTGTGAAAATACCTTTTTTTTCTATTTATAAAACTGACTTCAAAATTGACTTGATTCCAGATGAAAATGAGGAAGAGGAGCAATGTAATGCCCCAGAAACAAAGGAAGGTAAATATAAATGGATGAGGATGAGTCTAGCTTTTCTCTGTATAATAGAGATCATTTATAGTTTGGATATAAAAATGCCTCAAAAGTCCAAACCCTCAAGCATTTCATGTGTTTGGAATATTAAACAGCATTTGTATGCTTTAAATTCAATCTAAGTGGAGACTTTACAAAGCAGATTAATACTTCAAAAAGATGTCCACATTAATTTCCTCATCCATCAGCTGATGTAAAACAGTCTGCTGTCTGATGATGGTATACTCTCTTGTCACTACTAGTTCCTATCCAGTATAGCCTGAAACAGTGTTTTACACTCTTTGAATCTTGCATAATGTCTCATCCGGTCACAGTGATGATGACACAAGCTAATGATCGGTAGATCTTTGATGCCAGTATGTTGCTTGGGGCAAAATAAATTGCACTACAGATGGACTCCTGGCAAGACTTATGTTGAATTCTACAAGACACATTTTTAATAAATATTGTTATTTTTACAGAGTTTAAAAAATCACATCAGCTCCAACATCTGGCAGCACAAGGCAACTGTGAACCATCAAGTAAGTGACGTTTCCAGCCTCTCAATCTTCATTAACCATCAAGAAGCAGAATTATTAATTTGATATATCTGTCATTTTACACCTTCTCCATTCTCTCTTTTTCCATCTCCAGCTTCCCTGCATCATCGAAACAACTTTTCTTGTTCCAGTCATAAGAAAATGGGGAGCTTTAACCCTTTAAATCAACAAGAAACAGCAGAGGCACTTTTTAAAATTGGTTGAAAGTTTATTTATTTAACTAACGAACAATATGTGACGTACTGAGAACAGTGAGAACTGGACATTTCCACACGCTAAAAAAACATTACTGTACTTATAATTTCAGTCTTTAGTTTCATATAATTTATATTACAGATTATGTTCTTGGTAAATTTTATTCAAAATAAAAACTGGTAATTGTGTAACTGTTCATTATTTTAAGCGAATGTCGGTTGGACCTCCAAATCTGCTCAGACAATGCAACACATGATTAATAATCTTCATTTTTAGTAAAGTCACTTAAAAAAGAACAAACATATATTTAAAGTGGACAAGCAGCTTTCTAAATAAGTTAGGAGTTTCAATCTCATTTTATTAATTATGTCTTTGTAAGAGTCTATATATAGACTAGAATTGCACTTTTTTGGTTTAAGCTCTCATATTGAAGCAACATACCTAAACACAATACACAGAATGAGGGCACTATTCTTTGGATGCTGGTTCAGGGACTGGCTTGACTGTGGTTCTGCTGGTCTGAATATGTGAGACCTGAAGAACAGGCAACAGCAGCTGGAATGCGTTATGGATGTAAGTAGTGCTATTACAACCCTGGGGAAACAAGACAGTGTAGTGATGAAGGGTCGTCATTATCATAACTAGTCATTCTAATCATCATCATCAAAACCCCTATAGCCGTCTCCTCATTTGTTAGCTGTGCATTATGAAAATTATCATATTTTACCTCCAGCATCACACTGTCCACTAGAGGATTTAGTTCTTCTGCCTTTCTCTGATTCTATAGGGACAAAAAACAGCAGGATGTTCATTTTAAACTTCAGGAGATATAAATAGTTTTATTTAACAATAACAACACTGACATGCAACAGCATATGCAACCTGTTTTACTTCCATAATGTGACGCATTTCAAAGTGATGCAGTGGCCCACAGAGCATCACCACAAAATCACAGGGCAACACTGGGAAATCAAGACTATACAAATTCTTTCTAGCATTAAATATTCTCAATGTGAGTAAAACGAACGTGTTATAAATGTACGTTTATGTGCTGGAAACACATGCAGATACTACTGTCCAATTTTGAGGAGCAACTGCTCCTACTGTGTTGTGACTTAATTCCGTTGCTTTGCTACAAAATTTTGTTTGCTCTTTAAATTTAGCTGTGCTGTGCCACAGTAGAAACAGCTTTTTCAACTAGAAAAAAACAGGAACTGATTGGATCATGAAATATGCCATGTGATTGGAAGGGAGGGGCTGAAAAATAAGAGGGCATCAACTGAAGGAAACCAAACCGAAGTCAAATTGAAAAGGGAAGTCACTTCAGAGGTGGAGGTGTTAGTTAGGGACTGTTCGTTTTTTATTTAAGGGGCCACCGGAGGAGTTTTGAGATCTGTTGTCAAAAAAGACATGACCCTCCCTTCGCCAGCAATACATTTATCTATGACCCTCCAAAATGATTGTGCAAAAAGGCATGACCCTCCCCGGTACTGCGCTTGGCAAAGATGTTCAGATAGCCATTGTTTGTTTGTTTTTTAAAACCATAAACTCTTGCTTTCTCATCTTACTATGGCTGTAATGATAGACCAAACCTACGATTCGGTTCGTATCACGATTTTTGATTTTAGATTTGAAAAAAATCATGTTTTTGGTGCTGATGCGGTGTGACTCGTTCAACATGTGGGTGGCGCTGCCAACAAAGCATCTAAAGCTGTCACAAAGAACCGGCAAAAGTAATTATTATGAATATGTCAAATATAGCAAGGAGACATTTTAATTGTTTATTAATAAACACGTGTTTTCTGTGTCGACTGCAAAGATGAAGTTGACGATGCGTCGCGATCTTCTCAGAACGCGCCAGAGAAATGCACATTTCATAAGCAGAAAGCAGTCTGTTTTCCTTCGTTTTGAATTGTTCTGTTTAAAAGTAGACATTTCAAGCTTTCTATATATTTCTCAGGTCTGTGAGGCAAGTAGCCTTACGCTGAGTTTCGGTTCATTTATGAGACGAGTCCAGTTCTCGCCCGCGCCTCCGTGTCATGATTATCTATTTTCTACTATATTTACTTCTTAGGCTATTTAAATCCAGATAAAACATTGATTAAAATTAAGATACAATTAATAAAAAAACGAAATTCACTTTAAAGAAAGGCTTTGTGCTTTCTGTTTGAGGTCTCTGTGAAATTTTTAAAGTCGCTTTCAGAGCAGTCATGTCCGTAATGGAGAACTGTCACGCCCGTAACATTGTTTTGTTTTTTCACATAAATGAAATAAAAATAATATGTTATGTTCTGTGGAGGCCGATCTTTATTCATCCGGTGGGTATATATCTTTTGGTTTGCACAGTGTAATTTATAGAATTACAACAAAAAAAATTTGCCACCTAAAAGGTAAAGATTTTTTGTGTCACGTCACATGTGTATTTCCCTCATATTAAATATAAATAGACTGATATTTTTCTAATGTCTTGACTCCTTTCAGACGTCTCAAAATATTGGTATTAAATGCATTTTCTGAGAATTTATATTTTACGTATTGACTGCAAATGTCACGTCCATAACACTGGAATCGCCCAAGTTTAACGAATTTATCCTCAACTAGTTTTTGTGGTGTAGGTCTACGTATTTATGTTAACTTAAATAAATCTAATAGTAATTTAAAGATGTGGTAGCCCTACATCTTACACATCGTGGAAACAAAATAAGAATGGAAACTAAAATATGGTAGTATGCGCCTCAGTCCCAATACTGTAAAACTCGACGTAGGCCTACGTTCACAACATGTTAATGCAGCGGTAGAGTTACACTCACAGGACACTGTGCACTTATTCGCAATCACAAAAGTTCATTATTTGCTCGTGCTTTAAAGCTTTGCCGGGTAAACGTTTCATTGGCATTCTGTTCTGACATGATGCACTTTTTCTAAGCGCGAACTGAAGTGCGCGCGCACTGTCAAACAGCGCCAAACTGGATTTTTGTTGGGTCAGACCCATCTGATATCGAAGGGGGGCTGATAACGCGAGATCAACATCGATCTAAATGGAAAAAAATAGCACCAAACAAGCCACTTTGAAATGTTGCTGTTTTCATGAATATAAAAGTTGGGTGACCCTCCCCCTAGACTAAAAAAAAATGGATGACCCTCCCCTCAACAAAGAATAAAAAGACATGACCCTCCCCTATTTTCCTCCGGTGGCCCCTTCCATAAATACCGAACGGTCCCTTATAATATTTGAAAGTTTTTAGAAATAACATCCACTGATAAATAGTTCAAAATAAGACCAGGAACATACGTTAGGGTCAGTCAGACTCACCCCTACAGCCAGTAATGTGTCCGAGAACTTTCGGGCCAGGCATCCGACCTCCTTACACATGGCACTGGTTAACCTGGGCATACACAACAGTCACTATACAGCTGATAAAAGGACTTGTCCAATACTGTCTTATGGAAACAGCTGAGGAACTCACCTGACCAGTATACTGGCCTGTTGGCAGGCTGGCTTCTCCAGCTCTTGTCCGTGTAAAATCAGCTCAGCCACTTTGTGTAGCTGTTCTATACTACGAGCGGTCACCTCAGCAAGACTGCCCACTGATGACAGATACACCTTCTACATTCACAAACGTACACATTAAAATAAAGGTTTATACATGTTTTTTTGTTTTTTTTTTAACACAAAAGAAGATATTTTAAAGAATCTTGGTAATCAAACTGTTGACGAAAACCATTGGCTACCATGCTACTAGGCTAAGTCAATGGCTACCGTCAACTGTCTGATAACCAACATTCTTTAAAATATCTTCTTTTGTGTTCAACAGAAGAAAGAAAATTTGCAACAGCATGAGGGTGAGTAAATGATGACAAACAATTTTAGGGGAACTATTTCTTTAAATAGACACTAGTAACTGGAGTTAACTGAAGGCTTTGCCATCACAGGAATAAATGACCAAAATATATTAACCATTTTTTCAAATAAATACAGCCTAAGGGCTGGTTCACACAGAATGTGTTTTTGCAGTTAAAAACGTGAGACGCAGGTCGGTAGAACAAGAAAAAAAAAAGAAACAGAAAAAAAACAAGGTCTAGAGACGCATTTTTTTAAAGTTGAACTTCTTTAAACTTGAGCGTCGTGAGAAAATGGACATGGCGTGAGAGTTGGCAGCCTTGCTTATTCTAATCTCACATACTATTTAGGATGGATAGTATGCACATTGCGACGACAGTCTACAAGTAAAACAATGGAAAAATAGTGCAGAACACATTCTGTGTGTACAGAGAATAAGAAACTTAATATACAGTTATAGTTCAGACTCAACAACACACTCAAAACATTTCTCACCTCAACATCATCCGAGTTTCCGTCTTTTGTATTATTTGTATCGTTTTTTCCTTCTTCTCCCTTTTCTTCTTCTTTTTGTTCCCCCTTTTCTGGATCGGGGCAAGGGGTGGAGCACTCTTCCTTTAATTCCTCTGTTACATTCTTGACAACTTCCCGGGATTGCTCCACTTCTCGCACCCAATCATGAGCTTTTATTCGGGCCTGCAGGGCACACGGTTTGATTAGTATTTGTGAATAACGTGTGTGTGTGTGTCTGTGTGTGTGTCTGTGTGTGGCTGTACTTTGCTCAGTTTGTCTGGAGTTGCTGCAACATGGAGCTCAAAGAGTAGCTCAGTAAGAACACTGACAAACTCCTCTCCATCAGCAGCTGAAACACAGATCACATAAATGTTATACCCATGGGCAGAAATGAGGAGGACTGAAATATTTATAGTGCTCTGACTGAGTCACCTGTCATATCAAATCAATGTCTGTTCATTGAGATTTGCTAATACTGGGTTTTCCAATACTTGTGGTATGGTGATTTCAACCAGAATTATAAATTATAATAATTTCACAGCCTTAATAATTATGTAGATTACATAACTAATCATTTTAACTCTAAATCTTTGATTAGATTTAAAATTTAAAAGTGTGAACTTGACCATTTAACCTGATTAATATCCATTAATGCAAAAATGGAATAAAGATTTATCCCTCACAGGATCTTGATTGTGGTCTTGGATTTGTTCACACCAGATTGTGATCTGGATTTGACTAATTATGTTTTAGCAATTAAAGACTCACAGAGAGGAGTGGAACACTGAATTTGGGAATTAAGATCACCGTTTTCCCCAGAGGCGGCATCAGCTTCCTCCTCCTCACGAGTGATGAAGATCTCTTTAATCGCAATCAGCTCCTTCTTCAGAACTTCCAAATCTTCCTCTTCCAAAGAGGACAAGAACTCCTGCACCTGAAATAGAGAGAAACACAATGAAAAGAGGAAAATATAAGGACTTTTTTTGTATGACAGCTCATTTCAGCTTGTTTTTGGATAGCAACAGGTACTATATGGGTGAATGTACAGTATGTAGTGAGTGTTACTAACCCTTCCTTCACTCTCATTGGAAAGAATCTCCAATGCCTCGAGATGAGACAAGCCTTGGTAATCATCAAACAAGATCCCATAGTGGGCGGCTGGTTCTGAAACCATCTGACTGCTCAGTCTCTCTCTCTCCTTTTCCTTTGCTTCTTTTAACATCTGCAGACAGAATCAACATAAGGACATACATCAGGCAAGTATCAGACAAACATACTGAAAATATGGCAGGATTTTCCCACTAAACCACTGTTAAAATCAATAATGCAATAATCTTCTACTGTATGACAGTTGTAGGACTATATTCACAATATAGCATAGCCTCTGTACTGTACCTTATTGTAAAGTAACAGTAGGCTAGGGTTTTACATCATGTAAGAAAGATTTGAAGCATTTGTTGACCATCTTACCTGAGACAGAGACACAGTTCTCTGCATCAGTATTTTAGTCTTTTTAAAGCCTGGATCACTCTCTGCCAAGACAATCATGGTCTTCTTTCCAATGAACTCCAAAGCATCCAGACCTCCTGTTATTACTGACTTTCCCTGCGAGAGGGAGAAAAAAATGGTGCATGAAAATGTGTCCAAGATGGAGGGACAAGAAAGATTAATTAATCTTGGGTGATTCAATCACAAGTTGTCAGCCGAAACTCGTGCTCTCTTAAATGCACCATCAAGTGTAGGTTCTGTGATCATGGTAAGTCATGTTAAAACTAATGAAGTGTGTTATATCCTTGCACTGACTCACAGTGTTCTGAACAGCGCTGCTGATGGTTGACAGTACTCCTCTGTGCACCTCCTCTGAATGAACATGTTCTGCCATCTCTGTCCCGGAATGCTCATGGGCCTCTTCTGCCTCCTCACACGATGAGCTCTGACGCATTCGGAGCGCCACACCTGCTTTCTCTTTTACAGAGCTTAACCCTTGACCTAAGGACAATCAAAAGATTGAAGGATATTATTAAACTTTAGGGCTGAATTGACTCTGCAAGGCCTGATGCACAGAACAGATATTGACAAATAATCTGATTTATTGTCCCAAAAGTTTACATTCACACAACTGCGTTTAACTATAATACCTGATTACCTACTAAGACGCATTAGGCTAAGATAGTTTTTTTTTTGTATTATGTCTCACATTTGCATATAGACTGGGCACTTACGGGTGATTGGTTGATGTTAAAAAGTTATTAAGTGCAATAAACTGCAGAAAACAACTCACTGCGGTTCTCGTGCTGTCTGACACACACACGAAGCGCACGCACAGAAAGCCGCCTCTCGGACATTCGATATTGCACTCGAATGGTCAAATACACACAGTTATGTCAAAATGCCTGTCTTGGCGAATATTCACATAAACACAGTAGGTTATGTCTTAAGTGAAAGTAAAGAGTTGGGAAAGAAATCGGATGCGTGTCAATAGGATCCGTGCGTTAGGTCTTAAAGCGATAGCAGCCTAAAAAACTATACCTGCTGCTGTCTGTCAAACAACAAAAGAAAAAGAGAGAATCACTCACTGCTCTTGACTGAATACATTTTTTCTAGCTTCAATATGAATCAATGTATATTTAATTAATGTGAAGGCTACGCAGTGTTTTATTTTTACATTTGATTATTCAGGTCTAATGTATTGTATTTGTACTATTGTTTGCAATTTGCCTCTTTGTTTTTTATTTTTAATAACAGAGATAAAATTAAATTAAATTACAATAGAATAACTAATTGTCCAGTTTCAGGTATTTCTGTTTACCTGGATGCTCTTGATGTCAGGTTTTCATGTTTATATAACTATATATTACCAAGTTGAGTTGTTGGTATTTAAATCGTTTTTGTTTGTTTACATTGATGATGATAAAATTTTAGAGAAAATAATAAAATGTGAAACATATATTGGTTATATCATTTTAGGTTTTTAAATATATTTAATTTACACATTTAAAGCATTATCATATCGTGCAGCCCTTCTCATATGTATAATTTGCTATTGTGCCTGTGTTATCTAACAGTTAACTGTGGAAGGATCTACTGTAAGGTTAACTATGGCAATCTCGCTGTAGTGACAGGTTGCTATGGTGACTTACCCACAGTGGATGTAGCAGTGGTCAGAAGTGACTTCCCCCAGGAGCCCCAACTACTCCAGCCTTTCGATTTAGACTCATCCAGGGGCTGATAACATGCATCAGCACAGCCGAAGGATACAGTCACAAAATATACACAAAAAATTGTGTTATGGATTTGCTATCATGGCTCAAAATATTATTTTGACCAAACACAGCTCAGCACTATTGAATGTACCTCTGTTCCCTCTGCTTCTTCCTGCGTAACATCTGGGTCTAAGCTCACTGACTCCACACATTCAGTCACCTGACCCTCAGGTTTTTCTTCTGATTGGTGTACCTGCTTCTCTTCAGTAGCTTTGGGTGTACCGTGCTCTTCCGCTGCCACATTACTTGGGTCAGGGGTCAATGTGCCAAGTGAAAGTTGTGATAAAGATGGGACCTCATCTGTGTTGACTGCAGCTATGGGGTCAGTTTCATCAGAGGCAGTCGGGTGGAGGGAAGGAGGAGATTTTGCAGTGAGGTCTTCCACGTTCTCATCTTGCGACATGGTGCTCTGATAAAAACAGATCAACAAACAAAGTGTAATGAGAGGCCATGTAAGCAGCTGGCCATGATTACACACACTAACTTCTGGCTTGACGCTGAGACAGCTGAGCTCTGACTAAGGTTTGCAAAATAACTACTATTAATAAACAGTAGGAGTTTATTGAAGCAAAAGTCATGGTTAATAGTTAGTTAAAAATTAGATTTAGACCCTAATCTAAAGTGTGACTATCTTTTTTTTTTATCTTTTTTATCTAATTATGTCAGCAGGTTTGTGTTATGGTTAGGTCCTGAATTTAGGATTTGGGTTTAGCATCTATCTTCATTTCTGTATAAAAAGTACTATATTATTGATATATTATTATTATTACTATTATCATTATTATTGTGAAACCAATATGTTTGTGTGAAAAGAAAAGCATTCACACAGAACTGCATTCACACACAGTACTGTCCCTGAATGGTGCCGCACTGTCAAGCGCCTTTGTTTGATGCGGATTGCGGCGCCATCTAGCGGTTGTTTTTTGCACGTACAAGCAACTTTCAAACATTAGTTTGTAAATATACGTTCAGTAAATGACTAAGCAACATTCAAACATTAGTTTGTACACAAACGTTCAGAAAATGAATACACGGACTGTATATAAGGCAGTTTATAAACTACAGGTTACAAGTTACAGTATACAAAAATATGCATGCAGATTTATGATACCCCCAAGGCTCCATTTCTACTAGCTGAAATCAAACGTCTATGTTTGACCATAAATCATTTATTCGTTTCCCTATTATTTGCATGTTTTATTGTCTCTTCTTTATGTAATGAAAGTTAAAGTATTTCCAATATTCTGCGAACACATCAAAAGCGAACGCAGAAGCGAATTTAACTTAAATATCATCCATAAGAATAACAACAAACGCGACATATGGAAGTACTCTATGGAGAAGAGCATAGCGCTAAAACGCAAGATACATATATGCAAAATTAACATTTGTAGTACTATTTCTTCTGAAGTAAAGTTAAATTATGGAGTCATCCCTTCTTACCAGTTCTGCTGACAGTCGCGCTCGCGCAACCCTTCCGCTCGAGCTCGCGCCACGTCGGCAGCGGGGTCGCGTGCGGCTGTGGCCGGTGACGTCACCTGAACTTTTGGCACTCTGTTGATAGGGAAATAGATAAGAGACAAACTATCACATCTTGCGTAAATATTTTAGTAAAATGTTGCGTAGTACTAACTCCTGTTTGGGACTGACAGAGTGAGGTATTAATCTGTTCGATCTCGGCTTTTAAGATGGCGATGCGTTTCAGAGTTGGTTTTGGGAATGGGAAAACTGGGAATGTGAAGTAATGAGATATAACTGAATCATTATAAAATTAGAAAAACACATTTTTCTATCACTAAGAAAACACATAAGTCACTGTAAATCTGTTTATAATGATAAACAAAATTAAAGAGTAAATTAGCGTTCTATCTTAAACTTTGGTGAGTTGTCATATGACTCGCTGTTTTCGGTCTGGCTCGTTGGTCTAGGGGTATGATTCTCGCTTAGGGTGCGAGAGGTCCCGGGTTCAAATCCCGGACGAGCCCTCTCTTTTAACAAATGCAACAGGCAGGAAATTATAAACCACAGGTTACACGTTATAGTTTCTATACAAAAATATGCATGCATGCAGTTTAGTGATTCCTCCAATGCTGTATTTCTTCTGAAATCATGTTCAAAACATCAATATTTGATTATAAATAGTTTATTTGAAGCAATTATAATTTTTTGCATATTACATTTATTTATTACATTTATTCAATCATTTATTACTGTAAATAGAAATCTTCTGTAACATTAAAAGTGTCTCCACTGTCACTTTTGATCAATTTAATGCTTGATGAATAAAAGTGTTAATTTCTCTCTCTTTTTTAATCATACCACACGTTTGAATGGTATCATGGTTTCCACAAAAATATGAAGCAGCAGCACAACTGTTTTCAACATAGATAATAATAATAAATGTTTCTTGAACTGCAAATCAGCATATTAGAATGATTTCTGAAGGATCATGTGACAATGAAGACTGGTGTAATATAAATATAATCAGGAGTAAATAAATTAAATTTGACAATATATTCACATAGAAAATGACCATTTTAAATTGTAATATATTTCACAATATTACTGTTTTTGCTGCATTTTTTATTGAATAAAAGCAGCATTTGTGAGCAGAAGAGACTTATTTTCAAAAACATTAAACAATTGTAATGTTTCACTGTATATTTTCTGTCTTGTTCGGTGATAGTTTTTTATTTTTTTACATTGTATAAAATACATGAGGACTTAATGCACAAGTGTTTGTAGTTCATAAACCAATCATAAAATTGTCATAAAATATAGGGGGAAAATATTAAAGATAATAGTGGTTATTGTTTAGTAGTGTATTTGATATCTTACCAAATCAAAATCAAGAGTTGGGATAAAAAATGTAAAAAAATCTGTCAATTAGACAAAGGTCAGATAAACGCTAGTATTAGACCTGACATTTCTGACCCCCTCACTTCTGACACGATGGCTACGCCCCTGAAATCAAACACAATGACAACACATTTATACAAAATATTCACCATAAAAAGTTTATTGAATGATACATATTTAAATCTACATATTAATACAAAAAAAGTGTCTGAACAATTTGTATTTAAATTCACAGTTTGATAAAATGACACAGCATAATATTCCCCTTGAACTGTGAAAAATAAAAGTAAATAAAAAAAGACAGAAGATTCACATCTTTTTAAAAATGTATAATATTTGTTTTGGATTAAAAATACATCATAATCATGCTTTCTATAAATTGCCCATTCAGTCATATTATTGCTTTAAAAATATACACTATATATATATATTAATATTTCCATTATCCTATCTGATTAGTTCATTTCTGTGAAGTGTATATTCATTTTATATTACAGTTTATATTAGACCGAGAAACAGACGCCTCATCCTTTTTCTCTGTAATTCTTTTTTTCGTCTCATTAAGGACTTTTTCCTTTCTTATGTAAGTGCCCCCTTGTTCTTTTCCTCCTTCGAAATGTCAAAAATGTCCTTCAGTTGATCAAAGAAATCAGAAAACTGGT
This sequence comes from Leuciscus idus, assembly GCA_021554675.1. Lineage (NCBI taxonomy): Eukaryota > Metazoa > Chordata > Actinopteri > Cypriniformes > Leuciscidae > Leuciscus > Leuciscus idus. Next base: position 42,266,422 of record CM038623.1, on the reverse strand, counting down.
CTATTACAAACTGTTAAACTACTATAAGAAAGAGAAAAACAAGGAGATGTAGCCCAAAGCTTCAAACTATTCATAACCCCCCGTTTATAGATATTTGCCATTTCAAATCTATTTTTAAAGTGCACTGTTTCTGTTTACACATTGCCCTTTACAAACATTTGTTCACGTAAAAATGATTCGCAAAACCTACAAACAGAAAAACGAGAGTAGGCTACACTCATCCCTGCATGTATCCATGACTGTCTCACGCGTTAAACATATCTCTCACAAACAAATTTTTAGCAGTAAGACAATCTCACCCATAACCTAGATGAACTCACTCTATAAAATAATGCCCTTTATTGAATGGTTCACATTTATCAAACTTCTCCACCTAAACACCCCTCAGTGAAATAAAGATTTTACCCTTTTGCGCCTCAGACACTGGATTTGATAAAACACAAGACGAAACAAAATATTTAGGATTATATGAATATTCATGATTACAGAAATTATTCAAATATGAATAACGGTGAGATTAAGCAAACAGAAGCATTCTATAAGTCCTTGCAACTAATATGTACGTGTTGGAGGATCAAGCGAGCCTATTCGCGGTTAAGTCCTGTATTTTTAGAATGTATGTGGGGTAAAATCATTACTATAATTTCATTACTAAATCTCAAATTGTGCATGTTGCACACAGTACATAGTACTTACAGTAATAAACTACAGTATTAATTCATGATTACAATGAATAAAACATGTCACTGTTTTACTAGGTTAGTAATAGGTCAGGTGCTCGGAAGCTACTTTTGGGACCAAAAACTATTTCTTTGTCAAAACTTAACTCTTAAGAGTCAAAGTATAATGACTGACAGACCCAATCAAATAGTCAATCAGCTTTGGTCCTTTTCATGGAAACATGAAACACACATGCTGAATACACATACAGGATCTGCGTATACACATTCATTTACCAAGTAATATCTAAAAATAAAAAATTAACATAAAAAGAGAAAAATTCACATTGTGCAGGTTTGACCCGAGTTGCAACCTAAAACAACATTATAAGTGAGACGGTGTGAAACTGTCTGAGTTGTGTGTGTGACTGGCTACTGACATACTGCATGTGCATTTGCTTGTTTGTGTAGTGCTGTAACTGGCACAATGGGCCCTCTGACCTGCAGAGGGCAAAACAAAACGAGAAAGAGGCGTGTATAGAGAGATAAGGGAGAGAGAGAGTGCTTGGTATCAAGAAAAAGACTTAAAGGTGCCTACTGCTTTGAATTTAAATGCCATTTGATTTTGTATAGATAAGGGTCATATCCACAGCACTATCAGCATTTCTCCATATCCATAGTAATGCTGAACCTGGACAATAATTATTTTCCTGTAGTAAGAGCTAGCATGGTATAATCCATCAGTTCCACTCTTTCTGCCAATACGCATCGTTTCCAGGACAGGGAGCAGACGGGATACACAAAACGGCCCTTAACATCGTGAAGAGGAAACTCCTGTTGAGCAACGGCTTAAAAGAAGGTGCGAGTTCTGCTCAGTTCACGTGTTGCAGTACTGAGCTCACACCAGCAGGTGGCGCTTCTTGTGCAGAGCGAGGTGATCGGAGCGAGAGAAGGTGCGATCACAGTCAGGGCACTGGAATGGCTTTACTCCCGTGTGCTTCCGAAAGTGACGGGTCAGCTCATCAGAGCGGGCAAACTTCCACGTACAGCCTTCCCACATGCACTTATAGGGCTTCTCTCCTAAACGGCCACACAAAGAGATGGGGAAAGAACGTTCAGAAGAGCATTTATTCATCCGTATGAATAGTATCAGTGTAAGAGTAAATTAGTATTTTTATCTGTATATGGGTCAATAATAATCTCTAAGATTATTAAAAAAAAGAATTTGATGATTAAAAAATAGGTGTGTAAGTCTTTGCAATTGTTTTGGTTTCATGCATTTATGAAAAATATTGATACCATTTTCTACAAAAAGATTCTAAAAATGTGAAGAGTTTTAACCATTAAGTCTAAATAAGTATTTTTTGCACCTTGAATAGATGAGTGTAAACAAGTGTAATAAATATATATTTTTTTTTAATTCAAACATTAGATGGATGGATTGATGGATAGATGTGCATATATATTTACCTGTATGTGTACGTCTATGAGCTTTCAGGTGGGAGCTTTTGGTATAAACTTTATTGCAGCCGTTGAAGTCACAACGATGAATTCGACGCTTCTTCGATGGATCTGGAGATTCTACCTTTCGACGCACAATCACAGAGTGTGTGTTTACCCTGTTAAAGACAAAAAAGAAGAATGTATTTATTAATGGTCTTTGTTTGGAGTGCAGCTCTTTCTTTAACCACCAGGGGTCAGAGTCATAACATTCAGTCGGCCTCAAAGCATTGAGTATTGTATGTATTGATGACCTTTGCTCTACATTAGATTTAGTTTAATTACAGTATATGATTTTTGGTGCTGTAATGTGCTTCCTTCGTGATTTTTATTAGTAGTGCATGGCTTGCTAAACCAAGACTCATTGCTACTGCTCACACTTAGGCCTTAACCACAAGGCACTTAAGCACGTAACTCGTTCTGAACCATATGTGCTTCAGACATGTTGTGCAACTTGTTAAGGAAAGGCTGTGACTGGACTTACAATTTCTGACTGGAAGACAATAAACCAGTTGACATTTTTTTCGTGCATTTTCTTAACAGAAATACCTCTTACTGTAAGTTCTGCCTAAATACGCCCTGTAATTAAATACATCCTGCTTCTCTCTCTCGTCTCTCCATACACCTTACCCTCCCTGTCGGGTTAAGCTACGTCGTCTACAGTACACCACTTATTCTCCCACTTACTGACATTTGTTCCTAAAAGTAGTTGTTTTTTGGCTCCGTACCCATTATAAAATGATCACTCCACCTTACTCCTCCCTTCCTCTCTCCATCAAGTGCTCTCTCCACCCTTCCTCGTAAACATTGCTCCATTTTCTTTATTTCACCACTTATTTTTCTTTCAGTCGCACAGTATGTGTCCATAACTGATGATAACACCACACCCATTAGAAGACATCACACATACACATCCACCGTAAAAGTGCACTTATACACACACAAAAAAAAAGAACAAAAAAAAACTGTCTACACACGTTGTACACGTTCACGTACAGATACGTTCCCACCCCATGTGGGTTTGAAGAATACTTGGAGACACACTGTCTGAAGTGCATGCTTGGGGGATTTTATCAGACCCACAGCAAGAAATATGAGATATAGAAACACACATGCTTTCAGGATTGAAAGAGAATTGTAGGCCAAACCCACTATAAATGAGATCCCATTTTTTAAAAGGTCATGCAGTTTCTTCCTGTATTTAAATGCAGAGAAGAAATGTTTATACTTCTACTGTATAGATAGATAGATAGATAGATAGATAGATAGATAGATAGATAGATAGATAGATAGATAGATAGATAGATAGATAGATAGATAGATAGATAGATAGATAGATAGATAGATAGATAGATAGATAGATAGATAGATAGATAGATAGATAGATAGATAGATAGATAGATAGATAGATAGATAGATAGATAGATAGATAGATAGATAGATAGTGTTTGAGGACTCAGCACTCACTCATTATAACTTGTTGGGCCAGTAATGACGGATGAGGTTATTTCCTGGCTGCTGGGATCCTGAGCGTGTTCAGAGTGGGGCTCAGATTTGATTGGCTTGAGGAGCTCATGGTTGTTTGGGGAATTCTCTGACTTCATTACATGGACTGAAGACAAGACACAAGAGAGAAATCAATCAAACACACCAAAAATATGTAAGGCTATATTAATACAACTGTCACCCATTACAACTCATGATTGTTTGCTTAAGAATCAAATGTGATTATGCCTGTGTGTGATACTGTATGTCACCCCCTTACACTGTTTGTGGTGAGCAGGATCCTCAGGTGTGATGGGTGAAATCATGATGGAGGGAGACAGGTGTAGGGAGGAGGGGTAGAGCACAGATAAGGACTGCAGCATTGGAATTACTGGAATGATGCCAGGACTCGATACAATGGGTGTCAAGACCTGCGTCAACAGTAAACCAGAAAACCCAGACGGATAAATGAATGACATCAGATATGTCTGTTAGCCTCTAAGTTTTAGACAAGAAGCCACAAAGACTATTTCATAGTTGATGATATGCCATCATTAATTGTAAATACATGGGTCAGTTGAGCATTACAGGGGTCCTCTCTATGATATACAATAAAGTTCAAAAGTTTTTTTTTTTTTTTTAGCAAGGATGCATTAAACTGTTCAAAACCTAAAAAAAAAAGATCAGTTTCGACAAAAATATTAAGCAGCACAACTGTTTTCAACATAGAAATGAAGACGAAATATTTCTTAAGCACCAAATCACCATATTAGAATGATTTCTGAAGGATCATGTGACACTGATGATGCTGAAAATTAAGCTTTGCCATCAGGAATGAATTACATTTTAAAATATATTAAAATAAAAAAAACATTATTAATTAATTGTTCAGCCTTGGTGAGAATAAGAGACAAAAACATTAAACATTTTAATTTTAATTGTAATGACCCCAATTTTTTCATTTGTATGCATGTTTTTCTACATAGTCACAACACCTTTATTTGGTGGATAATAAGCAGTGAAGCAGTTTTGTTAAGATATTAAATAATAATAATAACATCTATTTTAAATCAGAAATTAAGAACGTGCTTAGAAAATGTGTATTCAAGTAAATGTATGTATGAATTGTATTTTTTTTATGTTTTTTTAAACGAGTATCATATCATGTGAGCTAGCTAATAAAATTATAGACTGTTTTCATGTATGGTAATACCATGTTTTTTTACACATGTTGTATATCATGTAAATACCATGGCATGTGAATACGGTTTTCATTCAGCACCATGGCACCAACGGTAAAGCATCACCTCTATTCTTACCGCAGGCATGGAAAGGGCCAGTGGTGGGGACAGCTGCCTTGTCTGAGATGACCCGCAAGTGCTTCCTGTTCCAGAACCGGAGCTGAAGAGAGGATGTGTGACTGGACTGGCGCGCTCATAAAAGGATGGAGGAGTGGCTCTAGGTGATGACGATGCCAGAGATGAGGAAGGCGACGAAACGGAGGATCTTTTGCTGACGGTTAAGTCGACAGGTTCGTTCTGGGAGTAATGGACATCCTGGGACTGAGGGTGCGTGTGAGAGGGGCTCCCGTAGGTGTAGTGCTGATAGCTGGGGAAGAAAGGATGGTACAGCTGGGCTGCGGAATTGACCACGGATGATACGACTCCAAATGCCTCAGATGGGGGTTTAATCTGGTATAATGACTGCGAGACAAAGAGAAAGAGAGACTTTCAACACGCTGTGAACTTGCTAGCATATTTACACATTCACATGTACATAATTACACAAGCACTCATAAAAAGCAGCTGTGCTGAGCAGCAGTTGAGTCTGGGGACTATAAACTGACAAAAAAGACTACTTTGAATGACTGAGTATGAGCCAAATTCAACTTCCCACCCCATATAAACTCCTAACCTAATAAGAAAGGAATGCATGTCCATCTGCAGTTACAGAAAAAGAGAGAAAATGAGAAAGTAAGCAAGTACGAGATGAGTTTTAGAGATACATTTTGAATAATATCTTAAAATAATATACTCATGCAATTCAACAATATCCTTTTAAGTCTCTATAAATGAGTCTCGTGCTATTACCCAGAATTCAAAGATTGCGTGGGGATTCTGCACTTGAACAAACACTCCGATGTCCCAAGACCAGGGTGTTCAGATGGCCATGTGCCAGGCAGCCCATTGTGCGTTAGTTGGTAAGGCAGGTTTGTTATTGGAAACGGAAAGTGACGCATTGTTTTCTTTAAAATCACGTAAACCGGATGCAAAGAACTAGACAAGCATCAGGAAGTGAAGAAACGTTTCAGATCAGTAAAAAAACTTATTTTGGCTAATACACTAAAAAAAAAATTGGTTTCTATAGAAACAAGTGTCACTCAGAAATAAGTAAATTTTACACTTTGAATTAAACGTGACATTTTGGAGTCATTTTCAAGTAGTTTCCTTGTCAAACATACTCCAGTATGTTCCTTTTTAACACTGTAGAAGAGACCTCTATAAAACTTCGGAGAAATTATTAGTACGATACCAACCATTTCTTTACAACTAATTTATTTACGGATATTTACCCTAACATCTGTACTCACCATGTCTGTATTTATTGAGTCACACATGAGCATGGCTGCTGCCACTGGAATTCTGGGAAATACAGAAAACAAACAGTAGTATATCAGTTAGTGGCAAAAGAATCCTGCATCAGAGACGTGTCGTGAGCCATCAGGAAATCATTCTTCATTCCAAGCACACGGAAGCAGAGAAGCATGAGAGAAGTGCTGAAACACTAATCACTTAAAGTACAGGGGAAGTTCAAATGCCCGGGGCAATGAACACTGTTTGTGTGTGGTTGTACATAAGATTGCAACACTATTAGACAGCTTTTTCCACCTGACCCACTTACCCAGTATGGTCTTGGGGAACAGAGAGGCCACATCATAGAATTGCTACTAAATGCAACTATTTCATCCTTAGATAATGATTCATTCCCTGATCTTACCTCAGGGTCTTTGTTTTGAATGAACTAATTCAAAAAGTTCAACTAATTCAACTAATTCTAACTTTTTTCCCCTTTGTGTTACATAAGGTTTGCATTCAAACTGTCTTGGAAGCTTTGTTTTTTATTATGTCTTTAGGTATTTTATTGAGATACTAATGTATCAGACCCAGATTTTCAGTCTTGAAATATGATCATTCATCATAAAGATATTAATAATAAACTTTAGCCTAAATATACACTACTGTTCAAAAGTTTGGGGTCAGTAAGATATTAATGTTTTTGGAAGAAATATCTTACGCTCAACAGTGCTGCTTTTATTTGATCAAAAATACAGTAAAAACAGTAATATGGGGAAATATTATTACAAATTAAAATCACTGGTTTTTATTTTAATATATTTTAAAATGTAATTTATACCTGTGATGGCAAAGCTGAATTTTCAGCAGACATTACATAGCGTCACATGATCCTTCAGACATTTATTTGGATTTATTTAAATAAAATCTTTTAAGACATTATAAATGTCTTTACTGACACTTTTAATACACACTTTCACTCTCTCTCAAAAAAAGGAAAAATCTTACTTTGACCCCAAACATTTGTATAGTAGCCTATCTGTATAAATAAAATATAAATTAATTAATTGTAAACTATACGATAACTTGATCATTGATGTTTAATATTAATATTACTATAATTTGTGAAAATATTTCAATTTTACAAATGAATCAGATAAAATAAACAATTTTACACAACATATTACTGTCTCTCGGTTCATCATTTCCACCACAATCTGCAGTTAAGTTTATTCAAAGCATGGTTGAAATTAAATATGAGGCATGAAAAAAGATAAAGACATCTCTTGAATTAATCTTAGCAAGGCAAAAGAGTTGACTATTTTATTCCAAATATGTTAAAATGTAATTTCCACCACAGAATGCTATTAAATAAGATAGGCCTACATGTTTTGAGATGTGATGGAAAAGATAAAAAAAAATTATGTGATGCCTGATTTGATGTTGTAAGCTGAAATTAAATGAACTAGTGAGAGTGTGAAAAGTGTATTTTAAGAAAGTTTATTTTGGATCAAAAGTGCCCATAGGGCAATTCCATGCAAAGGTCATCTTTACCATGAAAAAATAAAGTTTTAACCAAAAGAACAAAACCCTTTTTAAGTTGTCCATTTAGGTCCGTAATATACTGTATTAATGTGCTTTAACAAAAATTTTAAGAAAATTGCCTTGTTTATCCACCAGATATGAGGTGAGCAACAATGCTTAAATTACATTTTCAACCAGCCATATTTCATGCTTTCAAAAAAAGGTATCAAAGACCCCTTTTTAAACTTTATTTTAACAGTAAGCATTTTGCAGAAAGATGGAGGCATGCCTGATAAATAAATATACTAATTTGGTCATAACAGCACTGCCTGTTGAATTTATAAGGGCTATAATAAAGAGGTCTTGACGCTTCAGTGCACTGTCACGTCCATAACGTTTTAAAGGTTTAGTTTATTTAATATGACAATTATAAATGCAAATAACTTGAAACTTTATTTACAAAGCTAAATTATTTTTATGCTTATTAGGATCGACAATTCATCTCACTACTTTGCTCTGAACAACCATAATAATGCGTTACGGACGTGACCGTTACGGACGCTTCATATTAAATCATGCATATGACTATTGTGATCTGTTTCAAGACAGAAATAATTTTGGCCACTTCATTAAAGTTTTGTTTTGTAGAAAGACTTTCTTTAAAGTGAATTTCGTTTTGTATAAATTGTATCTTAATTTTAAGTCTAGTTAATAAATAAGAAGCAAATATAGCAGACATGGAGGTGCAGGCGCGATCACTTGCAACATGTGAACTTGAGCGCGTCTCATAACTGAACAGAAACTCAACGTATGGGAAATATAGCCTATCTATAGAAAGATTGAAAGATCAAAACGAAAAGAAATAGGCAACTCTCTGATTGTGTGCTTTTTCCACCACCACGTCCCTTTAGAGGCTCGGTACGATCACGCTGACAAAATAATAATAATAATAGGCTAATAATATTACTGATGGTTTTGAAATGCAATTCCTAAGGAGAAACGATGAACGGCTTTGTCTATATCCTGCCCACAAAGAAGGACAAGTCGTGGGTGGAGAAAGGACAAATTATCCACCATCTCAATCCTTTTGTTGACAACAGAGGCCGTTATAATGACAATAAGAGGCTGTACTGGCAGAATGAATGAATGAAAAATATTCATTAAGAAGAATTTTCATGAATTACAATTATAAAGATGAAAGTGTTAAGCATGAACGAATGAAATACATAAATCAAATAAATACCTTCACCCTCATCTTCTCTTATTGTCAATTATTTTACATATTGAATTACGATGTACAGTAGGATCCAAGCTAAAGAAACATTTCAGACAGTCTTCTTAATGTCAAAACAGCCATTATGCGTCAACAAAAGTGCCATGATGGTTTGATTGTTGATTTTCCAAACAGATTCTATGTATTTCAGACGCGTCACATCCATAACAGGGTTTTTGTCACATCCATAACGTTGGTTTTTCCTCATAATACACTTCATAAAAATATATATATTTTAAACATTGATATTTTTATGTTTAGCTAAGACCCCTTCATCATGTGGATAGCAATATTTATACATTGGACTTAAAAGTTCACAGACTTTAAAGGAAATCAAACAGTATACCAAAAACTCTGTCATTTCCCGTCACATCCATAACGCATGCATATTTTCCTTTTTTGGGGGTGTTTAAATATATTTTAGAAAAACATATTTTGCCTGTCAATTACCCAGATTGGGTGCTCTGAGAATATGCATTTCCAATTAAAATATTGTAATATTGTAATATTGTATATATTTTTTTAAAGACATTTCACCTGTCATTATGAGTTCAAATGTCACATCCATAACGCTGGAATTGCCCCATAGTAGAATAGAGATAAAGCTAACAAGTCTACAATGCACAAAGGAAAGAGATGAAAGGTCTACAGCAGCACCAGCACATCAGGCATCTTACATATGAGCATGAGTTCTTGTGAACACAAAAGAGACAAATATATTTTGCTGAACTTTCACAAAGCGCACAAATACCGACACAAAAATGCAGGTGCTAAAGTCTACAGGTAGGCTACCATTTCTATTTCCAAAAGTTAAAGTAAAATTTAATTGGAATTCAGTGGAGTGCGTGGACTCAGTAAGGCAGAAACGGGATGTGGGACACTTCATCAGTGAGCCGTGAGACTGGCTTAATGATATGTGAGTGCTTTTACAGTCCAAAGTCTGAGAGAGAGAGAGAGAGAGAGAGGGGAAGAGAGAGAGAGAGGGGTGAATGTAAAGTCTCTTTTTACAATCATTAACCCAGGGTGGTGCTGGTAACACACATGCACATGCACGCACACACACGCAGAACAATTCGGACAAGGTCTACTGAGTTCAGATTATACACTCCCAGCAAATTCAGTCTTTCTGAGATTTCAGACACACATATACCTGTAAACAGGACTACTATTGCAAGAGACTCAATACACGTGCACAGGCTTGGGAAGCACTCCCAATGGCCCCAAGGTCAGGTGTGGGTTAAGAAAACAACGTACAGTACTAGAACATACACACAAATACAGACATACTCATCCAAACCTCAAATCAACAGTATATAGCTAAAGAGATACCAAAACAAAAGACAAGACACAAAAGATGAGTTAAACTTAAACGCTATATTCAAAACATCAGTTTGAATCCTTTACTAAGAGGACGATTTTGTAACTAGACACTGTTGTGTTTTAAATGAATAGATCAGCCAATAATGAAAGTTCTGCCATTATTGATTCACTCTCATGTTAAGCCTGTATGGCTTTCTTTCTTCCATTAGACACAGTAGAACAATGTACTGTTCTTTTCCATACAATGAAAGTGAATGGGGACAGATGCTACCAAGCTGCAAAAATGACAAAAAAGCATTACACTCCTCTCATATTTCATTTGTAATTCCGCATACTGTATGTGACCCTATAGGACGTCACGTATATACCCGCGACCCTACACAGGACAAACGGTTTGAAAAATGGATGGATGGATCGATGGGGGAAAAACTAAAGTTATAGGTTTTGCCAAAATAATTGGTTGAACTAACCTCACATTTATAAAACTGCATGAGCTGAACCATCTATAGGAATTTGATGTTAGTCAAGCTCCTGTAAGAAAGAACTGTTTGAAAGTTTGGGTTCAGTAAGATTTGTTAAAGTCTCTAATGCTCATCAAAGGTGCATTTATTTGACCAAAACCATAAAAATAGTACAATTCAGAAAATATTATTACAATTTAATTTTCTATATTCATTTCTTTTCAAATGTAATTTATTCCTGTGATGGGAAAGCTGAAATTTAGCAGCCAGTGTTCAGTGTCACATGATCCTGAAAAAATCATTCTAATACGCTGATTTGCTGCTCAAGAAAGATTTATTATTATTATCAATGTTGAAAACAGTTGTGCTGCTTAATATTTTTGTGGAAACCGTGAGACATTTTTTTTCAGCATTATTTGATGAAAAGAACATTAAAAAAGAACAGCATTTATTGGAAATAATGTAAAATGTCTTTACTATCACTTGATCGATTCAATGCATTTCATTCAATGCAATGAAAAAAAGTATTAATTTCCTTTTTAAAAAAAGCCATCTTATTTTTACGATATTGTACACTTATCAAAGCACTGCTTTTCTTTTCAACTTGTCTGCAGAAGCATCAAAGCCTGCTAAGCTCATTCTTAGGAAATCTTAGTCAAACAAACAGTCCTTTTCCAAATAAGAGAAACAGTTTTTATTTCGCCATCGTTGTTGAATGGGGATCGTTTTTATGTATGAGTTTTTCTATATGGATTTTGTTGTGTTTTTCTCAAAGGGGTGAAGAAGTTCTTCATAAGACAATGATAAAGTGAGGTAGAGATAGAGCTGTCACAATCACAATGTCCTCCAGGCTTGGCAGAGTTTAAGTGAACCCGTTACACTGCTAACAACAATACACACACACAGATAAACTCACGCAACCGGCAATTAAACTTAACAGACTCATAAAATGCAGAGGTTGGTACACGCTCCCATAGATGCAGTTAATACGGTGTGCCAACTTGCGCAAGACTTCATAACACATCAAATACCAATAATTATAATTCTCTACAACCCATTAAATTAAGTTGTTTAAATACTTAATTTTACTATAATTATAGTTTTTGTAAGTTTATAACTCAATCTGTTTCTACCCTCTGCTCTGTCATGTCACATTATCACTTTAACTTCATATTTCCAGTCTCTTTAGAGTTTAGTGTGACTATTAATTCTTTTTCTTGACCTCAGGCGGTGTGAATGAGTAGTTCAGACTGTTCGACTCTCTCTGTCAAATCTACCATGTGTGATACTTTATAAATCACACACGCTCTTCACTCAACATTGTAGACCAGTGAAAAGTAGGCAAATCCATTAAGGCACACACACACTAAAAAAACCACAAAACGGCAGTGTTACACTCTAATGCAGTTTCCTAGTGGTGAGGAATGGTCCAGCTTGCTGACATGGAGAAAATACGAAAACCAAAATTACAAAGTGCAGAATCTAATAGCAAGCCCATGTAAAACCCAAAACCGAACTAAACAGCACTGGTTCAATGCACACAACTCGTCAATAACCACCGCTCTCAGATAACAGATAGCTTTTTCTGCCAGGTGTCTCTGAGAAATGCTTGCCCAGCTAACAGGGAATGTTCTCAGAACTTTTGGACGTTCTGGCAAGGTTCTCTCAAAGTTATGAACAAACTTTGCTCCAGTAATGTTAACAGAACGCTCTTTCAACGTTATCTGGTCTTTAAAGGGGCTATATGTAAGATTTTCGTGTATTAATAGCTTTTTTTATTGCCAGTGAACAGCTTGTAATGAAACTTAAAAAGCGAGACCTTCTCCAACTTCCTAGGTTGTCTATTAAACTTATTTTTATGTGAAGGACTCGGGTCGCTTTTGCCGGGAAAATCAAAACGATGTGATGTTCACGTGAGCTCAAGAGAGCCTCTCTTCCAGTGTTGCCAAGTTCGCTTGCCAAGTGCCAACACTTGGCAACTAACTCTTGTAAGCTGTCCCGCGTAACTGTGGGTTACTTTTAAATTGTTGCTGAGGGTTGATTTTTTTTCTGCGGGTTAAAGGCTGGCGCTTCAGTCTCTTGTAAGTTGCAGTTCACTTAACGGCCAATGGTGTCGCTAATAACAAGGGTTTCTGAAAAACTGGAATTTAAAGAACATTCAAAAATAATGTTTTTATAACTTAATGGAAATGTGAGCAAAACATTCTTAGAACATTTTTGTAAGATAAGATCTGAGATTGAAAGAGATCCCAATGTGGAAAACTTTATAGGGCAGGCTTCTATCTGACTAAAAGATTAGATCAGATTAGACTGAAATTTAGACTGAAGACCAAATTTAGCAAGAAGGCCACAGTGTGTCTGTTATTGTTTCCATAGTGAGATTAACACATAGAGGAGCTCTGCTACATGGGGGCCATATTTTCCTTTCTTGCCTTTTCTCAAACTAAAGAAAAAGAGAAAGAGAGACATGGGGAGAGAGAGAGAGAGAGAGAGAGAGAGAGAGAGAGAGAGAGCGCATTTTAACAATGGAATGCGTCTCTGAAAACGATCCTCTTTTGTAGTGGATTGTTTGTGTGTGCATTGCGATAACATCAGAGTATTGATCTAAGGAAAGAGTCGTGTAAGTGGGTGGAGGTTCCAGTCGTGTGTGTGTTAGTGTGTGTGTGTGTGTGTGTTCACTCCCCCTAGGCAGCCTCCCCTCAAATGCTGAAAACAGGAAAAGAGGCTCCATATGCCAGATGGAATGTCTGACGCAAACCTCAGCCTTGAAACAAAGCTCAGAATACAGCTGACCATGGGACTTGGACTATGTCTATGAGTTTTATTGTATTTGATTTTTACACCTAAAATGTTATGTCAACCATGCACATACAGTGCACCTAATCTTCATACAGTCCAAATTGTGGATGCTGGCTGGCCTAGCTGAACATACACACACACTCTAAATATAGCCCAAGCTGATCAAAACCAAAATTAATTACTGCATAAGCCAGAATGGGGCTTGAAGCCATGGTAAATAATATTTGTGACTTTAATAAAGTTGGATGGTACCACATTAAGACCTGTGAATGTATATTCAACAAAAATCTTGCCAAATGAATTGAGAGCATATTCAAAAATCTATATATAGGTCTAATAAAACATATGAATCAAGGTGTCATGAGTCATGACATGTAGGCTACATAAACTGAAGACCTGACAAGTATTAATGCAATACTGTTATTGTTAATATTTAAACTTATTATAAGGAGTCGCAGAGAAATTCTCTTCACTTCCTAACACAGAAATATGACAAAATAAATGTTTAATTAAAAAATGCAACTGAGCAAAAGTCGCACATCAACATGATCCTGCACACAAGTTGCTATGGCTGTACAGTGCATTTAATTTGCCTGAATATTACATTTGCATACCGCTCTGGCACTGATCATAAATGGACTGAGTGACTGTAAATTGTGTTAATTAATTTTGCTGATACAAGATTACAGTCCAGCCAAGAACACAGTCTCAGTACAACTACATCAGTGACAGTAGGTACAGCGTGGTTTGAGCCCTCATAATTTTGAAGTTGTTAAAAAAATGCAATTCATACAATAAAAAATGTAAATGACTTCTTTGCCGGACAAATTCTCAATTCAAGTAATTTTGACTTTGTGATATTGTTAAAGTAAAAATGTTTAGGTGGTGTAACTGTCCGAAGATTGTAAAAAGAAAAGTATAGCCTGCTGTAAAATAGAAAGGACCCCTTTCTTGATCATTAAATGTTTAAAAATATCACATATTTTAACGTTTTACGAATATGTTGTCGGGTCAAATGGAGCAGCCCCAATTAAACTTCTTACTATTAAAGACTTAATGTTAGAATGTTTATAAAATGTTTATTGAATAATGATAAAGTTGTGTACACGCGTTTTTTCAAGGGAAAAAACAATGTTTTGATATTTTTTTACACAACATTTTAGAGTAATTAAATTATATTATTATTATTATTATTATTATTTTGACAATTTGTGTGTGTGCCTGTGTGTAGAAAATTGTCTAAAAAAATTCTCCATCCAAACATGAAAACAAAGATGACATTTCTGAGAGATTGGCACATATATCACTTTAAAAAATGTGTCTGCGATTAGTTATAACAACTTAAAATTTGTTGAGATAACTTAAATATCCAACTTAACTAAAGTTAACTAAACTTAATATTTTAAGTCAAGCATGAACACATACTTTTTAAAGTTGAAACAATGTTGGATTTTAAGTTGTGATAAATAATCGCAGCAAAAAATTTTTTACAGTGATAGCCTAGTAAAACAAAGATTTCTCGCTGCCATCATCTCGGACATCCTTATTTCACATTGACCCATTTGTCAGAACTATCGTAGAAAAGTCCACTTTCTATAAAAGGACAGAAGACATGTAGGTCTGTTTTACTTATACACACGTGTGTTAGTAGCTAGGCTATTTTGTTTTAATTTATTAAATATTACTTTATTTAAAAAAATAAGAGTTTAAGATGGACTGAAATGTTAAAAAGTTTACAACAGCAGGAGCAGGAGAATGGTTCGTTTCTACTTATCTGAAGACAGTCAATGTTATTTAATAAAGATATAGTACCATAGCCTTACTTACATGTCAGTAAATATTCCTCAAGTTAAAAGTGCGCCGTTATGAAAGACCACAGACGACAGACGACCCGAATCACGATAGCATGAAACACATCCAAATGACACACTTGCATTAAGGCAGAGGCCGAAAACTTTCCAGAGTGTTACGAAACAACTTCTTCTCCAAGCGTTTAAAGTGTCCTGAGTGAATTTAGCGTCTATCACATGATTAAGGCCGGGCGGGAGGGCGCTCGCGGGAGGTGAGGGTGGGGCGCGCTCACGGGCGCGCTCTTGGCTTCAGATACGCTCAGCACGGAGACAGGAGGGGCAGAAGAGAAAGGGCTGGGTGTATGTGTGTGTGTATGTGTGTGTGTGTGTGTGTGTGTGTGTGTGTGTGTGTGTGTGTGTGTGTGTGTGTGTGTGTGTGTGTGCCTGCCTCTCCCTCTCCGCCCTTTCCTTCCTTCTATGTTTGTCTCTCTCTCTATCTCTCCTCTTTCCCTTCCTGACAAGACACGCCTCACAGAGTTTCAAAGATCTAACGAGCATGGATAAAGGTCGCCTGGTTCTGCAACAATGAAAGAATACAAATGACTTACATAATTTACTAATTATACACTCTTTATTGTTAAATGTTTGATCATGTTAATAAAAGGTGCATAAAAAACGCAGGGGGGCAGGTTCAAGTTCATCACTCACTCACTCACTCACTCACACACACACATGCATTTTCATGTTTTATGGGGACTTTATAGACAAAATGATTTTTACACTGTACAAACTGTATATTCTATCCCCTACACTAACTCTACACCTAAACCTACCCATCACAGAAAACTTTCTGCATTTTTACATTTTCAAAAAACATCATTTAGTTAATTATAAGCTGTTTTCCTCATTTTGGACCAAAAAAAAATCCACACAAGGACCAGGACTTGGATGTGATCTTTGTGGTGACATTTTGTCCCCATAATGTAGGGTTCACCAGGCGGCACACCGACAGACAGACACACACACACACACAAATACTGTATATATAATACCATAATATAGTGAAAGTATACTAACACACATTAAGATTACTGAACCTGTCAGTCAATCAAAGGTGTGTATAGTTATTAAAGATAATATGGACTGGAGTTATGCCAAGTCATCAGCAACAATAGGATACCTGATGACGCCAGTGCACATAAACCCAACCTGTGTCTATTACCCGTAATAATAAAGCAAACATTTCAGATTACCAGATCTTTGCCAGAATTACTCTCGTCCCCAACACTCTCACCTTCTCACCCACCCACATCTCTCTCTATGTGTTTTTCGCAAACACCTGCCATAACAACACTGCACACCTATGAATTTATTTAATTTTTTATTTTGACAGTTAGGGGTGTGGAAGTGGAACTGGCAAAACTCCAAGCAAACAAGTTTGTTTGTACGCATGTAGCTATTCATTATTGTACAAAAGTCTGTGCTTTTGCCTACTTTCATCTAATTCAAGAGGGTGTGAAATGATTATGAAATGTTAGTGTGTGTGTGTGTGTGTGTGTGTGTGTGTGTGTGTGTGTGTGTGTGTGTGTGTGTGTGTGTGTGTGTGTGTGTGTGTGTGTGTGTGTGTGTGTGTGTGTGTGTGTGTGAGTTGGTAATCATCACGTTGTGGGGACAAAATGTCCCCACAAGGATGGCAATATCCGAAATCCTTGTTCGTGTGGGGACATTTTTTGGTCCCCATGAGGAAAACGTCTTATAAATCAAAAAAGTGATGTTTTTTCGAAAATGTGAAATTGCAGAAAGTTTTCTGTGATGGGTAGGTTTAGGGGTAGGGTTAGTGTAAGGGAATAGAATATACAGTTTGTACAGTATAAAAATCATTATGTCTATGGAAAGTCCCCATAAAAAATGAAAACACTACATGTGTGTGTGTGTGTGTGTGTGTGTGTGTGTGTGTGTGTGTGTGTGTGTGTGTGTGTGTGCGTGTGCGTGTGCGTGTGCGTGTGCGTGTGCGTGTGCGTGTGTGTGTGTGTGTGTGTACTCATGTCATGAGGAAACAAGCTTATAAATCATACAGAATGGGGGGGGGGGGGGGGTTAGTGTAAGGGCAGATAATATACAGTTTGTACAGTATAAAAACCATTACGTCGATGGAGAAGCTAGCTAGGCAGGATTTTCATTGATATTTGTGTGACAGCCTGTTTTTCAATGATTAATTAGTGAAACAATGGCGAATGGCGTCATTTTTCTTTGTAAACACCTTGCCCAAAATATTTTCAGGTTAGTCGAGTTGGGCAAAAATCTGTAATAGAAAAGATGCTCCGGAAACTCTGTGCTTTCATCTGGTTTACACCATCAAATAAATGTTATAAAGTAAAAGTTAAACACTCTTGAAATGAGTTAGCTGATAACTTTACAACTTCTGTGAGCCTAAAATAGAATGCTAAAATATTTTTAGACTGTTATTTGAAGTATGATCTCATAAAGGACATGATGTCATAGACTAATTTCTTCCAGCCAATGATAATTTATCTCATGGTGTCATGGAGGATGGAACATTTACCTTTATCTTATCTCACTCAGGGCTTTGTGAACAATAAAACTGGCCTTCTCAATAGCCAATAACAATACAATAAAATGCCTTCAACAAGAAAGATTCAAACGATTTTCAATAATCAATAAGTCGTTTTTTCTGTAGTGTCAATTTACAGAGCTGTTTTCTGAGGAATCAGAGGAAGCTCAGATTGTAAATGAAATCCATTAATAAATAAGTGAATATTTTGTTAAAAAAATAACCGATTATTTTGAAACTATTTGAACATATAGACATATCCAAACACAAGTGAATCCACAAGCACATACACGTTTAGCATATATATACAGTGTGAAACCAAACACCCACATTATTTTCTCTGTAAAACATGCACACAATGGAATGTTCTGTTGAAACTTACAAAACCCCCACGGCTGAGATGATGTTGAAAAAAAAAAAAAAGAAGAAAATGCAAATATCTGAAACGTGACCGTGAGCCAGTTAACAGTATAGTTTTTACTTTGTATTATTATGATTGCTGTTTTTTGTTTGATCGTTAATAGTTAAGTCAAATTTATTTGTATAAATGTTTCAAAGAGCTTTACAGAAAGTACTTGACTGGATTTGTTTCAACATTATAGCGTTTTAATTAGAAAAGGAAATGGATGAATTGTTGACAATAAAATGAATAGATTCGAAACAACACATTAACAATCAATGGAAAGTTCACAATGTACAGCCAATGAATGTTTTCATGGATTCTAATGTAGTTTACGAAGACCACAAGTGATTGGAGAAAATAAGTATAACAGTTGAATCACAATGTGTCAAACAAAAGCTAGTTCTGTCTTACAAAACAATGGGCAAAAAGTATTTGGCAGTGATGCTTGGTTAAGGGAAATGTTTTTCTTCTTTTGGTTCTCTGCTGTGAGACAATGCAAGATTCACTTTATGCTTAACAAGTTGCTGTATTCTTCTGCACATTCTACAGTTGTGCTGGCAAAAACTATCACTTACTTTCACAGAGCAAGAAAGTTTGAAGAATAATATCTATGAATATGACCGCATCATTTAACTCAAATAGATGTCAAATAGTGTTTCCCATGAGGAAAACAGCTTATAAATAATACTAAGTGATGTTTTTTGAAAATGTAAAGATGCAGAACGTTTTCTGTGATGGTTATAGGGTTAGGGTTAGAGGATAGACAACAGTTTGTATAGTATACAAATCATTATGTCTATGGAAAGTCCCCATAAAACATGAAACTCAAAATGCACGTGTGTGGTCCTCCCTACAGATAATAAAACCTGCATTTTTATTTATTTATTTTTTGAGTGAAAATTGTTTCAAAGTAAATCGTACACTTTTTTTCAGTGTTTAAACACTTTAGTTTCTGAATGGAAACTTTCAAATAGCATATGTAACCATATATATGTTTGATTTACAGTAGATAAAAGAGATATCAACTGTTCTAATTTAATGGAATTAAATGGATTAGTCTGCACCTCTAGCATCAACCCCTTTACAGTGACTTGATAGTTATTCCACAGCAACACATGGTTTATTACAATGATTAATTGCACACATTACTGTCACATAAGAGGGTTGGGTGGCAAAGTGTTGCCCCCAGGAGAGAACGACATTGTTTAGAGTTTGTTTATAAACCCTCATGACATGAAACTTAATCTTACCTCTGCATTTTAGTTTGCCTGCAGTGAGAATTCATGCAAATCATTAACGATTTATGTCATACAAATGGAATTAAATACAAAATGCTTTCAGTTGTCCTCATTTGATTCAGAGATTCAGGTCAGAGTGAGGTAATTAACTCTGGTTGGGTGTGCTGTTTTGTGTAAATATGTAAATAAATAAATATATATATTTTTTCTGACAGTTTCCGTGTTCCAGCAAACATTAAACAAGTGCTTTACAAACTCTCCTCCTGGTTTAACATGTTCTGCAAGTATTCTATAAATTCTGCTGAACTTTCTGTTCACAGGTTCTCCTCGGGACAGATACAGCTTCAGAGGGTCGCTCTTGGCGAAATGCAGGTGAAAAAGTGATATCTGTCACATGCAAGTACATACACAAAAGGTTAAACAGGCTGTTATGATAAAGTGAGCATTGGGAATGACAGCTGAAATGTATTATGTTGAAATATTTCACAAAGACAGATGTGAGTTCATGTATATTGCTACGCGTGGCCAAGACCTGACCAAAACCCATCCCTTAAGCAATACCCTTTAAAAGGTTATTGAAGACAGCTATGATAAAGCCTGGACCACACCCAAAACCGTTTCTGAAGAATAAGAACCTCCTGGGAAGAGAAGAGGAGGTCTCTGTCTATCTCAAGTCAATTGCCTCTGTAAATATGAGCTCCTGCCTAACATATTTTAGGATTGCCTGACAAACACATTGAAATTGATTTGTCACTCAACATACAGGGATGAAAAGGCATGAGTCATTCCATGAAACCAAATCAACACCAAAATATGCTTCGATAGAATTGTTTCGATTAATCGCATTTATAAAAACATTCGTTTTAATTAAGGATGATTTATCTCTCTATCCGACTCCTTATTCATCTCAAAATAATAGTGAACTTTCACTTTAAATTAAAGTGACATCATTTGACATCAATTTCTTCAACCATTTATCACTTTTTTTTAGTATTGCAAATTTTAACAAACAAAGAAAGACAACCTTTCAAACAATAAATAAGTTATAGTTCAATAGTCAACAAGAAAAGAATACAAAGAAGCCTAATTTATCTATTGAAAATGATTTGCCAGGAGATGTAAAGGAAAGAAAAGAAGAAGAAAAATACAAGAGGGGGCACAAAAATGAATAAAAGCATATTATGAAAGAATATTAAACATGGCACACCATTTATCACTGTTTTTGTTTGTTTTTCCCGTGTTTATCTAACTTTATTGATTATTTTTCATATTATTGACTCCTTAGTAGGGTAAACTGAGTCCAGTAGGCTAGAGACACAATTCTTTTTTCATCACTACACAACAACTAGATGTTGAAACGAAGTGATTTTTCACATATTTCCTTTGATTGTGTCCTTAAATATCACAAATCAATAATATCCATAAGTAGTTTATATTTTCCACAACACCCCAACACCTATTCTTAATGCTCTGAAGCTGGCTAACCGTTTATTGCAAATGTAATTAACCTCTAAAAATGGCAGTTGTGCAAAATGTTTTAGCCTAATTCAAATTCCTTTGTTTCAGTACAATACATATACAACAAAAACAGAAGAAAAAAACGACCGTACAGTGGTCACTCAAAGTTGTGGCATAGGCCTATGTGGCTGTGGCCACCATGAGTAAGTTACATTGTATTGTGTCTCAACCGTCCCACGCTGACCTACTCGCTCATTTCTCTAAATTATGTAATGACCATCCATGACACAACAATGTCAAATGTCCGTTTTTAGAGCATATGTTTGCAATGGTATAAGTTAGCTTAACAGTCATAAAATGATAATAAGCTATTTATTGTGGAAGGGACATGGTGAAGTGA
The DNA here is from genome assembly GCA_021554675.1 of Leuciscus idus. Classification (NCBI taxonomy): domain Eukaryota; kingdom Metazoa; phylum Chordata; class Actinopteri; order Cypriniformes; family Leuciscidae; genus Leuciscus; species Leuciscus idus. Next base: position 42,244,967 of record CM038623.1, on the reverse strand, counting down.
ACACCTGACCTTGAAAAAAATAAAAAATAATAATTTTGCCGATATCTTCGGAACGTGGAGACTCTTCCAAGTTTTTCACTATCGGGCCTATTTACACCTGTCCACTTCATGAGTTTTCTGCAATCGGATAGCATTCCGACCGTGAAAAGACCATGTGTAGCCTAATTGCCGCACTCAAACCACTTCAGGAGGTGATCTGGAACGCATTCCAGACGAAACTGAACATGTGTTTGTTAAAACCATATATGTAAATTTTACTCCCCCCAACTATGCTAAAAAAATGAAAAAAATAAAAAACGTGTGAGCGTGTTGTAGGCTATAAGACATGTTATAGACATGACAGCGCTACTGCAACACATCAACCCAGATGAGCAAGTCAATGCGCAAACTATGCTAAGGCAAATTAAACTGAAAGTTAAGTCGCAGATGCTCAACACACAACCATCTTTATTTAAATTATAGAAACTAAATGATCTTACCAGTGTTACTGCACTCTCTCCTATTGCGGTCCTAGATTTTGAAATTAGCTAATCAATAAAATGCAGCTCACATAGCCTATCTGTTGCTTTCGGTGACGTGACCTCACTTCTTAGTAGGCCTAGCCTAAACCAGCATATAGCGCACATGTGACCATGTGTAAATGGAATTGTTTTGATTAATCATATAGCTATCTGATCAGTAAAAACACGTGAATACACATGTGCGGAGCAAATATCACGGCTCATTTACAGAATCCATTTACAGAATCCATTTACATTTTGAATATTATTTATGTTGGGTGTATCGTTCAAAGAGGATGATAAAGTCAGTTCAAAACCTGGGTTTAGCATAACATTTAAGGTAGATATTGCATTGTGTATTTGCATAGCATGAACACACACACACCCACACACACGCACACGTAGGTTTTCCATTTTGTATGGGGACTTCCATAGACATAATGATTTTTATACAAAGTGTAGCCTATGTTCTATCCCCTAACCCTAAGCATACCATCACAGAAAACTTTCAGAATTTTTACATTTAACAAAAAATCAAAACAAAAAAAATCACTTAATATGATTTATAAGCTGTTTTCCTCACGGGGACCAAAATATGTCCAAACAAGGTCAAGGATTTCGGATATTGCCATCTTTGTGGGGACATTTTGTCCCCCTAATGTTCACCAGGACCACACACACACACACACACACACACACACACACACACACACACGTGCATGTGTTTTACAAGGACTTTCCATGGATGATATTTTTTATAGCCCACTGAACTTTAAGCAAAATGTATATCTCCTAAACATAAACTCACAGAAATCTTTTGGCATTTTGAATAAAAAAATAAAAACACTATTTGCCATATTTTAAGTCATTTTACGAGAACACGGGAAGTTCCATAACCAGTTATGCGTGTCAGCTTAATTGATAGCCTGAAGGACCAGTCATAACATGCCATTCATGTGTCATTATCATGTGTGTACAGTAGCCAATGTGATATTTTACTTCATCTTCTCCAAAACATTTTATCTTTTGCAGTAAATTTAGTTTTATATTTACAATATTTATTCTTTACAAAGCCGATCAGCCCTATTAACACACACTACGCAAGTTGCGCAGGGCCCCTAAAAAAATCGATGAGAAAATTAAGCGGAACTATCCTTCTGCCACGAAAAGAGAGAGAAAAACACCATGAGAGTGAATTGCGGGAACAGCTATCAGGTAGACATGTGTTCTCCTCTCCAAGTTTGATGTCAGCAAATAATAGTAAAGTTAAGTTGATGTGTATCTCTCTCTAGTTTGTCAGTCTGTCTCTCACCCAGCGGGGCAGTGCATCTTTTGGTAGGCTATTTCTGTCTTGCTTGCTAATGCCGGCCACTTCCAGGGCTTCTGTGACTTTGTGCCTGACAAAAAAAGTGAAAGTGAAATACAACTATGTAGGCCTATAAACGACAAAGGGCAACGGTGTTTGTTTATAAACTGCAGCTCGGAAACCGCGTCGCGCGTTAACATGCGTTCATATGCGCGTGCACGAAATGAAACGCGCACTTTCCAGCAACACATCTGTGGGGACCAGTACAATATGGGCGTGATGCCACTCCTCATTATAGGCTTACATACTTTTAAAACAAGGCAATGATTATCTAGTCTCCAAGTCAGTTTAGTTACAACTCTGCAATAAAGCAAAATGGAAAGCAATATATTGACAATGACTATTGATTTATAGGCTATATTGCATTTAAAATGTTGATAGGCTGGACATAGGCCTACTGGTCAATATGGATGCACATCCCGCACTAAATAATAACCACCAAGTATTGCTTTTATCATTTAAAACACAGTGACATGCTATGACAAGCCATTTTAGCTTTTATTCATTCACAGTATGCATTTTTTTTATATTAATAATTCAATTTGTACTATTTAAAATGTGAACTCTTGATATTAAGAATGTACTTTTTCTAGTAACAATGTCTATGTCTGATATCAGGAATTACATTTTCATTAGTACTAGTTAAAGGAGGGAGGATTGTAGTGGGAGCACTGGGGTGTCAGGTGTGACTGTGTGGCAATGGCAAATGGTTGACACGGGTCAGGGAGGGCCCCTTAACAGAATTTTGCTTAGGGCCCCAGGAAGGTCAGGATCGGCTCAATTTACAAAACATACTTTGGCGAAATCTATAGAGACATGCCAAAACAAAGAAACAAAATGAATTAATTAGTGAAGAAAGAACGTGTTGACAGTAATGAGTTATAATCACCTTGGTGATGATGTGATATAAACAGATGTGAAAAAAGGTGTGACTTCCAGAGAAAGTATCAATAGGTTTGTTTGTGTGTGTGTGTGTGTGTGTGTGTGTGTGTGTGTGTGTGTGTGTGTGTGTGTGTGTGTGTGTGTGTGTGTGTGTGTGTGTGTGTGTGTGTGTGTGTGTGTGTGTGTGTGTGTGTGTGTGTGTGTGTGAACTTCAGAGTTTGTCTTTGCCCCTTACATCAGCTCACGTTTAGTTCAACTCTCCAATATTTCACTTATTTTTAATATGTTTTAGGGTGTGCATTATCAAAGAATTTTGGCCGTATGGTTAAAACATTGTCTTTATTAGTATGCCATTATAGTTGCATTAATTTTTACCTCATCAAGCACATCATCGGTTATACTTAGTCTATTTTGAATGTAACAGGGCTGAAAAGTTGAAAATCGAAAATTCTGTCATCATATACTCACCCTCATGTTGTTTCAATCCTTTATGAATTTCTTTCCTCTGCTGAACAGAAAGGAAGATATTTAGAAGAATGTCAGTAACCAGACAGTTTCTGGTCTCATTGACTTCCATAGTATATTTTTTTCCTATTATTGAGCTTTTATCCATTCTAACATGATTTAAATCAAGGCATATTGAAACTGAATGATACCAGAAATAATCTGATACCTCAATGAATTTATTTCAAGCTATACTATGGAATTCAAAATTGTAATTAATATTATAGGGTCACAATAGCAAAAATTGTGATTAGTAAAGAAAATAAAGGTAAACATAGATTTGTAGGTTCTGACTGAATAATTAAATTTCACAAATTTTTTAACCAAAAATCATCTAGTGCAGGTTGAAGTATGAATTTTGGTTCTAAGTTATATTAAGATTCTGTAACTACTAATCATTTGATACAATGCACTTATTGTGTACATACATGTTTTTATATTGTTCTTATATTTTGAAACAAATACTTGCGTGTAATTACATTTGTTATTAACTTCTGTAAATACATATATAAATACCTTTGCCTTACAACTTAGCCTATACCCACCTACCTTTAACCCTCTGTTTGAACACGCTCCAGTCCCTGAAGGGAAAATAAAGTATCTTGTGGTAAAGCAATCATTCCTGAGGTGTGATTATTAGGAACTGTATCTTCTTCATTGTATGGACGGTATTCATTCTGTTAAAATGAACTCATCACAGTCTTCGGGCTATAGCACAAACATTTAATGAAGCTGTACATGCGCTGTACACACTTTAGCAAGACAGACAAGAAAGAGTCTTGTATCATCTGGTTGCCATTGCCAATCACAAAAACAAAGCAAAAACAATAGGAAAGGGAAACAGACAGAAATGGTGATTTTGGCTGTAACCCAAAGATTCAAAATGTGGTTCCTGTGGTAAAAATGTGGTCATTTTGTCACCTTGGATCAGTCCGAATCTGCAAATTAAGCTACAGATTCCAATTATGTACCATGCATGCTGATTTCCAAAAGCAGATTATGCCAGTTTTACTATAAATACGGGCATATGCCTGCATTCTTGAGAATTTTGAGTAATGTAAGCACCTCATTTGGAATATCCACTACTTATGGTTTTATTATTCAACTCATTTCTGGTTGAGTGAATCCTTCAGTTCAATCAAGGCATGAAGGTTACTATGGGCACGAATGTGTACTAAACAAAGTGAATCAGTTGATTCAGGGAGGTCTTATATTGATTGCTAATGGGGAAAAAAGGTGATCTTTCACTTCAACAATCTTAAAAAGCCAGCAATGAGGAAAAAGAAAACATTATGCATTGAACAGAGTATGTTTCCTAATTGTTGTGTGTGTGTGTGTGTGTGTGTGTGTGTGTGTGTGTGTGTGTGTGTGTGTGTGTGTGTGTGTGTGTGTGTGTGTGTGTGTGTGTGTGTGTGTGTGTGTGTGTGTGTGTGTGTGTGTGTGTGTGTGCATCTACTTAATAAAGGTACAATGGTGGCTCATCCAAAATTAAATAACATACAATGAATTCAATTAAATTCAATTTCACATTAATTTGTATAGCACTTTTCACAATATTGTTTAAAAGCAGCTTTACAGAAAGTATTACTATTTAAAATTAGTATTAAAATGACTATTTAGAGTAATCTGTTATCAGAGGTGACTGTGTCCATGTGTCAGAAATGTACATTTCTAAGATAATACAAACGCAGTTAGCGAACATCATTTATTCATTAAGGCATGAAACAATGATCTCATTAAAGCAATTATTACAAGTTGTGATCGTAATGATTGCAATGTCAAATTTGTCAGTTGTGTTTGTTGATTCAGAGTTGGTGTCATTTCTTCACAGGTCTTGGGGTCATCTAAAGTCTTCCTAAGAGGCTGGATCCAAACTGGAGCTGACGTCATCTTGGATGCCCATCCCGAGGTAGAAACAGAAAGAAAATAGAAAATAATTAGCGTTGCTGCGGTTCGTAATATTCAAGCAATAGATCGTCATTCGCAATTGATCAGATATAATTGGAGTGAAAGGTTATGAGATGCATTATGAGATGCTTGGCTAAAGAGATGTGTCTTTAGTCTAGATTTAAACTGGGAGAGAGTGTCTAAGCCTCAAACATTATCAGGAAGGCTATTCCAGAGTTTAGGAGCTAACTGTGAAAACACTCTCCCTCCTTTAGTGGACTTAGATGTCCTAGGTACAACCAAGAGTCCAGAGTTTGGAGACCTTAAAGGGATAGTTCACCCAAAAATTTACATTTTGTCATCATTTACTCACCCTCATGTTGTTCCAAACCGGTATGAGTTTCTTTCTTCTGTTGAATGCAAAATAAGATATTTTAAAGAATGTTGGTAATCAAACAGACAGTTGACAGACTTCCATAGTAGGAAAAAAATACTATGCAAGTCAATGGCTACCATCAACTGTCTGGTTACCAGCATTCTGCAAAATATCTTCTTTTGTGTTCAACTTGGAACCCAAGTTGGAACAACTTGAGGGTGAGTAAATGATTACAGAATTTCAATTTTTGTGTGAACTATCCCTTTATTGTGCTGGATTGTAGCGTGATAGAAGATCAGTCAAATACACAGGAGCTGAACCTAGGGCTTTATTGGCCAGTAGCAATACTTTGTAATCAATAATTTAATAGCTAACCAGTTTAGAGATGATAAAATTGGAGTTATATGGTGCTATTTTCTTGACCTGGTGAGAACTCTAGTAGCTGCATTATCTATTTAAAATAAAGAAATAAGAAATAAAAAATACACTACCATTGGAGAGTTTGGGGTCAGTTTGTAATTTAAAAAAAAATTTTTTTAAGTAATGTATAGCCTACTTTCATTCAGCAAGGATGCGTTAAATTAATGATCAAAAAGCGACAGTAAAAAAAACAGTATCGTTTTTTTTTTTTTTTTTTTTTTACATATTTTTAAATAAATGCTGTTCTTTTGAGCTTTTTCTTCATTAAAAAACAAAAAACAAAAAAACATTGATGATAATAATAAATGTTTCTTGATTTCTGAAGGATCGTGTGACACTGAAGACTGAAAATGTAAAATGAAAACTGTAATGGTGCTGAAAATGCAGTTTTGTCATCACAGGAATATATTCCTTTTTAAAATATAAAAAACAGTTTTATAACATAGTATCATAACATGGTTTTGGTGTACATGTTTTAGTAAGTGTCTGGAGGAAGAACATGCCTCTCATGTCTTCACAGGTCCTGTTACTTTCCAGCTGCAACTCCACCCATCTGCCTAACTTGCATATTAGAGAAGAGAATGTATGGTGTCATGCAGAAACCTCGAGAATAGCAGTTATATAAACACATGGCATCTGTCCAGTTAAGACAGGTAATTTATTCCGTTTGCACTTGCCTGTCATTTATCTTATCTGTGTTATGTGCTTAAAGGCTTATTCAGTACTAGATTAAGAGGTCTTATCAAAACACAATGTAAGTTTTTTTTTTATTTTTTTTTTTATACATAACAAGCCAGATAAAAATATAAATCACAGCCAGTATTGATCTGTTCTAGTTTCAGGATTTTCATGGTTGTAACTTGTGACAAGAAATTCTACATTCCAGTAACACAAAGATAAAAAAAAATAAAAATAAAAAAAAGAACACGTGCCAATTTCCTACGAAAAATGTAGAATTTATTTTCAGTTTGACTTCAATAGAGTTCTTCTCAGAGACGGTTTCAGATTCTGCTTCACCGAGTGAGTCACATAGTCACTCAGTTTAGCTGGCTCAACCGAGAGCATTCATTAGGTCTCTGTTAACCAAATCATCACTCTGAAATCATAAATCACAAATGACACAAAGCATTCATTAAAACCATAATGGAATGTGCTGAACAAAGACTTCCTCAAAACATTTTTTTATCGAAGGTGTCAATCTGTAATGGTTGAATGATGTTTTCAAATAGTAAAAAAAAAAAAAGAGAAAGAAAGCACAGTCTATGGTCTAATTTGTTGCAATGGAACCTGCCATTTTATTTATTTTTATTTGATGTGTTGGTAAAACAATTTGGTAATGCAAAAACATTTATTTATGAAGCAGCAAAAATGTAAAACATAACATTCAAAAATATTAAATCTTTTGGCCAACACACAATGTATATACACACACAATGTACTGTATGTATATGTATGTGTGTATATATATGTGTGTGTGTGTGTGTGTGTGTGTGTGTGTGTGTGTGTGTGTGTGTGTGTGTGTGTGTGTGTGTGTGTGTGTGTGTGTGTGTGTGTGTGTGTGTGTGTGTGTGTGTGTATGTATATATGTATTATGTATATATATATATAAAAGTGTGTGTGTGTGTGTGTGTGTGTGTGTGTGTGTGTGTGTGTGTGTGTGTGTGTGTGTGTGTGTGTGTGTGTGTGTGTGTGTGTATATGTGGTATTGGTGGATAGATAGATAGATAGATAGATAGATAGATAGATAGATAGATAGATAGATAGATAGATAGATAGATAGATAGATAGATAGATAAAACTCTAAATAATTAATAAAATGTATCAAATGTCTATCCAAGCGCAAACAGGCATTTACTAAATGTAACTTTTGTCTTTGAAATGTGTTTTTACTGAGAAATTTTCCCCAGAACTACTTTTGTCAGATGAGGTTTAGAAACATTTATCTTGATCAAAACCCAAATGCAAAGCTATTTTCTTTTGAATAGAAAGGAATCAAATGAAACTTGATTATCAGTCTCTGCTGTGACGCCACACCCTGAGATATTTGCATAAACTAGGTGTGGTGCTTAATAACAAGAAATATAGCAACTCATTTAGGCCAACAAACTAAAGCGATGTACACTAACTAGTTCAGAACACATTCCATACAACTCCCACAATCGAAAGACATTTGCCTGTGCTCGTTTTACTATGTATACTTGCACTTTCAGTTTTTGGGATAATATAAGCTCTATACAAAAAGATGACTTAAAGAAGCTTTTAAGAATGAACAACCTATACATTGAGTGAAAAGATTAATGAGGCTTTTCAAGCAGTATGTATAGAAGTGGTGAAATATTTGCATATGACTTTCATCCGTCTTTTGCCAGGAACCTTTTGAAACAACAGATGAACATGAACATTTGGGGTTGTAACCAATGAACATTGCATTGCATCAGACACAGGAGAATAGAAAAAAGAAGGAAAGGGAGAAAGAAAAGGGAGGGATGGGTCACCAAATGGGTCATTTGCCACATTTTCGGATGTGACCTCAATGTCCTGAACCGCCACACAGTGTTTTTCACTACAAGGCCTTCTCAGGATAGGCTGAAATAAGACCAGGGAGGTTTGGGTGTGTCTCTAAGAGCAAAGTTGGTGTGTGTGTGTTGTGTATGTTTTCAGATGCTGTCCTGGGCTACATTTCCTCTGTGCACATGAAGCTTATAGGCAGGGCAGATTGTTTCCTGACCATCCCATATGAGTGTACGTGTTCCTCTGCCCTCTGCATGTGCTCCTAAAACTTGTCTAGTAGTTTTTACACTTTTAATGCATTTATTTTAAGCAGAAAACAAAATATAAAGACATTAGATAGTTAGTGGTGCTTGCTAAGGCATGTTTTTCTATTACTATCCTCTTTAAACAAGCCCTTTACATTGTTTTTTAAACGCACCCTAAATTATAAAGATTAAATGTTGCTGTATAACACATCATATATACGTCAAATCAACCAAGTATGATAAAATATTAAATGTATAGCAGTAATATATTATGTAGAAAAACCCATTTATACTCTGTGTAAAAAATGTGATGTAATATTGTAAAGACAAGTTAATTAAATTCAAAATATAGAAGTGTGTAGCGGCCCACTTCGAGCACAGCCCATCGCCCAAGTCACACTTTATTTTACAATGTCATTGTTACTTGTAGTTACAAGTAATAACTATAAACTATGCATAATAACATACAACCAACCCTAAACCAAACCCCATAGTTACTTAATATTACTCAGTAGTTAAATGTATAATTACAGTGCAAAGACACCTTAAAGGTATAGCGGAGGATGTTTTACTTCCTGGTGGGTAGTCTAAACTATTGGTCCTCCTAATTGTCAATCATTCTGGTGAATCAATCAAACTTTTCAAAAAGTGGAGAGGGCGGGTCTTATCTAAAATTTGGAAAGATCCTCCGCTATACCTTTAAGATAAAGTGTTACCAAATAAAGTGTAACCGAAATCTTACGCAACCAGAGTAACTGTTGATATGCTGTGCCGTTCCAAACTGCTGACAGACAGTGTGGTGTGGCTGAAGCACGACGGGTGTAGCAAAACCACAAGTTGGCAAAAACTACAAATCCCTCTAGTGTTGCCAAGTTGTAGAATAGGTGAGAAAGGTATACGTGAATGAAAGGTGAGGAGGAAGCAGAACAACAGAACGGTGGTTTCACTAGCAACTATTTCGACGCCTCTTTTGCAAAAAGATGTGTTGATTAAAAAACAAAAAACATTTCAGCTATTGTTAAGGGGCCCTCCCTGCCCCGTGAGCCATGTCAACCAATTGACCTTCCTGGGGCCCTAAGCAAAATTCTGTTAAGGGGCCCTCCCTGACCCGTGTCAACCATTTGCCATTGCCACACAGTCACACCTGACACCCCAAGACTAGATAATTAATTGTCTCGTTTTAAAAGTATGTGCGCCTATAATGAGGAGTGGTATCACGCCCATATTGTACTGGTCCCCACAGATGTGTTGCTGGAAAGTGCGCGTTTCATTTCGTGCACGCGCATATGAACGCATGTTAACGCGCGACGCGGTTTCCGAGCTGCAGTTTATAAACAAACACCGTTTCCCTTTGTCGTTTATCAAACGTAATATTTCACTCTCACTTTTTTTTTGTCAGGCACAAAGTCACAGAAATAGCTACCAAAAGGTGCACTGCCCAGGTGGGTGAGAGATATACAGACAGACTAGAGAGAGATGCACATCAACTTAACTTTATTGTTCTTTGCTGACATCAAACTTGGAGAGGAGTCTCCTGACAGCTGTATGCGCAATTCACTCTCATGGTGTTTTTTTTTTTTTTTCTCTTTTCGTGACCAGAAGGATAGTTCCGCTTAATTGTCTCATCGATTTTTTAAACTTTGATTGATGGCTTTGACATGAGGGGAAGTAATTTGGAGGGGAAGAAAACCTTGAGTAATTTGCGGGGCCCTACGCAACTTGCGTAGTGTGCGTATGGAGCTGATCGGCTCTGATTACACAAAACAACAGAGCTAGATTTAAGTGAAATTAAAGATGGGTGAGAAAATGAGTGGGAGGATGCGTGTGTGCTAGTGCATTTTGTTCTATAGATGGTTAAAACTGAGCTTAACTGGCACTTACCTGGAATATTTGGGCACTCACAAACACAGTTCATTTGACGTACACAACACAGTTTGTGAAACATGACAGCTGAGGAACAGGCTCTACAGCACGTAATCAGAGAAAGTCTTTGTTCTAGTGAACATGATTGTGGAAAATAAAGTTGTATTGCTACATTTATTATCACACACAAGAGGTTAGTTTAGTCATAAATCAACTTAGAAAACGGCTCAGATAAGTAGCTTCCTCCTATCTAAATACCCACCTGTTATTAAGTAATGTGTATGTCTGCTGTCGTTTGACTTTGATCATTGGTTTTGAAAGTTGTGGGCTATTACACATCACACAGATTCCACTGATTCCAGGGCTTAAGTTAAAACACACTGTTTGCTCGTGGTTTAAGAAATGTTTGATGAGCACTGATGAATGTTGTGTAGCAGTTAGGCAATCAATAAGACCAACACATGGCGACATCATTCATATCCAAAACAAACACATGATGAAAGCACTTTCTTAGGTTTTAAGTTATTAATGGCCTATAACAGGATTCGGAAACTTCTTTTGGCTCAGGACTCAAATAAGAGCCAATATAGGCTACTATATTTTGTTAAATCTACCAATTTATCTTATGTTTACAGACATTGCAATTTATACCGATTTATATGATTAATCTGTTTACATTTATATTATACAGATTTAATTTTAATTACAATTAAACACATGAACATCAGAAACAAGCACACAATGATATCCAGGGGTTTGAAGTGAAATCATATCACTTTGTTTTCTGCTCATCCTCAATGTTAAAATTACACCAATTCTTCACTAAAGAATGATTAAATACTTTTAGAAACACTAATCTATAGTGATCACTGATTGTGATCACTGAGTTTATTGTTGACAATTCTGATATAATGTATTACTTGTCAACATATTAATAATAAAATGTTCTAAATATATTAATTTGAATTTTATATTCATTCAAACAGTAGAGCATGGCACAAGCAACCACAAGGTTGGGTTTAATTGGCAGAGAATGCATTAAAAAATAAAATGCATTTTAAAGAATTTTAAAGTCAATTTGGATAAAAGCATCTGTCAAAATGCATAAATGTAAACATAAATCCTTAAATAATTTGAATAAATATTAATACCATTCAATATGATCATATATATATTTATTTTGAAAAAGATGGTGATGTCTTCGGTGCAGAGACTGAAGCTTGATGATCAATGGACGGATCAGCCATCCCAAAGAACACATCCAAATCTACTGAAGCTTGGATCAGATATCAGTCTTACAATGTTCTTGAGTGGCCTTCAGATTTCAATGTCATTGTAAATATTTGGTGGAATTTGAAGAAAGCAGTGGTTAACGTTAAAACCAAAGATTATCAGTGACCTGGAAGCTTTTTCAAGTGAGGAATTGGGCAAAATTGCAGCAGAGAGGTGACAGAAACTTCCAAGCTCTCACAGGAAGAATTTATAGGAGGTTATAAAGAATAAAAGATTCTGCACAAAATTTACCTTTTGGGTGTTGAATAATTCTGTACATGAATGCTTAGAATCAATTTTATTTTTTTCATCAACTTTACATTCTCAGAATCACTCAAATTTGCATGAATAAACCTTTTATAATAGTGTACCGATTCCTTTAATTGTTTTCATAAAGTTTTGTTCTCTGCAGCAAAATGTCTTCCAGGCCGAGGGGGTTGAATAATTTTGATTGCAACTATGTATATATACACACACATACACAAACTCACCTCTTCAAGTGTCTTACAGGCATTGAAAGAAATCCAGCTTAGCCGAACTGTAAACTTGACCTCACTTTAACAAGTCAAAGCATGTGGAGTATTTTATTTACAGAAAAGCTTCTACAGTTGCTTTCCTGAAGAAATGCATCTCAGTATTCACCGCAGATCATTAAAACCAGGTGCAATGTTGCTTAATGAAATGATTCAACAGAACATCCGATTCAAAGTATTACATGGAATTGCTCTTTGGAGCGAGAAACACACACACAACCGAAATGAAACCAAAGCTGTATATCAAATAAATCAACGCAACTCACATCAAACTATTTAAAATGTATTTAATGCATATAATAAGAATAATACTCTCAATAAAAACCAATAAAAATAAAGCACTTCATCAAGAATGATGTTTTAACATTGTCCCTGTCTTTCCAACACTGAGAAAAACGAATGGAATTCTCCAGAAAAGCACAAGAGGTCAAAGGGTAAGGGCATATTGTCACGCGAATGAATCAAGATTATCTGTTTTCTTTCCTCATTCACTCACAACCCTTTTTCCAATGTATTTCCTACTGCCAAAATATATCACGCTACAATACAGAGGTGACAAATCGTTTAAAACAGACACTTGCGTACAGCGTGCTCAGACAAACACACTATCACAAATAAAAGCACCTGAAGGTTTTTTTTAGTTGAGAAAGTGTTAAAATACTTTCCGCCAAGTAGCTAAAAACGCCATCACTGGAAACCTCAAAATCCAAATGATCCAAAAGACACGTAGAAATTGATCGATACTGAGTTTATGTGTGAAGTTTGTGAGTAATAATGAAAGGAACCGTATGTTGCTTAAATGGTTTTAATCTTATTTTGGCAAATGTGTCAGTCAGGATTTTCTGTTGAGTGTAAGTGATTTCTGGGTAATCTGAGTAAATCCGCAGCGTTCGGTCTGAGCCTCAGAAAAAAAAGAAAAAAGGAAAAAAAAAAGATTTTTCTTTTTATGGAAGTGCACTCAGATTTTGAAGCTCCTCTTTGGTTTCTGTTAGAACAGAAGATTGTGCAGGTTTAGAGTGTTCTAGAGGGTTTTCATTTTTTAGTTTATATTGCACTGGAATATAATGGTTGATTGCCACATCCACACATGCTCACACACAAACACAAACAATCACACGAAATAAGAACGGTGCAAAATTACACTGCACAGCGAGAGTGCATTTATCCGTAGCCTTTCAGAGGGCTGTTCAGTGCTTTCTTGGGAACTGTCAATCTAATGTATGAATGCCAATCAAATCTGCCATGGAGAGGCTTTGTTGGGGTCATTGCCATGTTAAAAACACAGAAACAACAGCAGGGAGTGTCTATTAAAAAAAATAGTGATCCAAACCCTCTCTGTCCATAAAGTAAAAGCCAGTCACGAAAGCTGTAAGAACCAGAAAGAGAGGCATCTCAGCTATTTTGAGCTGTTAAATGCTTTGATCTTTTAGGTTGTTTGATCAGTTCTGGCGAGAAAGACCCAGATAAGATCTCCAAGATCATCTCAGTTGAAGGAACGTCAGTGCCCTGAAAACCCTCCACTAAGATGGCTTGTTTAAAGAACGACAGAGCCAATAGGATTATGACAGATGTGATATTTACAAGACGAGCTTGATAGCAGAACTGGTGATGACAGTTGAGTGTTTATAAAGACTTGACTCTGTATCCTCACTGGCACAGTTATTGGTTGTTGCTCGTGTTGGTGAGGTTGTCCTGCTCAGGAGAGGGGCTGTTTATACCCAGACTCCTGAGGAGATCTCTGAGATTGGATACAGTCTGCTGCTGCTCTGTCTGTTCCTGCTGGAGAGTCTTTACCTCCGACTGTAGCTCTGACTCTCGATTCATCAGGCCGTCCACACGAGTCTCCAGCCACCTGATCTTAGCGTGGGCAACCTGATGGAAGACGATAATATCAGTCAAATGCAATGTAAATTTTTTTTTTTTTTAAATAAATAAAAGTAAAAAATGTTCAGGAAGAATTTTTGCAGGGAAACTATTCACACAACATCTGATGCTAAATTAAAACAGCTGGATAAATAATACTAATGAAAAAAATAACCATTCTAATTTGAAATCTTGTTAATGTTGAAAATTAAGATAACATGTGAATAAGCCTGTAATCTATCTAAATGCATATATTAAAAAAAGGATTCTGCTTGTGATAAAATGAGCCACCTGTAGCTCCTCTAGGAGGTCTAAGTTTTGCTGTCGGAGGCTTCCATTGGTCTTCTCCAACTGGGCCACTCGCTGTGATTGGCTGAGAGTGGAGGGACCATCCAAGAGCTCGTCCTGAAGAACATGATACTCCACCTCATAGGCCTGCAGCTGCTTACTGATATCCATCTCAGACACCTACATGGAGACATGTACAAATATACAAGATGAGCATGTCAAAGATGGGCAAGTCAAAGCATGTTTCTTTGTGTGTGTATGTGTGTGTGACCATGTCAAACTTCAGTTATATGATGAGGGGGGTCTAAATAACTCCATCCAACATCCAAAAACAACAAAATGAAAAAAATACATCCTGTGTACGTTTTCATTTAGCTGTTTTTGTGTTATGAGTGTGTGTGCGCGCGTGCACACGCACTCTTCACAACTGCCATTTTAGTGTCTCATAAATTCCTAAAAGTGTAGGGTGCTCATACACACTTCCTTGACATCAAACAGAGACATCTTCAATGAAATTGTTATCCTGGTGATCCTATAATAGAGCCATGTTTATGGCAGTGGAACTACATGCACAAATAGCCTACTACTTTTTATATTTATATAATTTAAAAAGAGTAGACATTTTAAATTTCAAGCAAATAGAAAAACTGTAACATGTTTAAAAAGATTCTCATTCTAGACTGTCCAATAAATTGATTAGATACGATTAAAATTCATCATCAAAATCATCATTTATCATTATCCTACATCACTGTCTACTTGAAAGGAAACGATATTGATTGGATAAAGGTGTAAATTTTAGTCTGGCAATCATATGGCTTTGAAAGACGTAATACATAGGTCACATTAACCAATTTTGCAGATTTTATTTATATGCGTCTACTACTCTAAAAAGTATTTACCAATCCCAAGAAGAACTCCCAAAAATGTAAAAATGTGCTTAATTTTCTTGCTGCTATATCTATTCATTGTGAGTGGTTGGGCATCATTTAAAATATTCAAGAGAAAGAAGAGTGCTCTTGGTAATAGTCTTGCATGAAACACTTTTTCATGCAAGAATCATTTGAGACACACACACACACACACACACACACACACACACACACACACACACACACACACACACACACACACACACACACTCTGAGCAACACCCATACTTTACTAACTCCATCTATTATTTGTGCAGAGTTCATGATGAAACTAGTACTTATACGAAACCACATTTGAAGATGAACACGGGACACACCCAAGCACGAGTATGCGTTGATTGTGTAGGGAAAGACGCATATATTGGTGTCACCACAAAAACACAAAAAGAATCCACACCCAAATGTGCCACTGCCTTGACACTTAGCGAAAGTAATTGTGTATGTGTTAATGTGAGTCGTATGTCTATTTGGAATGCAGGTTAACTCTGACACATATTACCTGATTGATTGTTTTTTCCATTTGCACAAGGCCCAGATTGGGTAAGGTTGTTTTGATGAACTCGACAATTGTCTCTAAATTGTCATGCTGGAGAATCAGAGGCTTGTGGCTACCAAGTAGACTCAAGGCCACCTTGAAGATGACCTCTGATCCCTGAAGGAACAGCATGTCTGGAAGATATAAAATCAATAAATACTGTTCAGTTTACATCAAGGAATCCATTTTGAAGGCATCTATGTAATATAATATAATATATGCTCACAACTGAAGTCTATTAGCAGCATGCCTGATAATAAATATATTAGGGACTAGAGCTGCACGATTAATCGTTAAAAGATCGCGATCTCGATTCAACCCCCCACGCGATCTTAATCCTGCATTTCTACGATTCTGCCAATGATATTCGAGATAACGCGTTAGGGGTGGAACGGATCGCACTAGATTTGGTTCGGCACGCATGTGATTCGTGGATTGACTGCTAAATTTAACCATCATAGAGTGAAAGTTCATAATTTGGACGTGTATTGACTTGCCAATTTACACATTCAAACAATTTTAATCGCGGAAGAAGAACCGAAAACCGGGACTCGCGCGTTATCTGTGCGCACAGCCACACACACTCGAAACGCAGAGAGAGAGAGAGAGAGAGAGAGAGAGAGAGAGAGAGAGAGAGAGAGAGAGAGAGAGGAGGAGAGAGAGAGAGAGAGAGAGAGAGAGAGAGAGAGAGAGAGAGAGAGAGAGAGAGAGAGAGAGAGAGAGAGAGAGAGAGAGGCGTTTCAGACAGCGCTCGAATGCAGAATTGATTCCTCTTTCGCGTTTCCTTGCCCTTGAACGGACACATAAACACAAAATTGTCAAAATACCGGTCTCGACAAGTATTCTCTCGTTTATGTCATATGTGAACAGCTGTCCGTTTTTTTCGGTCCATGCATATATACATACACTGTTTTCTGTGTCATTGATAT
The DNA here is from genome assembly GCA_021554675.1 of Leuciscus idus. Taxonomy (NCBI): domain Eukaryota; kingdom Metazoa; phylum Chordata; class Actinopteri; order Cypriniformes; family Leuciscidae; genus Leuciscus; species Leuciscus idus. The sequence goes on along the minus strand of CM038623.1, from coordinate 42,228,061 downwards.
AAATAAAACAATCAAATACAGCTTTAACAAAGATTAAACTATATTTAATTTATAAAGTGACAAATAGTGTTATTTTACATTTAGGCTTAATTATTAATTTCTGTACCTGAATATACTATTAGACTTTGTAAACTTTGTTATTTAGTATTCATCTCTGCTTGTAATTTGTGTATTTGTTCTTATTTTATTACTGACTGTTCACTTGTTTTAAATAATGTGTGAACTTTATCAGTTAGGCTAGTAGTTTTTAATGTAGTAGCTATCGAAAAACTTAAACTGAGCTTTAAGTAATAAATGAAAAGCAAAGTTATTATAAACTTATCTCAATTAAACACTTATCTTAAACTACAGTATGAGATGGTTAAAAACAAAACTGCTCAATCACAAAGTACCAGCGGCCGGACGAAACAAACGTCTATAAAAGCAACGCTATATTCAACGCAACACCATACCCAAAAATGTTGATAGTGTTTCTTGCTAAGAATCTTTAATAGGTCTAGCCTGGCGTAATATTTGAATATTGTCAATGTTTAATTGTCATTTTTTATTTATTTAAATATTACATTCTTTTTGTTTTTTCTGCATTTATTTAAATTTGACTGATCTTTAAAATAATAAAGCTTTTCAGAATCGTGAGAGAATCGTGATCTTTATTCCAAGCAAAAAAATCATGATTCTCATTTTAGCCAGAATCGTGCAGCTCTATTAGGGACGCACCAATACCAAAATTATTTATCATTTTGTAAAAGTAATAATAATAATAAAAAAAAAACTTAAAAAAAAAGAGAGAATTGCTAAACAGTTTTATAAAATTATTTGCATTTATAAACTAACTTAAAGTGAGTGTTAAAGGGCAACGGTAAAATAAAACAGAAAATAAGCATATAAAGTTAAATATCCAATATGCAGAGGGCAATGTTTTACCTCAACATCATTCATTTAAATAGTTTAATGCACACCTTGCTGTGGATTATTCCTTGCATATAGGATATTTAATTTACTAATTAGTACTGCCCTGAATACGCTGTGTTTATTAGTCCCTTGTTTGCATCTCATGACTACACATCTACACAAAATATACAATATAGTCGTTGATCATCTAGTTAATGACAGTATTAAGAATGTGTATGTAAAGTTTTGAATTAGGGCGTTTGTGTAAATTCCATAATTATTTTGTCATGCGGACTATATGTAAACATCTGTTATGTGAAATAGCTTATTAAGAAAAAAAACATCATGCAGTTTTTTTTGTACCCTCTTATTTTGTTAAAATGATCAGTGCGTTTAAAAACTAAATATATGCAAACTTATTACCATAACGTTTCATATATAACATTATTTTTATATTACATTTTTCTTTATTACATCTACTTCAATACACGTTTTGCCTAAGACTAGAAGGAAAAAAATCTGCAACTGAAAATCTCCAGTAGATTTGTTGAGAGTTGTGCGTTTGCATTGTATGTGTAAGTTGGTGTGAGATGAGTATAAGATGAGAGGTTCCAAGATGGTTCAACTGATTAACCTTGGAAAGAGTCATGCAAGTACGTGTGTCACAAGGTCAATGATATTCAACCTTATAATCACACCACACACACTGTCACGGAACCGTGGTTAGGCAAAACAAAGTTAGCGCCAGTCGCCATGCATCAGCGATTGTGATTATCATGCATAATTAGCTTCAGCGTTCCCATAGAAGATAAGAGAGATTGCAAAGTAGGATAAAGAGAGGCAATGAATTTTCAGCTCTCTAAAAATGATAAATGGAGAAGGCCAGATTGTCAGTTTATACCTCAGAATAATTTTATTCAGCAACAAATGTAAATTCATATATATATATATATATATATATATATATATATATATATATATATATATATATATATATATATATATATATATATATATATATATATATAAAAAAAAACTCTTACTAGTAACACTATACCATTTGTAGACCAGGCTTTCTGAACTCTGGCCCTCAATATCCACTTTTCTGCTGAGTTTTGCCCCAATCCTAATCAAACACACCTGAACAAGTTAATCAAGGTCTTTAGGATTACTAGAAACTTACAGGCAGGATAGTTTGATCAAGGTTGAAGCTAAACTCTGCAGGAAAGTGAGAACCCCTGATGTAGACAGTAATTTTACTATAGCAAAACAGTTTTTCACTGTTCTAAAACTATATTTTAGATTTTTTGGAACTTTTGGATTAAATCTCATTTTTCAATCAGCAAATTATACAGTGGGAATAAAAACAAATATACAGTTTTTTTCTGTTCAGATTCCGGTTGCCTTTTCAAATGTAAAGTATAAAAATTCATCATAAAAACAAATTATTACATGGTTAAAACTGTGATAATGTAAATAGGTAGTTAAATAAATGTTTTAAATGTTGTTGTATTGTTGTTTTAGTTAACAATAAAATTGTGAAAAATCGCAACCGTGATTCCGAACCTAAATGCACAATAAGCCGCAAGATTTAAAATATCATCCATGTCTGTGACACAAACAGTGCAGAGCGTGTTATGCAACGAAGTTTAATACTAAGATATATGGGTTTTGAGAAAGTATGTGCAATAGCAGGCACCACTTAAAAGAGACAAGTAACAAAGAAAGCGAAAAACCCAGATGCAAAAATTCTTCTCCAACCTGTAAAACCACCCCGGCACCTGGTGCAAGCTTGCAACATTTCGTTAATATCTCTGCAGTCAGGGTGTGTTTGTGTACATGCAGATATTTGTGTGCCCCTGAATGTATTTGGTAATGACAAAAGACAGAATGCGCTGTTGTGTACAGTATGTGTTCCACAGTATCCTACGAGACAACAAAAGTATGGCAAACATGCAGGCCATCTTCATAAACACTTCTATGGAAATTGAGAGAATCGCTATCTGACTTGCCTGCTCATATCTCCTAACATGCTTTCGTTTTTACTTTTTACTTCAATAAAAGATGCCTTTTATCTCTGGCTGGTGTGGCTTGGTGGTTAAACATCTGAGCTGGTAACAAAACCCTTAGGATTGTAGGTTGTATGCAATTCATGAACTACAACCATAGTGCCCTTGAGCAAGGAACTCGTCCAAAGGGACTGTCCCTGTTTTAAATAAATACTTCTGCTAAATGTATAATTGTAAAAAGCACTGTGGTACTGGGTAATCTCAGGAACTCATTTAGATTGGGAAAGTCTGTATTGCGAGTGTGTGTGCGTATGAAAGTGCGAGTGAGGGTGTGTGCATTTACCGAACACTCGCGCCACGAATCCAAGTGGGAAATGTGAGGCAAAGGCAGTGAGGAACCAAGGAGCGGCGTACAGACTGGGGCCGATCTCGTACTGCTCCAGATGAGTGTACAGCTCTCTGTGATAGTCGTGCAACAGACGAGACAGCTGATACATCTGAATCTGAGAAAGAGAGAATACACAAGACAGAAGTCAGCAAGTCCGATTATCATGGATAAAGAGTTCTGGTATACTGTGGAATGCATTAAACTGTGTTATAAAACATATAAGATATAAAACATATCTCTCATCTGATGAACATTAAAAAAAATTTGATGGTTACTTGTGGTGTTTTTACTGAGCATCTCTTACAGTTATCTGATCAAATTCTTCTTACGTGCTTAGCTGTGGAATTTTATTTTTATTTTTTTTGGGGGGTGGGGGGACTTGTATCTGGGCTGTCAAAGTTTATATATTATGTGATTAATTATGTTAAATGTTTATTTGATTTGTGAATTTTAAATGCAGTAAAAATAAATACAACCCATTACTTAAAAGGAAGTGAACAGAACCATTTAAATTATTATAATAATGAGATCACGCTAAAGTTAAGTTTTCATAAATAATCTATCCCATAAACTCTTTAACAAGAGGAATTCTTTTGTACAAAGCCAAACGCAATAGCAACTTTATTAGGAAAAGTTATGACTGAAATTGGGTCTATGGGACAATGATCTGTCCTCTATATGGGTTTGTCTCAGCTATGTTCAGATATGAAAAACAGAGTGTGAAAACCCATTTGGCTGGACAATCAATATAAACGTCTTAACTGTCATGTTTGATCAATTTAATACATTTCATTAAAAAAAAAAAAAAAAAAATCTTACTGACCCCAAACTTTTGAACAGTAGTGTACAAAAACTTGAGTAACACATCTAATTGTCTAAGGAATTCACCATTTATCCAATCACAGATCAACAAAATGTGTTTTAAAAAGACTTTATCCTGTCATCATTTATTCGACATGTTGTTACACATCGTCTGACTGACTTTCTTCCATGGAAAATAAAAAGAGACAGAAAAATAATGTACTGCTTGCCACTACTTGGCTGGTCATGTGATTAAACACTGCAGCCACTGTGAAGGAAATAGAGACCAATGATATGTAGAATTAAAGACCGCTGTTATGACTGCAATCTTCAGCTCATGTGAGTGTACATCATTTTAAACATGTCAAAAGCACTATTTAGGTGTAAAAAATAAGTGGGAAAAAATACCATTTGATGATGTATTTGTTAGCATGTGAATGTTACTGTACCTGCAGTATGATCATATCAGGTCTGTACTGTTTCCGTAGCCCCATGTCGTACATGAGGAATCTGAGCATGTGGAATGCGTCCTCCTCACTCATATGGAGCAGCAACACGCCGGCCACAAAACTCAAGCCCTGGCAGTAACCCACCTCTGGGTCCAGTAGAGAATATGCCTTCAGTAGATTATAGAGGGACAGCTGGCCAGCCCCCAGCTGAGCGCTGAAATACGGATGAGTGGGAAATGTACGTCCTGGGAGAGGAAGAGGAATAATCATTCAAGTATTCGTTTTTTTCAGTGCAGTTTGAGTGAAACAATGCTGCTGCTGTTGTTGATGTTGGCAGCATATGACCCAAAATCTCACTTTCTGTTTAAATGTACACAACTGTAGATTTTTACTGTAGTGAAGTTCCAAAAGTTTACTAATTTGCTTTTGGAAATAATGGCATAAGATGAAATAAAAATGGCCATGGGAAATGGTGTCACTCACTTTAATAACACAATAATCTTACTATATCTTCGACTACCTCGAATGGTTGGAAATGTTTAGAACATGAATTATGCAAGCATCTTGCAATATAGGAATTCGCAGTACTGCATAGAATAAGAGTTTATATGATCCCGTCTCCCTAGAAACAATATACATTCCTATAAGATTAGGTGTCTTCCTGTGTTGTAAAGATATACATCTCTCTTTCTTCCTGCTGTCACTGTGCTGAGAGCCAGTGACACCTCCCTTTCTTTGTCTGAGCCTCCCCATTAATCTCTCCATCTTCACATCTGTCTATCTCAGTTAGTGTCTCAACCATTCATTCAGCCTGAGGTTCTGCAGAAGTTGTTCTCTATAATAACTGAAGTACTGATCATTTTGCAAAGAATGGAGACTTTTGTGTAAACTCAAATGACAATTTTTGAAAACATTCCAGGGCAAGAATGAACAAGTTAGTGTGTTTTTAAGAAAGAACAGCAGAATAGTTGTTTTTCAGCATGCTAGAGCATAACAGTAAGCAAGCCCAACAATTAACTGTTGAGCTATCTAATCAAATGGACAAGTTTCTATCTTTCTCAAGACATTTCTGAGAGGCAAAACATCTTGAGCAACAGCAAAACACATCCAGTTGACTAGAATAAATCTGATAGACATTCAACAAAGACCTGGATAACTGACGACCTTCAAAGGCAACAAACAACTACAGACTATTCAAAAGGTTAACAGTAACTCTGTCCCAAAACCTAGGGAACTGCCTACCAAGACAGCATTTTAAGGGCATTTGACATTATTGAAAACAATAATCACACATTGTGAAAATTAATGGGGACATTAAGTGGTTAATTTGATCAAACCATTGCAAAAGTTTGGGGTCAGTAAGATCTTTATATGTTTTTGAAAGAAGTCTATTATGCTCACCAAGGCTGCATTTATTTGATACAGTAAAATATACAGTACAATATTATTGCGACTTAAAATACCTGTTTCTATTTTAATACATTTAAAATGTAATGTAATTTATTCCTGTGATGGTAAAGCTTAATTTTTAGCATCATTACTCCAGTCTTCAGTGTCACATGACCTTTCAGAAATCATGCTGATTTGCTGCTCACAAAACATTTCTTCTTATTATCAAAGTTAGAAACAGTTGTGCTGGGGGGTTTTTTGTGTGCGTGTGTGTGGAAACCATGATACTTTTTTTTTCAGGATTCTTTGATGAATAGAAAGCATTTATTTGAAATAATTTTTTGTAAAATTATCAATGTATTCACTATCACTTGATAAATTTAATGCATCCTTGAATTAAATTTACTGACCCAAAAATGTTTTAACACAGTAGTGTATATTAATATAATAAATAACACAATTTACTTTCATTCAATCCCAAAGAGTACATTTTAATATTTTTAAATAACTTTTATAAATAACTACATTTATTTAATTTTATTTACAATTTAACCCGACATTTGAGAATTCTATTTTTTTTTTTTTAGAACAGTCAACCTTTTTAACCTCACAGCTCCACTATGTCCAAGACAATATTTGAAGGCCCTCCTTCTTAAGCCGTTATAATAAAAACAAATAAACCAAAAAAATACCAGTTTAATGATGTACATCTTTATTTTAGCATCTAAATAAAGATAATGTTAATATAACTAAATATAAATAATTTAAATAATTGTAAGTATTATTGTGGCCCCACTGTAAGTTTGCAGAAGCCCCTAATGGATACCGGCTCCCTGGTTGAGAACCACTGTTCTGTTCCAAAATACTGAATTGTTAGCATAGCAACATGCTAATGTATAATTCTATCAGAATCAGTTGTGGGCCCAGTCTCCTGTGTGCTTCATGAGAGGAGCATTATTTGTGCATCAAGCACAGTTGTTGCCTATCAAGAATGTCCCAAATTGGTCACTTATGAGGTTCCATTTTAGTTAGATGATGCCTATGTAAGCTGTAGGTAGCAATGCAGTTCACTAGGTTTTGGCACAGGCCCATTGTGTTTGTAATACTAACCCAAGTCTATTAGGATGGCATGCTGTTGAGATGTGAGCTGCTTTAGAAGCTCTTTGTAAGGAGCGTTATTGTTAGGAGGTTTGGCGCTGGGCCCCTCCTTCCTCAGCAAATACTGCTCTGAAAGCAACTTCCAGATCTCTCCTCGATGCTGACGAGGAACGCCTGAGAGAGAAAAAAACAGAGCGAAGAGGAGAAAGAGAGTTTAATTGATGGAGCTTTGAATGTTTACATGCCTTGAGCAGAACACCACAGTTTGTGAGTGTTTTCTTCAGTAATGTGTGATCTCATCTGACATGTAGATGGAAGTCCATTCAATCACTTTAAGAGGACAAAATCAACATTGACAAGGACTGACGTAAAATGGTAACACGCATCCCCATTCACACGCATCAGACAATGACATTTACAAACATCGCAAATCCAAAAACCAACTACAAGCTTAACACATGGTTCCTCGTGAAAAGTCTGTCCCACTAGCGTGACCAAAAAGAATTGCAAACACTCGTCATTTTGTCTCCACCGCAGTATATCATACATAAATCAGTATGATTAATCACTTTGTGAAGAACTACACCAGATCTATCGTGATAGCATAGTAAACTACGTGTAACATTTTTTGTATGTGTAGGTGTACGTGAACATTTAATGTGAATGCCACAGTTCCACTGAACTTGAACAGGTGTGTGTGTACGCGTTAGTGCATGCAAGCTCACCATTCACAATACTGTTCTGCAGCATTGACTCATTACATTTTATAGTGGTAGAGATACTACCACTATAAAAAGCTGACTATCAACGAGACAGCTCTTCTATCTATGCAAATCAAACACTCCCGCACATATTCGGCATACACCATCAAATATGAAAAACAATAAACTTTTTTTTTCTTTTTTCAGGAAAAGTCAATTAAAGGCTTCAAAATAAGAAATGCAGTTATCACAATGTACACTTCTCTAAACTGAAAACTGATACATAAACTGTCTAAAACATCATATTACATACTCCTCACTCAATGATCAGTTTTAGTTCAGATAATCCAGGTGTCAAAATATTCATTGAATAGGCTGATGCCAAACCTCAAATCAACTTCAACATTCTTATGTCTCCGTGTGTGTGTGTGTGTGTGTGTGTGTGTGTGTGTGTGTGTATGCATTTTAGTTACCTTGTCCCACAGCTGTGTGGATCTCCTCAGTGTCGAATCTGACCTTTGACCTCCCAGTGGTGCTGAGCATTCTCTCCCAGACCAGAGTGACATCTTTCAGACATGGAGTGATCTCTTCATAGTCCAGCTTCAGTCGTCTGCACTGCAGATCACTCTCTGATGCTGTACACACATCGAGTAAAAAGTTAAGAAACTGAATTATGTGCAGAATAAAGATAGTCGAGCTAAATAGCACATTAACAACGGCATGACACCACTGAGCATTTAATTTAATTACTTTTTCAGTACCATTTATGGACTCTGATGTGATAAACTAAGCTTAAGTCACATTGCCCAAAACCAACAAGAAAATTAATATGAAACATTTATATCTAAAAACAATAGGATTTGTTGCAATTATGAAATTATTATTTATGAGATACATTACATTTTTATTGCCATAATCAAGCTGTTTATTTCTCCATCAAAAATTACTATAATTAAAAATTGGTTTTACATATTGGTTATCGAACACAAACATATATACTACTGTTTAAAAGTTTGGGGTCTGTAAGATTTTATAATATTTTTGAAGTCTCTTATGCTAAGTATTTTTGATCTTAATATTTTTTGTTTAAACTGATACTACAAAAAAAAAAAGAGAAATCTTTTGCAACATTATACATGTTTTTACTATCACTTTTGATTTAATGAATGCTTGATGAAAAAAACAAATCTTACTAACTCCATACTTTTGAACATTAACGTCCATATTAAAAGTTTGAACTAGTCGTATAACCCATTGTCATGAAATTCTGCTCCTAGTGCTACACAGAATTGGGAAAAAGTATATATATAGTGTGAAGTCCATATATGTTATCGTTTACATTTATTCATTTACCAGACGCTTTTATCCAAAGCAACTTACAAAATAAGGAATACAACAACAGTTCATCATATAGAGTCAATAAACACAAGAAGTGCAGGTAATGCAAAGTTTCAAGCATCGTTTAGAATAGTACAAGCTAAAACAGGGAGAGATTAAAGAATAGTTAAAGCACAGTTGAAGATTTTTTTTCAGCGGGATGCAGTCAAGTGCTGCTGGAATTCAGGGATTCTGCGTTCCGGGTAGCGTTGCAAAGATCATTCCACCAGCAAGGAACCTTGTACAAAAACATCCTGGAAAGTGATTTTGTGCCTCTCAATGAAGGTACCATGAGGCGTCGTTGCTCGCTTACTGACCTCTGGAGGGGGATGTAGATTCATAAGAGCGAGTGGAGGTAGGCGGGTGTATTGAAGACCAGTCATGCTGCTGCGTTCAGGATCAATTGTAGAGGTTTGGGTTGCACATGATGGAAGTCCAGCCAGAACATTGCAATAGTCCAGCCTAGAAATGACAAGGGCCTGGACCAGAATTTGTGGAGGATGCTCTGTTAGCAAGGACCTGTTCTTCCTGATGTTGTGCAGTGCAAACCTGCATGATTGTGCTGTCCTTGCAATGTGGTCTTTGATTTGTATCTGTTTTATCGTCGTTTGTTGTGTTGTTATGTTAATAAAAGCTAGCTGTAGTAAGCCTAGTAAGTCTAATCACACTTATTGCACCAGTGAGAATTCTCATTCAGACACACACACAAACACAGGAAAAGACATAACAGCAAGAAGGGAAATTTCAGGAACAGGAGAATAATACCCTCCCCTCCCCACCCATGGGAAAAAATTAAACCATAAAAAAAGAAAGAAAGAAACAGAAATAGAAGTCTCCAAAGTGGTGCACATCAAATGTCTTGTGATTGAGAAGAAACGTGGTAATAAAAACAGGCAAGAAGTAGGGCAGACAATCTTCCCAATACACTCCTTCTGACCCACTTTTATATGCACACACCCTATTCAATAGGTCTGGCTGCTTTCTTTTCAAGCTTCTGTTCTTTCTTTTCAGGTAATAAAGAAGCATGACTGAGCATGGCATGGCAGGACGTGACAATCTGCCAATCATGAACACGCCCAAATCAGAACGCATCTGTGCCAGAAAACTTATTTAACTTTCATGATCATCTCATAACCTGCAGCAGGGACTTCCAGGTAAGGCTGTGCATGGGTGCGCCAGGTTTTGCAGATGTGTGTGTGCTACTATTTATGGAAGATGCTTTTGTGTATGCCGGCTGACTGTAAACCAGACAAATCATCCATCTAACAGCAACCTAAATGCTTTTAATGCTGAATACCATTAATTGAATAAATCAATAATTGATAATTGATTTCATTTTTGTTAATTGAGTCTGCAAAAGGCATCCTAATGTTAGATGGATTACTTGGCCATTTGTATGCTGAATGAAAGTGTTCACAATGATAAGAGTCACTGCATATGTGTTTGTGTTTTACCTTGTAGTTTCTGATTCTCTTTCTCCATCCGCAGGAGGAGGATCTGTTGAAGAATGGCTTTTCTCCATAACTCTCTTAGCTCCGCCCCACTCGTCTTTCTCCTCTCCTCTGGCACCGCCCCCAGGGTGCTGTCCCCGCCCCCCAATGCCATTCTGCTGCCAACCTCTAAAGCGGATTCTGAAAAATAAAGAAAAACGTAAACAGATTGTCATAAGACAAAAATCAACCAGCATGAACTACCAACGTTTGCCTAGATACATTTCTAGCTACCAACATCATCTACATAACATCTACATAAACTACCAATATCATCATGTCTACGTTTGTCATTATATCATCATTTCATCAGTTAATACCAAAAACAATGAAGATTCTGCATTCTGGTATGCAGTCGGTAAAAGACTGTAAAATGCTACAGTAAAAAGCACAATCTATGAGTATTGGCCATATTTTATGATCAATTATCAGTATTTTGTGTTACTGTGCATGTCTCCAAGTAAATATTATTGCAAGGTATTAAATAAACTGTAATAAAATAAACTGTAATAAAATAAAGACAGACAGAAATTACAAATAAGACAAATAATATGAGAAAAGCTATATAGAAGGATCAAGTTTTCAAGTAAACACTCAAAACATAAGTAATAAAAGGTAAAAAAAAATAAATAAAAAAATACTACTTAAATTTAAATATCGGTTAAAAACTTTTTACAGCCGTTTACAATCATTTAAGACAAACATGATTGTGTTTACTTTAATGTCTTGCCAAGACAAGCAATTTCACCTAGAGTAGCTACCAATTCTAAAAATAAAAAAAACCTGGCAACTGTCATCTCTCTAAATCAACAACACCTATTTCAATTACCAACATCACCATCACTTATCACCTATATAAAATCTAAAATCAGAAAAGCATTCATGTATTTTCAAAATTACTCAGATAGGTTAATAAGCCTACACAAAATAAATATTTAAATTCATGTCTAACTACTAAAACCATGCACAACTAACAGTCACAGTAAGCAGCTCAAAAGGTGATCCTAAAAGAACCTGAAAACAGTTTGTAATTCACCACATTTTAATAAACGGCAGGTGTATTGATAACACAGGTTCTCCTTAAGATTTTGTAGTTTCCCCTCATGTTTGTAAAAAATAACACTTGACAAACTCGCAAACCACAAAACACACACAGAAAGACAAACTCGCATCACACTCATATACACGAGTCCATGCGTACAGGCAGAGGTGTAAAACGCCACCCAAACTATAGGGTGGATCCGAGACCTCAAAATACCTCTTTTGTTTACAAAGTGAGAAAATGTGCAAAAAAAACAAACAACAAAAAAAAAAGTACTGTTATTCATGGTATAAACATAATGTGAGATCACCTTATATAGAGGTGCATATTACAGGGGGAAGAAAAATCAAATCAGTGTTGAAATAAAACGACATTCAGCAACACACTGTACACATGTTTATTTCATCTCACTCCTGTAATATATGCAACTAGATCTCGTCTAAACCTGCTGTAGTTTAGCTGTCTTCCCACTCAGTAAAAAAAAAAAAAGAAAAAAAAAAGATAAATATAGACTGGATTTAAATGTACAGTTCAGACAGCACCAGCAATAAGGCTCATTTGCATAAATACAAATGTTGCAGAAAGGTCTATTGCAGTGTGAACAGCTTTTAAGGCTCATAAGATTACAGGATTTTCAAACCCCTGTGTTCGATTTTCAAAATGTAAGGGACTTTTTTCCCCCACTCTCTTTATTCCAGTGGTCACAAAACACTTAAGATTCACTGAATTATTGTGACATTTTGTAATTCCAAATATTTATGGCTGTATATATTAGCAACAGACAGCAAATGTAACTGTAAATGTCATGTGTACTCATCTTTATCATTGCAAAATTGGACAGGAAACCTACCATAACGTTGGAAACTAAAAATCTTAACTGTTCACCAAACAACAACTGAGTAAAGAGAAAGTTTACAGTTTAGTAAAAAAAAAAAGAAAAAAAAGAAGAAAAGTCCACTTGCAAAGAGAACTAGGTTCTTTCTTTGTCATTAAAAAGTTCACACGTAAATAAATAAATAAATAGAACAAAGTAAAAAACTTTAAAAATATGTTACACTGATATGATTGTAGACTCCAGTCAAACAGTATCAGTAGAATAAAAGCAGTTTTATTTCACATGGAGCAGGTCGCTGCATGGGGGCCGCCATCTTGAGATCACATGACCAGCCAAATACTGCTTAATCTTTTTTGGATACATTCACTTAGAATAAATAACTCTCCATTACACTGAGCCTCGTTTACAAAACAATCTGCGGTCAAATTCGCTGAATAAACATAATCCTCCGACGCGATCCAGGGTGCCATTAAAAATAAACCATCCACTTGTTCCTGAAAAAAACATCCAACTGCCAGCCTGCATGGAGAGGGTTTTGAGACTCCAGAGACACCAGCAGCTTCAAATACCTGTTTGCTGCTCAACAGTGGCTTTTTTATAACTGACCTTCTAATACAATTCATTTGTTTGACAGAAACTTTCCTTAAGCCTTTACCTGACCGAGTTCTTCTGTGTTTTAAATCACTCACAAATCTTTTGTTAATTCGCTAATCTCTATTCAGTTTTCACAAAATATTAGTCATTTTCGTGCAAGACATTGCACCATATCATGCTTTCCATCTTCAGAAAGATCTTTCTTCCTCCTCATATTGCATGAGAACCGCAAATTGTTTAATAATGTGGAACAACCTCTTTATAGTAAATAGGTTTTCCATTTACCTAAAAAGACCAGGCAAACTACTTAACAAACCTGTCTGAGATTGATACCAGTTATCTAAAAAGATATGAGTAATCAAACAAACAAAAACCACTTTGTTTGAAACATTTTTATCTGAATGTTTATATACTGATATGTCACTTGCATAATAATTTGGAACACTATATATATATAAAATTATAGTAAAATTAGCGGGTGGACAAAGAACTTAATTCCCACCCAATCCTTGATTCCTGCATACACACAGTAACATACTGTATACAAGTCAAGTGCGCTATGAACAAGCTTCTCAAGACACAGAGAACTGAAGTGCCTCCATACACACAAAATCACATTTGGTCTTGGTCAGTCAATGTCTCTACATCACATAATTCATAGCTTTTAGCAGAAGGGCCATAAAACTTCTGTCAAAACAGCAATTTCTTATGTGAAGAATCATACGCACACACATCTGACCCAGTTCCAGTGGGGTGGAGTAGCACATGTGTGAGTGTATGTGTGGAGATTTCTACAGCGGACACTGACGCACTCGGACATTTGGGCGCCGGTCACTCCCTCTGCAAACACACACGCGTGCACACACACACACACTGGCCACACCCTCTGCAAATAAGTGGTGTTTCTGCCCAGACCAACGCCTTGCGAGTGTGCAAACACACATATGTAAGTGGGTCAATAAGGCCGGTACTTTCCTGTAGATGTCTGTCAACATGACCTCCTGCAAAACACCACACCCAACTCACACACACACACACATATATATTACCTAATTAACACGAACATTACTTCATTCAGCACAGACACACACTTGTCAAGACACACCCAAATATACTAAAGAAACACACACATACAACAGCAGCTCTCTTGGCACGCATTTTACTTTAAGGAAGTGTACTCATATTACTGCCCTTACATCAACACACACTTTTCTGTAAATGACAGTATTTAAAATCCGTCCAGTTCCCCAGAATCAGATACTAAAAACCTTTTAAATGAGCACACAAACACAGTCGACATAACTATGGATTAAGTCGATGTACGTCCGATGTAGACATGTGTAAGATGGGGGTGGACCCAAGATTGGGAACCACTGCCATTTTGGGCTCACCAAACCGGGGCCACAATAATGAATCCATTGTTCCAAGTTTGAATATGCAGGAGTGCATATGAGATTTCAGAGCTATGGTGAAGGAGAAGGACATTTTTGGACCTTGTCAGCATCCAAAGAACCCTCACTCACTTTTATTGTATGGAAAAAAGCAGCTTGAAGTGTCATGAGGACCTCTTTAAAAGGGATAGTTCGTCCAAAAATGTTATACATCTTTCATTCATACATACAAAAATAATATATATATCTTTCATTCATACATACAGTACACCCAATAAATAGAGAACATGATAAACGGCAACTCAAATGTGTTTGTTACAAAAGCAAGAACCAATTAAGCTTTTCTGGCACATTAAGTAAGCTCGGTTGAGCTTGTTTACCATATTTGATGCGATCAATGCAAATATGTGAATAAAAGCCTAAATCTGTTCATCATACATTGGTTCACCTAAACATTGGTGTAGCATTTACTTTGAAACAATTTTCCATAACAATTGCTAGTAAATTTTACAAATGACCTTTACATGACATTTTGAAGTAGAAAGACTGAAATAGTATCTTTCACATATCTATCAATCCATCTATCTATAATCTGGATATTTATACTATTTTTACAGTGTATAAAGTGATTTTGCCTCCTCAGACCTGAATACCTGAATTAAACTGATCGATTCATATGGATTCCTTTTCCAATGTTTTAATGTAGGGTGGATATAAAAAGTCTACACACTACTGTTAAAACAGCTGTTTTTGTTCAGCTGTTCAAAGATAATTAACAAAGTTTAATGTAAACATAACAACCTATGCAATGCCCCTTAAACCTTAAAGATAAAAATAAAAAACTTGAAATAACTGCATGAAGCCACGTTCACACTGTTTGATTTTGTCCACGATTTGGCCGTCTAAGAATTTTTTTGTGAATCCTAAAAGATTCCTCGGATCCAAGGCAAAAATCTGAAGTCTTTGATCGTTAGTTTGACATGTTCACCAACAACCGATTAATGACCATTGCGATCAAATTTTATTCTGGAAGTGTCCGAAGATTTGACGCAGTCCTGCAGTGTGGCTTCTCCTATGACAACGTTAAATAAAAAAACAATAGGAGCGCAGGACCTGATGCCACCACTTGCTCACCACACATAGTACTCATTTTTATTTTATTTTTTCAGATTTCTTTTTAAGAGAAGCCATGATCAAAATTAATGCTAGTCTTCTAGCCACCATTTCTAAGAATTTTTTTGTGAATCCTAAAAGATTCCTCGGATCCTAGGCAAAAATCTGAAGTCTTTGATCGTTAGTTTGACATGTTCACCAACAACCGATTAATGACCATTGCGATCAAATTTTATTCTGGAAGTGTCCGAAGATTTGACGCAGTCAAATATATATATTCTAAACCACGTAACTGAACGGGTCACGGATTGAAAAGTCTTATTGCGTATTTAACGGCCTTGCCTTGACTGCCTGACATTAATGACAACCGAGATCGCACAGTGTGACATGGCTTACATTTTCGTACAGTCTGACAAGCAACAGTTGTAAAGGACTATTATAAATCGAACAGCGTGTACCCAGCTTCAATGTTCACACCCTTTTATAAATGGTTATGTGTCTATGTTCAGAATTAATAAATCATCAAGCTCATGTGAAATAGTACACACCAGCCTTCACCTGAAGTGACACTGATTAGCCATGAGCCACAAAGAGCTCATAAAGCATATCATTGTTGAAAGATTGGAAAAAAAAATATTTAAAAAAGCATTAGATGAAGCCTTTTCTGACTAAAAAACAAAACATCCAAGCCCGGCTAAACTTTGCAAAAACATATCCAGTCTCCCCAAACCATTTGGAAAAATTAGACCAAGATTGACCTTTTTGGACAAAATTTTGAAAGTATGTTAGCCGTAAAAACGAGACAGCACCTCCATGGTGAAGCGTAGTGGTAGCAGTCTCATTTTTTGGCTGCTCTTCTTCAGCTGGAAATGGGGCTTTAGTGAAGGTAATCACTTTCAGCATGACAATGATCCAAAACACACATCTAAATCAACAAAAGAATGGCTTCCGCAAAGAAAGAATAATGTTTTGGCATGGCCCAGCCAGAGCCCAGACCTGAATCCTATAGAAAATCTGTGGGGGGGACCTGAAGCGGACCGTGCACAAGAAATGATCTCGCAATTTAACAGATATGGAAAAAAAAATATGTGCAAAGAAGATTGGGAAAATATTCCCAACTCAAGATGTGCCAAGCTGATAGGCTCCTATCCAAACAAACTGAGTGCTATAATACAAGCAAAGGGTGCGTCAATAAAGTAGTAGTTCAGGCGTGTGCATCCTTATGCAGTTACTTATTCCAATTTTTTTTAATTTTTTTTTTATGTGTCACTCTGAAATGGTATTGCATAGATTATAATTGTTACAATAAACATGCAAATGTTCTGAAATGATTTATCTGGTATGATTTATCTCATCTAATATTATTTAACTTGTAATAATTAATTTGAACTGCCTAAAATGTATACATGAAGTTAGTGTATACTAACTTCTATACTAACTGTGTGATTTGTATATGTACATTTCTGAAATACATTACTTGGTCACAGTCACCTCTGATAACAGATTACTCTAAATTATAATGTAGACGCATGCATTTTCTGTAAAGCTGCTTTGAAATAGTATGTATTGTGAAAAGTGCAATACAAATGTAATTTTTGTTTACATTTTTTTTACATCACAAAAATCAGCTGTTTTCACAGGGGTGTGTAGATTTTTTATATCCACTTTACTTGTTAATTACATACACTTTTAAAAGATGGACAAAAATGATGAGAGAATATTAAATAGCTTTATTTTTGTTCCAAAGATGAACAAAAGTCTTATGGCTTTGGAACAATATGAAGGTGAGTAAATGATGACAGAATTTTGTATTTGGATAAGCTATTTCTTTAAGGGCGTTTTCACACCTTTAGATCGTTTGTTTTGTTCAGAAACGGAGACTTAATTCATTACAATGTTTCATTTTCACAAGGCAACCTTTCAAAGCATACCAAAATGTGTCCACGCAAGTCACATGCAAGAACAAGTGTCCTCTTATTGGTCAGAGTTTCCTCTGCGTCATCCAGCAAGATGATTGACGACAAGTTTGCTCTACAAGCTTATTGTGGCTTTATTTGTAACTCTCAAGACACACGCAAACACTATACAAATGTAGCTGTCATTCTCGCCTTTAAATTACATAATACATTTGTATTAATACTGCAGAAAATTCAAACGCGCTCTCTCTTGATCTCCCAGCGCTGTCTAGAGGTCAAGAAGACACAGGCAAACACTACACTGAATATTTATATATATATTTTAAGTATTAATTTTGTAGTGGTGTGTTTGTTGTTTTGAATGAGGTGATTATTGTTATTGCTTTGTCTAGTTAATAGTTTTGTGTTATCTAATTTGTGTGTATTAGGACCTCCTTGAAAACGAGATGATGCATCTCAAGGGGTTTATTCTGAAGAAAACTTTTGTTACTACTATTACACGAATGTTATAATGCAGCAGGAGCAGGACTCAAGGCTTCATTGGGACAGCATTCTCGCACGGAGAAGTGCAATTACACAACATTTTAAGATGAAGAGGTGCTCTTTTGGTTTTCAACTGTGGTAACTAATGTGCTCACTCACAGAATCAGACACTACTGCTATTTATATAGCACATTTCCCATTATGAATTATAATACTATTTGGTTCATTGGTCCGTTGGGTCGGACTGCTTTCACACTTCAAGCGAACCGTCCCAGTGTTCATTTGCAATCCGTCCGAGACCACCTCGTTCAGGCGTTTTTGGAGCGATTGTTTTGGTGCGGATCCGAGCATGATTGCCTTGTTCACATGCCTAAATGACCCGAACCAAGGGAGAAAACGCACTAGTTTCCGAAACAAACACTCTGGTGTAAAAGCACCCTAAGATATCCCCATTAAGTTCTACACTGATGGCCATTCAAACAGATGGGTCATTTTGCACAGAAATAACACACTTGGCCTTTTTTAGCAAAAGCACTGGGTTTTAACAACTGTTAAACCCGTGGTTTACATCACCATAACTTGCAGGCATTTAATGTTTTGGGCCTAAGATGAACAGCAACAGTGTTTAATGATCGTTTCTCTCATTCACACTCACACAGACCTGAGGGGTGTTTTGACATCCGTATCAACATTTACTGTGAAGTACTGCCAAGTGTAACGAGCTACCAACTTCATAATAGCAGACTCGATACGCTGTTTTGGCAGTTAAAGAATGACAAAACAGGTCAAGAAAAGAAGAAAAGCGAGACACTGACAGAGTCATGTCTGAGTGGGGGGGAAATTAACAGAGTCATAATCAATGTAATTCTGTTTCTCTGCCAAAAGAAACATCAAGTCCAAGAAGGCTGTCAGCTGTCAAACTCACCCAATGAGTTCTTTATCGAGTCGTTAAGAGCAAGAGTGCCACCTGGAGGACACCTACTGTAACCGCAGCATGTAGAGGCCCTTAATGCACTGTACACTGTTAAGTGTAGTTGATATAGGTGATGTTTTGTATTGATGTAACCTACATGATGTACAGAAGTAGGGTATTACCTTTGGTGTCTGAGCCCTTCTGTGGTGTGGCGACTCTTAAGAAAATCTGTTGTCTCCAGGAGTGTCTCCGGCTACGTAATGGACTGTCATCCCCAACAACACACACCGCACCAGGACTGGACAGGGCTGCCACGTCACTACACACACACATAGAAATACATAAGCATAGGCATTCGTTCACAAATATACACAAACACTGACAGACAGCAGTAAAAGGGAGTCACAGACTTCTGTCAGAGTAGACACAGCATATTTAATTTGATACGAAAGCCCCCTTCACAAGACCAGTCATAGGCATTTTGAGCAATTTTGTAATTCTTGTCTTTAAAAAAAAAACTATATACATTAACAAAAACTTAGTTGCAGAACAAGTACTCGATTAGTTGATTTCCTGTGCACATCCTGATTTATTATAAGAAAATGTATTCACTCCCATGAGTCTTTATTCACGTCTGCCTCTGTGGCAGATGCTGAAAAAGAAGAGAGATGGAAGACAGAAAAATGGAAAGATGGATTGGCAGAATGTGAAAAAGAAACAGAATACCTCTTCCTCTGAGAGTCACAGGTATCATCACTCTCCACTACAGGGGCCAGAAATTTGAGGAAGTTTGGAACAGAGGAGGAGGAGTGTAATCTCGCTCTAAAGCCACTCAGCCCTGATGGACTGAGAGATAGAGCGTGAGAAAGAGAGAGAGAGGCCACAGAGTAAAGGAGTGAGACAGAGAGTCACTGAAACCAGGACAAAAGCGAACTCTAGCATGCACTTGTTGGAGCAGAATTGAGAACACAGTGGGGTGATTTCACATTTGTGCTTAATGTGTGGGAAAAACCCTGTGGTTTATTCATATAATAATTAATTAATTATTATAATAATATAATATACTTCTGTAATAATGCTGAAAATTGTTATTGTTAACTACAACTAAAAACTGTGTTCGATAATTAAAATAAAGTTGAAATAAAATAAAATTAATATTATATGAGAAACTTAAATGAGAAATTCTGCTATGGCAACTAAATGAAATGAGTTTAAATAAATTAAAGCTAAAAAGAAAGCTAAAAAAACAAATAGTAATAAAAATACACACAAAATTACAAAAAGGAAAAAAAAGTGCAAAATAAATATAAAAGCAAAATACAAAATAGCAATAAATACTATAAAAGTATATAAATAATACTAAAATAAGGCTGTAATAATACTGTTTTTGAATTAAAAATTATATTCCCAGTACTGGGCTTTGATTTCATTCACCAGGAATTTGTGTGTTTTAATTTTATGTTTAGACAAAATAGAATCACATTTTAATTTTGGCCATTTATCGGTTATTGGCCATAACATGAAAATAATAAATGATTTATCGATGCAAGCCTAATCTTTTTAAGAAAGTTTATAAAGACAAACATAAACTGATCAAATATTGAAAGTACACTAAATAAGGGGTCATTTTTTCATTGTGTTGACTTTGAGCCATTTAAATTGATGGGCAAACCTTGCTCTATGCACCAGATTCAGAAACAACAGCATTTTTTTGCCTGACGCAATAATTGGCCAAAGAAAACTGACAGTATTTTATTTGTTTTATTTATATTGATCGAGGCTGCAGTACTGACGTAGAAGAGAGGACTAACAGGCCACATCATGGTAGTCTCCTGCGTCCTCAATAACTCAGCACTCAAAACCAGCCTGTTAGTGCATTTCATTTTGAGTGAAATTCCCCATTGTGCTTTCACAAACTTTTACACAAAAAGAACAGAAAATTCAGAGAAAGACAATTTTATGGGGAAAAAAGTTTGTGAATGACAGTAGAGATGACACAGACACACACACACACACACACACACACACACACACACACACACACACACACCTCACCTCCGCTTGAGGGGCCGGGTGGAAAGATCATGAACAAAAGTATGAGGCCTCAACGGCCGTTGACAAACGGGAGAGGAAGAAGCCGGAGGGGAGGAAGGACTGATGAAAATACAGAAAGGATGGAAAAGATAAAGGAATACAGAAGCAGAGAAGCACAGAGTGAAAAAAGTGGCGCACAGTGAACTGAATTCACATTACAGACTAAGAAATGTGATGTAAAAATAGGAAACTTCCACACACCCCCCTCCAAAAATACCACCCACAGTAATTGATTGACAAAAGTCTGTCACTGTGATGAACAAACAAACAGACTTTGAATTTAACAAATGTTGTACATACCTGTACATTTAAAAAAAATCAAATATTCAACTTTTAATTCTGTTTGAATTATGTCACAGATTGGATGCACAACTAGAAAACACAACTTAAAGTTGGCTGGGATAAAGTCTATGCTTCATTTAAAAAAATATCATAATATCGATCACTCTTTCGGTTTGCAATGTTTTTTTGTTTTTTTTTGGTCCTGTTTACACTTGGTCACCATGCATTTTTACCGATTGAATAGCCATCCGTTTTGTTAAATCTCTTCCATTTACACTTGAACACATAAATGTGTCTCCGCACAACAAACATAAATCCGATCTTCAATTCCTGCAGTATATGCGAATTTCGACGATGCAAGTTCACGTCAACGAAAGCAACAAATATGTGCTTTCATTTATTTATCATCAGCTAATTTCAAGATCAAAGACCGCAATACGAGAGAAAGCTGCATCAGCACTGGTAAGATAATTTAGTCTCACTACTTTTACGTTTGTTTGTTGAGCTCCAGGACACAACGCTGAACTTTCATTTTCATTTGCGGCAGTTTGTGCGTCGGCTTGCTGAAGAGAGTCCAATTCTTCTCACTATTAACTAGTTGCTTATTAGCATGCTGATTACTAGGATATTGGCCGTTTATTAGTACTTATAAAGCACATATTAATGCCTTATTCTGAATGACCATATTCTACATCCCTAATCCTTCCCAATACCTAAACATAACAACTACCTTACTAACTATTAATAAGTAGTAATTAGGATTTTATTGAGGCACAAGTTATAGGTAATAGTGAGAATTGGACCCTAAACTAAAGTGTGACCGAGATAGGCTACTCATCTGCAGCGGGTCATATTGCTGTAGAGCTGTCATACGTGACTACTAAGAGCCGATAGCCTATAACACGCTCTCACACGTTTAATTTTTTTAATAATTTTGGGAGGAGTAAAATTTACATATGTGGCATCAATAACCAGATGCATTTACACTTGTCCAGTTTCGTCTGGAATGCGTATAAAACCACCTCCTAAAATTGTTTGAGTGATCAGATTTAAATCCGTCTCGAACGCGTTTTAGGGGGCATTTACACCTGGTCTTTTTACGAAGAGACCAGGTGTAAACAGGCCTACTGATGACAGTCTATTCATTCCCGAAGGGAACTTTTGTCTGTATGGTGATTAGATTTACTGTTTGTGCTGCCGCCTTGACCAAAGAGTACAGAATGACGCATCAAGTGTGTGACACCAGTGATTTGTCATGGCGCTCGGAATAGAGTAAAATAATAGCAAGTTAAAAAGCATGGTATAATACAAACTTTTTAATGAAAAAAATCAGCTCTGCATTAACACTAGCAGCTGTTCTTCCACATGAATCACTGCCTATTCCCCTCATTAAAGTTCAACGGGCAATATTGTCAGATATCAACAGCATAAAATAAGCAATCCCCCAAACCAACTGTCTCACTTGCTCTGGTGTGGGGAGTCTGTGCTGACGGAGTAGTGTCGGACCAGTTTGGGCTTGGTGGCGGCAGTTGGTTGTAGAGGGGGGAGACTTGGCTCAGAGGACGACAGCATGGGAGAGTGACTAATCGTGCTTGCGCGTCTCCTGAAACCCTGCGGCGGGCTCTCAGGATCCTCCTGACATCTCGCTGAGCTTTCTAGATGCTTCAGATCCCCTGTGGAATTGTGAGAGCGGAGTGGACTGGAGGTTAGGAGAGAGCAGAGGGGCTCCTCCGGTGATGTTTCCTTAAAAAACAAAATAGAAAATGTCAACAACTCTAATGGAATAAATCATTCTTGAAACAAAAAAGCTTGTAAAGACGATTTTTTAAAGGCAGTAAGTTCATGTAAGTGATTATAACTGTTAGAGGAAAAGACATCTTATATGACAGATACATCTTGCTCTAAAATCACTGAAATACAAAGTAAATAGCTAACAGCAATATGATTTATAAGTGATAATAATCACAATAAGCATTATTATTTATTAGCGTAATAAATAATGCTTATTGTGATTATTAACACTTATAAATCATATTGCTGTTGATACCATTATATAAAAGCATTAAGTTCATTGAGATTACCATGGATAAAGGGATAGTCCACCTAAAAATTTAAATTCTGTCATAATTTACTCACCCTCAAAACTGTATGCATTTTTTTTTTCTGCTGGACACAAAAGATGATATTTTTGTCTATGCAATGGAGGTCAACGGGAAACAAAACTGTTAAGTTACCAACATACTTCAAAATATCTTCTCTTGTATTCCAGAGAAGAACTAAAGTCATGCAGGTGTGGAACGACACGAGGGTGAGTAAATTATGACAGAATTTATGTTTTTGGGTTAACTATCCCTTAAAGTATGGACTAATAAGGTGCTGACCATAAAATAATCTGAATAATAGACTAAAAGGTCATTTTATCCTACACATTTTGCACTACCATTCACAAGTATTATAAAATAATTATATAATTTTATTCAAAAGATTCATTAAATTGATCAAAAATGAAAGTAAAGCCATTTATTATGTTACAAAGGTTTTCTACTTCAAATAATGCTGTTATTTTTAACTTTGTTCAGCAAAGAATCCTGAATTTTTTTTTACACTTACGACAAAAATATTAGCATAGTAGAATGATTCCTGAAGGATCATGTGACACTGAGCACGTTTACATGCACACCAGTACGCTAATAATTCACAAAAATCAGCTTATTTAAATCCTTATTTAAAACCTGTAGTCGGGGTTTACATGCAAACCAATAAGCCGACAACGCAAGTAAACCACTTTTAAAAGACTTTATAAATAAATCCGATAATTTCCCGGCAGTGATGTCAAACCGTCATAATATGCATATCTGACCCTGAGTATTTCATTTGTTATGTCAGTTGTGGTGTTAAATAAAGCATTAAAAACCGAAGAAGAGTATTAGCTACAACATGTCAGCGACTCATATATTATCCTCTCATGCAGTTACAGATGCAGCATTTTGACTGAACCACTTCTTCTGCTGCATGAGATGAGAGCACTTTTATAATTTTTTGGGTCAACAAAGAATCTGAGCTTGCGATATATTTCTTCCTCTCTTACTGCAAAACGCTTGTTCTGCCTGGATGTGCTTAAATCCACAGTAAGGACGCATTCCTGTCCTGTCAAATATCACACATGTGCACTTCAATAAGGCCATCCTTAAAAATATTCTTGTTTGCC
This sequence comes from Leuciscus idus, assembly GCA_021554675.1. Lineage (NCBI taxonomy): Eukaryota > Metazoa > Chordata > Actinopteri > Cypriniformes > Leuciscidae > Leuciscus > Leuciscus idus. The sequence continues at coordinate 42,203,597 of CM038623.1, read as the reverse complement.
GTAACCCGACCGACCCTGTCAATTTAGGACCGACCCAATTAATTATTTTTTTCCCCTTTTAGTCCGACCGACTTGCAGGTTGTAAACTTGCGTTAAGACCGACGGATTTTTTTTTTTTTACTCTTCAAACAACTAATACAAATGCAATAAAATGATATTAATTACATTTTAGCAAGTATTGTGAATATAAATTGCCCATAGGCCTACATACAAGCATAGGCTACGCTCTTTCTTTTAAATAAAAATGGTAATGCTACCACATCTTTACATTACTATTGGGCAATTCCAGCGTTATGGACGTGACATTTGCAGTCAAAACTTGAAATATAAATATCAGAAAATGTGTTTAATACTAATATATTGAAACGTCTGTTTATCCATACTCCCTAAGGCAGCTATTCCCAAACTGTGGTCCGCGGACCACTAGTGGTCCGTGAGGGTACTGCAGGTGGTCCATGGAAAGGCAAAATAAAATATAAAATAAATGTTTTTTTTACCTTAATTTTACCAGGAAATTCCCATAAAAATAATATGTAGGCCTATATTGATATAACATTTTAATTAAATTGTCAAGTTATTGTGTGATTACTAAAATAGCCTAGTGGTGTTCGGCCTTGACATTCAAGTTCAGTGCCGTTAGAACCACAACATTGGTTCGGTGGATAGCAACAGGTTCTCTGAAGAGAAAAGGGCAGAGGCAAATATGTTCTCATTATCACATCACACGCATAGCCTTTAATGGTGCGTTCACACCGGACGAAATTTCGCTTCAAACTTTTGTTTTTACGCGCGTCAATTTCGCTCTCGACGCGCGAATTGATACAAAGTGGTCAAGCGTATCACTAGACACGGTAGGCGCGAATTTGACATATGATCCCTTTTTGAATTTGACGCGCTATTCGCGTCCGGTGTGAACGCACAGTTAGGCATAGGCAGTAACGAAATGTTTATAAATGGAATGAATAAGGCCTGTTATTATTTTAATTTCCAGTTAGTTTCTTGATCTCGCGTTTCTGAAATGTTTTCCAGATGTGCTGTTAAGTGGACAAACTCAAGCCTAGGTACTTTTTGAGGACTTGTAAAACTAAAACTCTGAAGATTAATAATCCCCTAAAATCGCCAAAGGTTTTGAAATGTTGACTATATTCCAGTGTTCTGTATAGATTTCATACTCCATTGCTATGGAAATAAGCCTGTTGTTCAAATGAACCTGATTATGCCCTCGGGCGCTTGAGTAAATAAATAAATTAAATATGTGGCAGCCGTTGTGTGCAGTAAACTTTCTTTTAACAAGCCTGTTGTACTGATGTGATGACCAATGATAGTTTTAGTAAGCCTATTTAGAGGTGCAGATTAATTCAGGTAGGACTCTGTGTACTGTGTAGACATATTTTATTATGTGTATTATGAGGTGGTCCGCGAAAATTCTTGATTACAAATAGTGGTCCACACACACAAAAAGTTTGAAAACCCCTGCCCTAAGGAGTCCAGACGTTAGAAAAATATCAGTATACACATGCGTTTTATATTTAATATGAGGGAAATACACTTGCGTTACGGTCCGGACGTGACACAAAAAATCTTTAACTTTTAGGTGGTAAAATATGTTTTAGTAATTCTATGAATTACACTGCGCAAACCAAAAGTAATAGCCTATACCCACCGGATGAAGAAGGGCTGGCTCTCCACAGAACATAAGCTAATATGTGTTCGCATTTATGAGGAAGAAACAATGTTACCGACGTGAACGCTCTGAAAGCGGCACTAGGCTACAATTAAAACTGTCACATGAGATTTCAAACAGGCATTTAAAATACCAAATATTAAGGATTGGCATACCAAGCAAAATAATATTCGATGATTGATCGAAAATCGTATCTCTCCCCCCACATGCTCACCGGCAAGACGCTCCGACATAAAATTTCTCTGTACTGTAGGCTAATAGGCGTTGTAGCCAAGTCATTAAAAAACGATTTAGTTTCATATTCATGTTTAAATAAAATATATATATATATATATATATACGCCAGAGAGAAATGCACATTTCACGGATTACATAAGCAGAGAACAGTCTGTTTTCTTTCGTTTGAATTGTTTTGTTTAAAAGTACACATTTCATGCTTTTTATATACACTGCTCAAAAAAATTAAGGGAACACTTTTTAATCAGAGAATATCATCAAGTCAGTTAAACTCCTGGGATATTGATCTGGTCAGTTAAGTAACAGAGGGGGTTGGTAATCAGTTTCAGCTGCTTTAGTGTTAATGACATTAACAGCAGGTCCACTAGATGGGCAACAGTGAGACAACCCCCAAAACAGGAATGGTTTTACAGGTGGAGGCCACTGAAATTTTTTTTCCTACTCATCTTTTCGGACTGTTTTTCACCAGTTTTGCATTTGGCTAGGGTCAGTGTCACTACTGGTAGCATGAGGCGATACCTGGACCCTACAGAGGTTGCGCAGGCAGTCCAGCTCCTTCAGGATGGCTCATCAATACGTGCCATTGCCAGAAGGTTTGCTGTGTCTCCCAGCACAGTCTCAAGAGCATGGAGGAGATTCCAGGAAGACAGACAGCTACTCTAGGAGAGCTGGACAGGGCCGTAGAAGGTCCTTAACCCATCAGCAGGACCGGTATCTGCTCCTTTGTGCGAGGAGGAACATGATGAGCACTGCCAGAGCCCTACAAAATGACCTCCAGCAGGCCACTGGTGTGAATGTCTCTGACCAAACAATCAGAAACAGACTTCATGAGGGTGGCCTGAGGGCCCGACGTCCTCTAGTGGGCCCCGTGCTCACTGCCCAGCACCAGAGAGCTCGATTGGCATTTCCCATTGAACACCAGAATTGGCAGGTCCGCCACTGGTGCCCTGTGGTTTTCACAAATGAGAGCAGGTTCACCCTGAGCACGTGACAGACAGGAAAGGGTCTGGAGAAGCCGTGGAGAATGTTATGCTGCCTGTAACATCGTTCAGCATGACCGGTTTGGTGGTGGGTCAGTGATGGTCTGGGGAGGCATATCCATGGAGGGATGCATAGACCTCTGCAGGCTAGACAATGGCACCCAGACTGCCATTAGGTATCGGGATGAAATCCTTGGATCCATTGTCAGACCCTATGCTGGTGCAGTGGGTCCTGGGTTCCTCCTGGTGCACAACAATGCCCGGCCTCATGTGGCGAGAGCATGCAGGCAGTTCCTGGAGGATGAAGGAATGATACCATTGAAGGGCCACCACGCTCGCCTGACCTACATCCAATAGAACACCTCTGGGACATTGTGTTTCGGTCCATCTAACATCACCTGGTTGCACCTCAGACTGTCCAGGAGCTCAGTGATGCGCTGGTCCAGATCTGGGAGGAAATACCCCAGGACACCATCCGTCGTCTCATTAGGAGCATGCCCCGACGTTGTCAGGCATGCATACAAGCACGTGGGGGCCATACAAACTACTGAGTACCATTTTGAGTTGCTGCAATGAAATTTCAGCAAAATTGACAAGCCTGCTACATCATTTTTTCACTTAGATTTCCGGGGTGTCTTTGAATTCAATCCTCTGTAGGTTGATCATTTTCATTTCCATCAAACGATGTGGCATCCTTTCGTTCATAACACATTACCCAGTCCATATTAGTATAGATATCCAGCATGACATTTTTCCCCATTGAGATCTGATGTGTTTTCAAAGTGTTCCTTTAATTTTTTTGAGCAGTGTATATATATATATATATATACGCCAGAGAGAAATGCACATTTCACGGATTACATAAGCAGAGAACAGTCTGTTTTCTTTCGTTTGAATTGTTTTGTTTAAAAGTACACATTTCATGCTTTTTATATATATATATATATATATATATATATATATATATATATATATATAAAAAGCATGAAATGTGTACTTTTAAACAAAACAATTCAAACGAAAGAAAACAGACTGTTCTCTGCTTATGTAATCCGTGAAATGTGCATTTCTCTCTGGCGCGTTCACTAGGCTACTGCGAAGATCACGAGTCAGCATCGTCAACTTCATCTTTGACACAGAAAACACTTGTTTATTAATAAACAATTGAAATGTCTCCTTGATATATTTGACACACTAATAATTATTACCTTTGCCGGTTCTTTGTGACAGCTTTTAGGTGCGTTATTGGCAGCGCCCTTACACATGAACGCGTCACCAGCGCTCAATAGGCCTAGTTAAAAATTCTTTGGTGTTCAGTTTATTCAGGTTTTCTAATTATTTAATATATGTATACATTAATATATGTATTTTATTTTTATTTTTTTATCAAAATCTCTCTTTTTTTTCTCTTGACACCTCTTAAACTTGGCACGAAGTTCTGGAAAACTGTCAGTGAAGTCCTGATATGAAAATTTGTTTAAATTCATACCTACGTAATACCAGTGACCAAAATGTTACTTTTTTTTAAACATTGAATCTTGAAAAAAAATATATAGACCAACCTACCGACCCTTTTTTTTTTTTGTGGCTGTTACGGCAAACCAAAATATTTTTAAGGATGGCCTAAGCAGACAGAAAGCAGGTTAATGTGTTTAAATGCTGGGCGAAATCGGCAAAAATCTAGCTGTGACTATCAGTTTACGGTTTATTAAACCGTATATGACCGTACCCCAATAAAGGAAAATGGGTTAACACGTTTACATGATCACGTGTATTGTCGGCTTTTTAAGCATAATGGGTTTAAAACGTGCATGTAAACGCACTCACTAAAGACTGGAGTTATGATGCTGAAAATGCAGCTTTTTCATCACATGAATAAATTACATTTTGAAATGTATTAAAATAGAAAAGTTATTTAAAATTGTAATAATATTTCACAATGTTACTGTTTTACTGTAGTTTTTTCATAGATGCAAGTCATGAAACAAGGATTGCAAATTTGATCCATTTCTGCTCTTTTGCAAAGTAAATGGCCAAATATTAGTATATTTCACCTCAACAAAATCATCCCAAATTTATTGTGAATATTCAAAATATTGTCCAGTCCTAAATGACAATGTGCCAGAAAATATATTGATGATGTGAGCGTTGTGCAGACCTGATATGTGCCGTTCAGTGTGGTGGAGCTGGAGGAGTTGCTCTCTCCTTCACTGTTCTCCCTCGGGGATTTGGACTTACTGCTGCCCTATTACATGGAGACATCAAATATTCCATAAATTATGTTTATATAGATAAACAGCATCATAGTTATGAAGTTATTTTTGTTCATTTGGACTTACAGTATTGACCCTGCAGCCCATATCGTGCTACACATACAAGGCCTGCATTATTTGAATGTTAGATGCACAAAAAATGTAAAGGGAGCCAAAATGTTCAAAATGCATAAAATGTTTGCATACCTTCCAGATCCCCTCCAGTGATTCGGTGAGAGACCTTTTGGCTCTAGTCTTGAACTCCTCCAGACGAACACGACTGGAACTCGTGCTGCTTTCAGCATTCACAGCAAGCTCCTGAGAAGTCAAACACATGTATGTATAACATGTATACAGTATTGTATACGAACAGGCATCCACACCCAATACTCCAAGATCCCAGCTGTAATATTCAAGTTTGTAACAGACTAACAAAATGGAAACATTCATATGTCCATAAGGTGTACCTTTTTTGTTTGTCCGTTGTGTGTGTGTGTCTTTTGTCTGTCCTCATACAGTCGTCTAAGAAATGACACAACCAACTCATTCTCTTCCTGATCTGACTTAGGCCTGGCTTTCTGTTCAAACACACAAACAAAGATTTTATTTCTCCAAACTTCCACAAGGTGGCATCAGCGGCCTTACAAAACACACTCACGGTTAGTGGGAAACGTGAACAACAGAGAGCAGAAGGAATTTACTCCGAAAATTACTCATTACACTATTTACACAAAAGCTCAAATTTCAATTAGTCAACGAGCATTTTAAGGTGATCAAAACTTTTAAAGATATATAAAAGTTATGTGAAAACTGGGGTATATTTAAATCAATTATATTATAATCAATATTGCAAAGACAACTTTCTGTTTGTTGCACCCTTAAAGCTGATATTACATTTTAAACAATCATCAAGAAAAAAAAGAAAAACAGTTGACGCTCTGAGGATATCTGTCATTCATCAGGTTGATAAATGTTCAGTCGTTCAGGTTGACTATGGTTTCAGGATGCTAGACTAGTGGACAAACTGGTTTAATTTATACCAGTCACACCCTCTGAACAGAAAAGCACACATTCCTTGAATGCCACACTTAAAGGATTTGGCACACACTGGTAATCCAGGGAACCGGGGAGCTAAAGCGTATTTGTGTAACGTGTTATAGCGGTTTTAAAATTGAAATAACTCACCATGGTGCTCTCAAACACAGCTGCCTGCTCCTGATTATCCAGACCTGCCAAATGCTTCTGCAGTTCCAGCTTAGCTTTGGATGGATGTAGACCTGCACATAAATACAGTGTCATGCCAAGCACAAAGTATGCACTGCAGCAGCCCGCAGAACTCTGAAATGAAATCTGGGAACTAAAAATCTGTTGTAACCTTCTAATTCATGTTCTGAATAAACAATTTATCAATTCTGCCATCCTTATGGTTAAGGTGGGGTGTTTATAATGAATAATTCACAAACGTAAAAATTCTGTCATAATTAACTCAAATTTAATTCCAAACTGGTATGATTTTCTTTCTTCAATGGAGCACAAAAGGGAATACTGTATTTCAAAATATATATATTTAAAAAAAAAAAATACTTGCCTGCTATTTCCATAAAATGAAAGCATATAGTAGTGACCAAGCGCCAAAAAGCCTCATAAGTAATACTATAAAGATACTATATACAGATTTATATGATTTTTTTTAATTGAAAGAAATTCAGCAAGGACACAATCAAATGATCAAAAATGACAGTAAAGACCTACACATTGTTGCTTTCTTCTATTCATAAAAGAAATCACCATTTCCACAAAATATAAAGCAGCACAACTGTTATGAAAACTGATAAGATAATTGAGCAGCAAATCAGCATATTAAAATGATTTCTTCAGGACCGTGTGACACTGAAGACTGGAGCAATAATGCTGAAAATTCAGCTTTTCATCACAGGAATAAATTACATTTAAAAATATAGAAAAAAATTGAAACCAGTTCATTTTAAGTCATAATTTAAAATATTACTGTTTAACTGTATTTTTGATCACATCAATGCAGACTTAGTGAGCATAAAAGCCTTTTTGACCCCAAACCTTTGAACAATAGTGTGTTTTCAATGTATGGAAATTCTTTCAAAATATCTCTTTTTATGATCCAAAGGAAAAAAAGAAGTGCTTGGTAGAATTTTACTGTTTGGATGAACTATCCCTTTAGAGTACAGGAAACAATAAATCTGCCCCAAATAAATATGAGAGTGTGCACTAGTACATTTGTTACTCTGGGCCTTTGACAGGTGCAAAACATGAAGAGATACAAAAAGAAAGAGAAATGGGCTGATACAGAGATAAAACATGATAGACTTGAGTGATATGACAAACAGTAGATATCTCACCCTCTATTCTGTCACACAGTTTGTGCAGCTGCTGCAGGGGACAGCTGTCACACTGCTGACTCTGGGTCCTACTGTTCTGCTGAAGGGCGGCCACAGAGAACGCCTGCTTCAAAGTTAACATGATCTCATCCACCTGAACATGAAAGAGTGACATTCACACAGAGCAGCTTTGAGCATCTAACTTGACAGTTTAAAAAACAATAACTGCATCCTGTGGAAATATTCTGACTATTTATAGGTATAAATCTCATGAAGGGATTGAAATAATTCATTGACATTTGCAACATGTCATTTCCATTTGCCTAAACAAGTAGACCTTGTACTCAATCCTGAGTGAGACAGGAAGCCAGTGAAGTGATTTGAGAATGGGGGTGATATGGTCGTATTTGCGCACCCTCATCAGGATCCTAGCAGTGCTGTTCTGAATGTACTGCAGCTTCTTAAGGCTTTTGTCAGGGATCCCGATGAGGAGCGCATTGCAGTAGTCCAGTCTGGAAGATACAAAGGCATGGACGAGCTTTTCCACATCTGCAAGAGTAAGTGTAGGACGAAGTTTGGTAGAATAAGGAGGTCTTACTCAGATGTATATCAAAGTTCAGATGAGAATCCATTTTAACACCCAGGTTGGTGAGTGATGTTAAAAGTGGAATATCCTGGCCAGAGAAATGAATGCCGGGAATGTCAGATGTCGGACCTGATGTGGGGTACCGACTTGAATAACTTCTTTGAGCAAGACATTTTGCTTCATCCACGTCTTTATCTCCTCCAGGCAGGTGGTCATAGTGGATGATGCAGCAGAGGGGGTTGAGTTTGTCCTGAGATAGAGTTGAGTGTCATCAGCATAGCAGTGAAATGAAATTCAATGCCAGCTGATGACACTGCCAATGGGGAGCATATAGAGGATGAACAGGGTGGGGCCGAACACCGAGCCCTGAGCGACACCACAGGTGACGTTGTGTGTCAAGGATTTAACCTCTCCCAAGGCAACATGCTCAGTTCTCCCAGTGAGGTAGGATGAAAACCAGTTATAAACAGAGTCAGATAGACCGATAGTGGAGTGTCGACGATGGAGGAGAATGTTATGATCCACAGTGTCAAACGCTGCAGTCAAGTCCGGAAGGATGAGAAGAGATGGGGAGCCAGCGTCTGCTGTCATCAGCAGGTAATTTCTGACCCTGACCAGAGCTGTTTCCGTGCAGTGGCCAAAGCGGAAACCAGACTGGAATTTCTCAAACAAATTGTTTTGTTTTAAATGGACCTGAAGCTGTGCAGCAACTATTTTTTCCAGAACTTTGGAAATGAAAGGAAGGTTGGAGATGGGCCTGTAGTTGGCAAAAACGTCTGGGTCTAAGGTGGGTTTTTTGAGAAGTAGTCTGATGACAGCAGTTTTCAGTGTAGCTGGAACATGACCAGTCTGGAGGGAGTGGTTGATGACCTTAATAATCATGGGACTTATGAACAGAGGTTAGATTTGACCAAGGCTGTGGGAAAAGGGTCCAGGGCAAAGGTTTCATCTTGCTGATGATGTCCTCAACCTCTCGTTGTGAGATGTCAGAAAAACAACAGAACGGTTGGAAGGTCCCAGGATGTGGATCAACAGTCGGGACAGGTAAGGCAGAGGAGCTAGAAAGGAGAGAGCGGAGGGAGTCTACTTTTTGTCTGAAAAAAAGTGATACAATTATTGCACCTCTCTTCTGTGGGCTTCTGAATAAAAGGTTTGCGGTTTAAGGATGTGATTTATAGTGGAGAAAAGTTGTTTGGAATTTTTTTAGAGTAGAACTATGATCGTGCATCTCTCCAGGACTTTGCATAGGCCTTCTGATGTTCTCTAGAAGCTTGTTCTCAGACACCGCTCAAGGACACGCCCAGCTATCGCCCATCTTCCACAGTTCACAGGTGTAAGGGACTGAGAGCAAAAAGATAGCAGTTCTAGTTCTGACAGGGGTGTGGAGATCTAGGAGACCGCTCAGAGATCGATTGTAGAAGTCAACCGACTCAGTGACTGAAGAGAAATCAGCAGAGGAGAGATGCTGGAGGTCTATGGTCAAGGTGTCAAGGTTAATGTTTCAGGTCCCTTTAGCAGATTCGACGATTGTTTTTGGTGTGAGCAAAAGGGGAGTGGCAGCTCCACGAGATGGCGTTGTGGTCAGACACACCCAGATCATACACCAGAAAGTTGCAAATGGGGGTGGAGTTTGAAATGTCAAGAGTATGCCCCCTGGAGTGTGTGGGGACATCAACATGTTGTTGGAGGTTAAGACAGTCCAATAGTTGCAGAAACTCAGCTGCAAAATGACAAGAGGGAGTGTCTACATGAATATTATAATCTAAAAGTATTATAATGTTGGCAGAATGCACAGTGTTGTAAGAAGATCATGCATCTCTGAAATAAAAACAGTTTGGTTTGGGGGGCCAGTAGATAAGAAGTATTGTCATGCGAAAAGGAGGTTTAGATTTAAATGCAAGGCATTCAAATGAGGACAGTGTAGGCAGAGAGAGGGGGTTCAGCTCCAATTTCAGCCTGTGTATTACAGCTAAGCTGCCACGACCAGTACTGCAGGCTTTCTCAAGATAGCTATAATCGGGGGGTTCATTTAATGCTGAATAAACCTCTGGCTGGTGCCATGTTTCTGTTATGCACATAAGGTCTAATCCCTTGTCTATGAAGTGATCTTGAATAAAAGATGATTTATTTGTGAGGGATTGTGTATTAAAAAAAAAGTTTTATTTTAAGTGTTGATGAGATAGTGAATCTCTTTAAAGGCCATAATACACTGGATTCCACTCCACTTTTCTGTCCTGATTGGTGTGCGGAGATCTTGCAATGTTTCCCGTGCTGTCCAGCAGAGCGTGCAAAGATCTCGCGGTGTTTCCCGTGTTACTAACACCGAGAGCGACACTGCTCTGATGACGCGGCAGACGTGCGACAGTGGTCCAGATGGATGGAATGGCTGAAGCACAGTGGCCTGGCTGATGGTAAATAAACTTTCCACGGGAACTTCTGTGGGCATATCGCGGTCGGCTCAGAAGTCCACGTTCTTTAATGGCTGCAACGCACATTGGAATGGTGCAGTTGTTGAGATTCAGAAGCCGCGAGATGAAATACTTGAGCTTCATGCTGGTCGCCAAAAGGTTTAGCCTGGAGCTAGCCGTTGGCCAAACATAGATGGAAAGTTATCAGGCACAGCGAGAAAATGGTCCATAACATAGCAGTGAGGTGCATGAGTCATGGGGGACTAGCTGGAAGCAGCTGACAGAGGAAGCGGTCCAAGGCTCAAGGCCAAACTGCATCAGGACAGCTGAGTGTCTGCCCCAGGAATATGCCTCGCAGTAGCAGCACTGAACGACGGGGAAGTCCAGGTAAAGTCCAACGGAAGATGTTAGAAAAGATAGCGATAGGCGAGTAGACAGCCTTCAATTTAAAAACAATCCGTGCAAAATAATCTCCAACATACTTATAGTTTCCTTCTGATGTTTCATAGCACTTTGTATTTTCAACCTCACTTGACTGAAAAAGACCATTATCAAATATCCAAATTTTTCTGTCCTCTCTAAAAGGAACTATTCTGAATACGTTCATCAGATGGAAACAATGTTTTCATCCTGCCATCTATTCATCCATGGTTCTCACCAGAGCTTCGTTAGCACACTGGAAAACATAGCAAACAAACTGGCAGCCTCCGCATTCCACCGACTCCCTGCATATGAAGCCAAAGTGGTCCACGTGACGAATACCCTAAAGAAAGAAAAAGAAATTTATGAGGAGGAAAAAGAGCCAAGAAGGCACTTCTAAAGGGTCAACTAGACAACTACACTACTGTTAAAAAATTTGGGGTCAGTAAGATTTTTTTAAAGTTTTTGAAAGAACTGCATTTATTTGATCAAAATACAATAAAAGTAATATTGTGAAATATTATTAGAATTTAAATGTACCATTTCCTAATATATTTTCAAATGTAATCTATTCCTGTGATGGCAAATCTGAATTTTCAGCCATTGCTTGTCTTCGGTGTCACATGATCCTTAAGAAATGTTTGAGCAGCAAATCAGCATATTAGAATGATTTCTAATTTATTATCAATTACTGACCCCAAAATTTGGAATAAGTATATAAATACTGTTAACAATGTACAACTTTTCATATTGTTTACCACCCACTAACAGGCAACAATACCTGATTTGGAAAATGTTTAGATACTATGATGCAGCATATGGATAATAATATTTAGAAAACAGGTTTAGACAAGTGCAAAGACAATGGGGTGATTTCTTTACAGCTATGTTAATTACACTAGGAATTCAGCTAGCTTGAGGTCTTGCTCAATCATGCCCGATTGTTGATCAGATCTCTATTTAACTAAAAGTCATTATGTAGGCATAACATAATTAACTGGCCACAACAACATCTTAGCATCAACATGATGAAACATCAACATGATGAAACAGACCTGAGAACAGAAGGAAATCTCTTTGAAGCTCTTCTCTATGGCCACTTTCTTAGTGTCGGGACTTACAAGAAAGATCTGAGCGCGCCCAATCTGCAACAGACAGACATACATTAATAAATTAATGTGCATGTGTAGATAAAAATGATGGAGAGAGTGAAAATCTCCTTTCAAAGAGTAAATATATGCATGTGCGCTCAATAAAGCCATTAATGATGGTTCTTCCTGGGATGCTGACCAAATGATGTCAGAGCTGAGACTGTTTTATATGGAAGCATATGGGTAGCAATTAGGGCTGGGCGGTATGACGGTATATATCGTTACCGCGGTAGAAAATGTCAACGTAACAGATTTTTTCATGATACCGCGACATGTAAATAAGTGGGCGTGGTTAACTCACATGCAGCGTGCGAGAGACTGAGACACTGAGATTTGTCAAAGAAACATGGAGAAAGCAGATCAAGAGGATCCACAAAGGAATTACGTTTTCTAAAGGGTTGTTGTTAACGTGATATTTTTTGGGGGGAAAGGCGCAGCAGTCAACTAGAGCAGTGCGGCACCCGTAGGCTACAGTTTAGAGGAGTACACGATCGCAACGGGGAAAGCATGAAAGCTCGACAACAACAGTTCATATATCAATATCGTAACGAATAGAAATAACCTTAAATAATGTATAGTTATCATCTTTCTGTCTCTTATGTATAGTTACTTTTTAAACATGAAACTTGCATTCAGTATGACACGAGAGCGGTTGCCGTGGTAATGAACAACCTGCTTGTTAAAGCAAATGTATTTACATGTTAATCCTGTATCTGAGGCAAAATTACTAAATATGCAGCGCGAGTTATATATTTCTAACTCCAAACAATTGGCCACTGAAACAGCTGATAAAATCTTGCTTCGATTCAATGCGTGATTACAACTTGTCACTCAAATTAACCGATCGCATTTTACTGATGCAAAAGACGCGCACGTGCACACGCACAGAGAGGGAGCGCGGTGTGTCGGTGTTCACCGAGCTATGTCAAATAATGACGCAGTTACAAGGTGTGTAATTTACACTAACTTACTTAGTCAACACTAACAGTAGCTGCTGTTCAGTTTTCATACTGCTGTTCTCCTAGTCACTTATGAACTTGACGCTTCTGAACAAGCTTTAGGTGACGGGTTGCCAGATATCACAAAAAGAACAAAACAAGCCCTTTAAAAGCAGACATGGCAAAAATGTACCGGGAAAACATTTAAACATAACTAGTATTTACTAATATCCTACCAAATTAAAAGGAAGTAACTCATTTATTATGAATAGAATAGTTCAATATAAAATATTCAGATATTATAAACTGATTGAAGTAAAGTAATAACATGAGATTGAAAAATTATTCAGCAACACTTTAAAGTTGAATTGCACCTATGAGTTGTATTTAATATCAATAAGTTGGGGGAAGTTCATCTAAAAGTTGATGAGAGTGTTTTGTTTACTATATTAAGCTATTAAAAATAGTTTACCAAAGAAATAATTTACCAAATTAAAGAAAAAGAAAATTCAAACAAAGTGAAGTACTTTTCATTTCTAAAGTATTTGGGTTTATTTATTATACAAAGCTCTTTTTGTCGATTTTTCGAGAACAACTACAACTATAAATAACTATATCGTGAAATATATCGTTACCGTGAAATAAAATTAGTCATACCGTGAAACCGAATTTTGGTCATACCGCCCACCCCTAGTAGCAATATTCAATTTGAAATGTAATATGCAAAATGACGATGCAATATGTAAAATGGCAATGCATTTCTGTATTTAAATTTACATTTTCCATTACATTTGTGCAAAGTTTGGTGCTAAATGAAAATGGTAATTAAATTATATAATTTACATTTGCCATTTTTTATGTAAATTGAATACATATTTTAACTCTTTATAAGTTGTAAAATTAAAATGTAAATGTATTACAGAAATGATTAGATATGTTTAATATGTTCAAGCAAAAACTGTAGCAAAATGATCATTTAAATGTTATTTTTCTTAATTGCATTTACACTCACAGCGATTGCATTTTCATTAAATGTCCTGCAATGAATGAAGCAAAATTCAATGTGCAAATTGAGAACGCATTCCGAGCCGATCACGTCCCCTACCCCTCCCGCCCTGTCAATCAGTGCGTGAAGTTGGCACTTCAAGTCCAACTTTAAGTCCCCACCCAGTGCAAAACGTCGGCAAAATAGGCTTAATCGTTTAGATATTAAAATAATATTTATAGGTCATTCTGAGGTCACCCAGCCCCCCACATGCTCCAAATAAAATAGTCTTGTTCGTTTGTGCCAGTTAAAGTTTTGTTTGTGCTGCTTTGGTTTTTAAGATATTAGACATTTAATTACAGGTGATGATGTCACCAGCCCCCCGACCTGCTCCACACTCACCCAAAATAGTCTTGTTTGTTTGTGCTTCGTTTGTGCCGGTAAAAGTTTAGTTTGTTCTGCTTCGGTTTCTTAGATATTAAAATAATATTTATTGGTCATTCTCAGGTCACTCAGCCCCCCACATGCTCCAAATTCATGCAAAATAGTCTCGTTTGTTTGTGCTGTTTTGTGCCGTTAAAAAATGTGTTTGTGCAGCTTTGTTTTAAAAAAAATATTAGACACTGAATTATAGACGATGACGTCACCAGCCCCCGACCTGCTACACATTCACCCAAAAAAAGGCTAGTCTTCTATGAATTTGACCCGTCAGATTCCGTGACCCTACTGTACCTATAGATTTATCAATATCTGATCAATATGCTAAATAAAATAGAAATGGGAGATGGTCATACATCACATGAGTCACTTTATTGAACATTACAGTCAGTTATGAAGAAATGACGAGCAGTCACAATTTTCGGTAGCTATGAATTTGACCTGTCATATTCTGTAATCTCAGAGTAATGGGTCTATGCATTTGTAGGGAAAAACTGTATGATCTCCAACATTATTGGGTAATTATAGTTAATAGTAATAAGAATATGTGTATCAGACAATGAGAATATTTTATACAAAACGAAACCATCATTAACACAGTCCAGCATCAGACAACAGCAGCGCAGCTTAATGTTGACACCAAACGGGTGTTGACGCCTGATAAGGCAGAAAATGATCCCAGACGTTCCAACATCATACTGGTTACATCACCGGGACATTTAATGAAAATGCAATCGCAAGGGTCTTAAATGTGAGTGTAAATGCAATTAGGAAAAAATCATTTTGCTACAGTTTTTGCTTGAACATGTTAAACATATCTAATCATTTCTGTAATACATTTTCATTTTGCAACTTATAAAGTGTTAAACATGTATTCAATTTGCATATTAAAACTATTGTATGAAATGGCAAATGTAAATTATATAAGTGATTTTTCATCTTCATTTTGCACCAACGTTGCACAAATGTAATGGAAAATGTACATTTAAATACAGAAATGCATTGCCATTTTACATATTGCATTGTCATTTTGCATATTACATTTCAAATTGAATATTGCTACCCATACGCTTCCATAATTTTACAGTGTAAACAACATCTGTGTGTGTGTGTGTGTGTGTGTGTGTGTGTGTGTGTGTGTGTTCTTTTTTGAGATTCACCAGATGACCATGCACATATTTTCTCTGTGAGACAAGACCTCTGTGCAACCACTATATTATTTGACCCGCCTCAAATGTTTTTTCCTCTGTAGTATAACAGATGAGATCATAACTTCATCATAGTTTTAGATACAGCAAGCATTTATTCATCCAGGATATTCATTGAAGAGCTGGATGAGAGAGAGAACTTAAAATAAAACGTTGTGTTGTTGCTTATTTTCTCTATTCACCCTTTTAAGTTTATTTTGCTATAATAAATGGCTGGCTACACATTAAAAAAAAACAATAATACTTTAGGTACTGTTCTAATTAAAATACCATTTACTGAATCAAAATTCATTGCCATATGAACATCAAGTCAGCAAGTGTCGCATGTTCATTCAGAAACAACTTTGATTTAGAACTGAAATAATTTGTGCATAAAACACTTGTCACACTGTATGTTTGCTTTCTGCGTGCAGCCAGGAAACTTGTGTTGTTTTTGTGACGCGAGAGACTGGGTCCTTTATAATAATACATCCAATTCAGACTTCAAACTCACAACTCAGCTAAAATATAATTTATTTTGCAGCACAGCCACTGAATGTACAGGAAACACTGCTTTGATTTATGGGCAAATGCTATCCTGTTACCATAGATAGGATAACTGACTTCACAACTTTAGAGAGCATAAGTGCACACTGTGACCATTGCTTCCCCTGTGGATGATCCCCTTTGTTTTCTAAAAAACAAAATTACACAAACACATCACCACACATTAGATGTGACTTCCTTATCAAGAAAAGAACAAACAAATAAAACTGGAACAGATTGCCCACAATGCAATTTCATAACACCGGGGCTGCTGCAGGCAATTCAGTATTTTTTTTTAAAAATGGCTAACTTTGACGCTCCTCATTGTTGCCATGTCATTTCCTGCTGAGGAACTGTCTTCCTGTCAGTCAGAGAAACAGGAAGTGCCGATCGGATCTTGCAGTGTGCATCTTTTAACAATATATTACTCAGCACAATTCTCATTTTAACTCTGTGTGCCTTTGAAACAATCGACAACAATATAAAAGTGAGCAACCACTGTGAATCGCTGTATAAATACAAACCTGTTCATGTGCACTAATCAAACAAATCATGAATTAATTGGTCTAACTAGCTAATTAGAAACATC
Source organism: Leuciscus idus (assembly GCA_021554675.1). Lineage (NCBI taxonomy): Eukaryota > Metazoa > Chordata > Actinopteri > Cypriniformes > Leuciscidae > Leuciscus > Leuciscus idus. The sequence continues at coordinate 42,186,842 of CM038623.1, read as the reverse complement.
ATGAAATGGGTTCCATTTTGGGACTATTTATATATATTTTTTATATATATATATTATACTTTTTTTTTTCTATTAATATAAATGATTTGGGTAAGGACGTTCAAGAAAAAAAAGAAAGAAAAAAAACGCTTATGCTGGCGATACTATTATTTACACACTTGCTCCATCCATAACACAGGCGGTGCATGAGCTTCAGACTGCATTTCAGTCATTGCAAAGTGCTCTGGTGAGCTTAAAATTGGTTTTATATTCACAGAAAAAAAAATAACATTTATAAGTACTTGACAACCTTAGCATTTTTACATCTGATGGTAAAACCATTGAAAGGGAACCATCTTACAAGTACTTGGGCATTTGGATAGACGATAAACATTTAGCTAATTGTCTATATTGCTAATCTAATCAGGAAACTCAAAGAGAAGATTGACTTTATTTTAGAAATAAATTAAATTTTACTTTTGATACCAACAAGAAACTACTTTCCCAACTGTGATTGACTATGGTGAGATATTATACATGCATGCAGACTCCTCCATCTTAACAAGCCTTTATTCAGTGTACCATGCTTCTTTATGCTTTATTACAAATGCAAAATCCCATCCTCATCATTGCATTCTTTATGAGATGGTGGGTTGGACAGCACTAACCACCATACGTAGAAAACAGCACTGGTACATTTTTATCTATAAAGCAATGCTAGGTAAACTCCCAGCTTATCTCTGTACCCTACCCTTCTTTGTCTTATTTCTGACAGTTACCAGCTACACTCTTCCAAGTGTTTGCTTTTTAATGTACCTTGAGTTTTAACACAAATGGGGAAAACTGCACTTTCCTACCACGCACCCTGGGCTGGGCATGGAATAATTTGCAAAAATATCTAAAACTAAACAAATTTGTCTATTGGTGAATTTAAAGGCATCATAAAAAGAATTGAGGGATAATGGAGGCTTGTGTTTTTGTTGAGAGGATACATTTTCTAATAATTCTGTTCTACTGTGTACTTGTATTTAAAAATGTTGTCTTACTGTCTGGCTGATACCTTGGTCAGGTCTCTCTTGTAAAATAGATTTTAATCTCAATAAGACTTCCTGGTAAAATAAAGGTAAATAAATAAAATGAAGGTACCATACAATTTGATTTAATTGTGGTAAAAATCTAGTTTTTAAAGCGGTCCATGTCTATGTAGTGTTTTTAATATGCTTTAAGTCAAACCATGTGCAAACTCATAAGTCAACACCATTGCTTAGTATTTTCTCATCAGAACTGCAGTGAACCAAAGACAGTCTCAAAACCGCGGTTTGAAATCACTGGTGTTTCTTATGTCACAAACAGCCTTCAAGCAATCATGTCAACGTGCAGGCGGGCATTAGCATATCACTAATTATTCTGCGAAGCAGGGAAGTCTCAAGAGAAGCCATCTATCTCTGTATATTTTTCTGCTGGTATGAAGTATAGTGGGTGAATTATGTATATGATGTAAATTACGATGTTATGATGAACTATATGCCTTTCTCCACTGACGTTCTATGATGTTCAAAGTGTTTCTATACTGATTTTTTAGAAGGCAGACTGAGATGGCAAACGGGAACAAAACTGAATCATTATTTACAGTTATGTGTCCGCCGTTGTAAAGAGCAATACCACTGTGCAGCATTTACTACAGTAACTTGAGTAAAGTTGAGCGAGGGGATCTCTGAGCTGGTTTGAGTGAGTGGAGGCAGGGATAATTTGCATATTCATGCATCTGCTTATACTAAACGAAGCAATGGTGTTGAGTTACATTCAAGCTATTTTAAGGCACGAAGAAAAACATTTCACAGAAAAAAACTTTAAATATGTAATTTTGGTGATCAAAGATGTGTTTTAAGGGATAAATTATTGACTACAGGGGGACTTTAAACAGTGTATTGTTGCTCTGCCTAATAAAAGCACTGGCCAGCTAAACATCTATTTTAGAGGTCTGCTACCTGACCTGAGCCCGACGGGTCCCGAAAAACTCACGGGTTTCAGGTCGGGTTTGTGGTTTGTTTTATAAATAGCTTCGGGTTCAGAACTAAACAAAAACTATAAGTTTGCGTGGCGTCTGCCGGGTTGTGACCGGAAGACTACGCGAGAACAAGAGCACATGCGTAAAATAGTTTTAAAGAAAAAAAAACTGTATGTGCTTTTTCTCTTTTGCTTCGGTGTTAAATGATAATGGGTTAAATGATCTCGGGTACGGGCCGGGTTCGGGCTACAGTTTAAAGCCGGTGCAAACCAATACTCTATTTTATATCTATTTTAAACACTACAGTTCAATAGTTTGGGGTCAGTATGATTTTTCTTACTTTTATTCAGTAAGGATGCATCAAATTGTACAAAAGTGACAGAAATGTTTTGTAATATTATAAATGTTTATACCATTTCACAGGAATACATTATTTTAAAATATATATAAAGTTATTTTAATTTGTTATAATATTTAACAATATTATTGTTTTTATTTTTGAATAAACAAATGCAGTCTTTGTGGAGCATAAGACTTCTTTCAAATAACATCCAAAAATCTTAGACTAAATTTGGAACAGTAGTTTATTATTTTTTTAAAAAAAATCTTTTTGTGAAATGTTTTTTTTTATATATTTTTTTAAGTGTTCTATATTTCATTAAAACATATGCCAATTGGTTTGATATTTTGTGATGTAATGCAATGACAACCATACATTTTTAAGTGTGATTTATTTGTCCAAATACTTTCAGGCCACTGCAGGAGTACAGATTTGTGTGAATCGAAGCAGTGATGATTTTAGCAGAGACTCGTTTAATGAGAATCTATATGTGCTTCAGGCTACAACATGTGCTTCAGGCAACACTGACATACCATCTCACACTCCACTTGGGGGAGAGGAACATGGAATTTAAATTAGAGACAGAGAGGTAAAATGAGAGTAAGAAAGGAAGAGACAGAGGAATTGCCTCATAGTGTGACTCAAAAGTGACCATAAAAGAGTCACATAAAGAGACACACCTGCACAAATGTTCATGCATGCACATACATGCATGCACACAGGCATAAGGCATGCTGACCTCTCACATACTTACAAGCGTCACAATTACCACAAGCCATGTTGAAAACACAGAACACACACTTCAAAACGTTTAATTGTGTGCCGTATCTCTACAGAGAAATACTAAGACGAAGAGAGCTTCTTTGAAAGCCTTTAGCAGATGTCCAAACAGGTTTCTGCATGGCTTCAGAGATAATGTGGCGTTTATGTGTTATACATGTTCATGTAACATTTCAATGCAATTATTGGAAGAATCATCATATAATCTTGGATTGCAAGTTTCTCATGAACAAAGACAGCATTTCAACTAAAATCCGTTTTGTGGATTATGTTAGGAAAGCAGATTTTATGTGAAAAGGTCAATGTGAAATGGATCTAGATGTGATTCACATAAGAACAAACAAAAGGGCCTGGGCTAAACAAAGGAGTAAGAGCTGTTGTTCATTGTGACCCTGTGAATGTTTAGTAACCTCAGTGAAGGACTGTGTTTTAGTGGTTGACCGATATTGGTTTTTGATAGCCGATACGAATATCTTAGAGAGCAGCGTGACCGATATAAAGCCGATAGTATGCATATATATATATATATATATATATATATATATATATATATATATATATATATATATATATATATATATAAAAATGAATGAATGAATTAATGAATGTTTTTTATTTTTATTAACATTTAATAAATTAGAAATAAATCATTTGAAAATGAATTAAAAAATAAATCTCTAAATTAAACAGACTTACTTTACATGGCAACTTCTTGATTCTGTAATCGCATTACAGTATTTTTTACAAAGAGAGAAATTTGCTTTGGTACGTTTGTGCGCACTGGAAATCATATTTTTTCAAATATAGACATTTATTTTGAGCAGACAGTATTGCAAATTGCGGTTTGTTCCACCTAGCGGCATTTAGTCCCCCCTGAAGTAGTTGTACTTTGTATGTTTGACTGAATTGTTTGTATATATTGTTTTTTTGTATAGCTTCTTATCCTTTATACTTATACTTTTATAATGGATATTCATTTGATTGTAAATATACATACAGATAACCAGTGTAGCGAAGCGAGGCGAGTGACGTTATCAAAAACGCTGCTGTTTCCATTTGCAGAATCACAGAAATTGCGTACTCCCGTCCTTGTGAGATTGTACTCCTAAGTCCAAACTACCAAGGACGCAAGTCCAAACTTTGTGTACTTGGTATTGAGAAAAAAACCTTGTTTGGGGTTGGTGCATAGATTGTCTCTTCTTCTGCTGCTCTTTTTCCTGTTGTGGCGATTAGCAAACGTCAACACAGTCCTACCTCTGGTTCTGATGTTTATATTTGCATGTGTGAGGGAGTGTGTGTGTGTGTGTGTGGCACTCACTGTGAACAGCATGGTTCTGTTCTCCTGTAGGCTGGTGGGTTGGACCCCGGTGGCTCCATCTGCTGCTCGTCGCTGGAGCTCCGGTGATAGGCCATTCTCATCCAATCCTTGCAGAAACGGAAAACTCTGATCTCTTTTGAAAAATAGAGGTCGTTTTCCACCTCCATCTGCTCCCTCGTTTGTTCCATTGGCCACCTGGAAGTGAAACATAGAATATACATATTAAAAGTAGACATTTAATATTACATAATAAATATAAAATATTATATTGCATTCAATAATATAATATAATGACTAGAAAAGTAAGTCCATAAAGTGTGGGGAGGGATGATTTATTTAATTATTGCAGATTTTGATTGAAAAATTACAAGATTCTAACATGGAAAGCCATAATATTAACAAAAAAGTAGAAAAAGAAAAAAAAATACATTTTTATGAGCTTATGCTAAATCATATTCACATAACAAAAGGATTTTCTACATCAGTAAAAAAACCCTGGTGCAGAAACTTTAATCTAGTATTATAACCACAATCTAGTATTGTGTTCAGCAATTTCAAAATACGAAATTTGAGTGTAACCTGATTGAGCGAGAACGCCCGCCTGATGCCTGCTGCAAGTGAGCCTGTGACGCTGACACGTCCAAACTTCTCAATACACTCATCTATCAGTGCGGGTGGAGCTTTCTTGTGGGCCACCACCACTCGCCCACAGAACAACACCTCAAACTTCTTAGCAAAGGCTGTTGCTGCATCGACCGTCATTGCTGTGGAGCAGGAGGCATCTGGCTGATCGTTGCTGGGTAGAGGAGAGGTAGTGTCTTCTTGTCGGGCAGAACTTTTGCCGGCCTGCCTGAGAGTGCTGATGATCTCTGGAACCTGGAGGACAGAGGTGAAAGAGAAAAAGAATAGGGTCAAGTAAACAGTGTAAACTAGTCACTCTGACCAATATGCATCACAAAAAAAGGCTGGCATTGGCATCAATGGTTCCATGAATCATCCATTGAATCTTTCCATTGCACATCATTACAATCGTGGAGGGAATATGATTTCATTAGCTTTCAGTTACATTACCATAATAAAATTGAGTCTAAATGTCACTCCAGAAGCAGAGGTTTCAGAACTACTGTATGAACCTCAATATCTGTGATAATGTGACAGACACTTAAGCACACCTGCCCGAAACCACGTCTTGCAAAACATTACCAAAAAACATGACAGACTCACACTTCATTTCCTCACAATATTCACTGTAGCTAGGACTATTTTAAAGATAATACTTTGTTATATTACAAGAACTGCACTCTCTCTCAGAAGTCTTACATGGTGTATTTTTGCATTGTGAATTACTATAGTTTTATCTGTTATGAATATGAGATTATCTAGAGAATAATTAAAATGCTCATCTGAAGGGTCAAAGAATACGGTGGACAAAAAAATTAACAATTTACAACAATTAACTACATTATGATGATATGGCTTGGGTCCATGATCCATCAGTGGTTTTTTTCTGCTTTATCAGATTGAAAATTATAGAATATAATACATCTTCACAACAAAAATACACACAATTTCATGTATCATTCCTGTGTCCATAAGACAAATGGTGGGACAAGTTGTTTAAGCATTCATAAAAGTAACAAAGCTACAAATTTTTATTCCTTTGCGGAAATGCTATTCCACACTTACAAAGCAATACCAATCTATTACTATTTCCTGTGATACTAAAAAGAGTGAAACTACTGGAGCATTTACCACTAACCCAGATAATTCTCTACAGTGGGCATTTTCCAAAAATCCTTTTTTAAAAGGGTGAAAAAACAGAGGGATTTATTCAATTGCAAAGGCTGAGCATTCTGTTATTCTCAGCAAACACAGGTTGAGTTAATTTAAGTCAGGTGTACTTATGTATGTTAATTTGATAACATGTTTACACTGCATTTATCCCATCACGCCTATGTACTTATATTTATCAAGACACATCATGGTATTAAAAACATGCTATTTCAGATCTAATTCACTGAATAACTACAGCAAAAATGTTCACCACTCTGTAAAGGGCAAAAGAGTGTGTCTGCTGCCTCAGACAGCTGCAGAATTTAGATACAGTTTATTTTTCTGCTAATCAAATCTTAATTCACTGGTATGCAGAACTAAGTTAAAGTCTATTTTAGCAACATCCATAGAAAAAACAAAGTCAAACAGGCTGGCCCAGGAGAAAACAGCGAACATTGGGAAAATACCTCAGGCTATAGTACAAGCTCAATTTGGAGTTGTTTCATAAGCACTGAATGGGACAGGCATGTGACCAGAAATTCAATGTAGTTCCAACACAATCTAGTGATGCTTGTATTGTCTATGAAACTATGAAACTATAATTATTGCTATAATTATATTGCCACCACTTTGGATAGTCTTTCATGGGCAATAAACATTATTAAGGGGTCAAAAACAGTGTACTATGTAGTAGGCTTCTGGAGGGCTGACTGTATGTGCAGTGGCACCACAACTTGGACATGTCCCAGATAAAGATGCTGTAACCGATTTTGTTGATTTGTTCACATGCTCTCTGTAAAGAGCAAAACAAACAAAAAAACAAACAAAAAAAACATTAAAAACCTTTGGGGAATGGCCCACACTTTTCTTGCATATCAGAAATCAATCAGGGGTGCATTTCCCAAAAGCATCGATACAGCCATCTATGGTCGCAAGTTCTGTCGTTATCAACACTGTTCAACGAGTCAGTGTTTCCCGAAACCATAGTTTCAACGAATATTTGCAAACAGCGTCGCAAAGTTGCGTGATGGGAACGACATCTCTCGACCTGTGGTTGGAAGCATAGCGTCTTGTTTGCTAACATTCAGTACAATTTATACCCTTCATTTTGAATAGGCCAAATATAAAAATCTAATTTACGTCTTTTAGTTTGTCAAGAGATCTAAAGCGCTGTTTTTGAAGAGTGCGCATGTGCGTACTAGGGCTGGGCAAAAAATTGATTTTTCGATTAATCGTTTTTTAAAATGTGGTCGATTCAAAATCGATTCTCAAACGCCACGAATCGATTTTTTTTCCATATTTATTTATCCATTACCCAAAAGCCAGTATTAAGTTTTCCTCCACTGTTCATAGGCTTGCAAACTCCATTTTATAGCTAATGCTGTGAGATCAAAAATAACCTCAACTAGTGCTGCACGATTAATCATATCGCAATCGCAATGTCAAGCCTACGCAATTATATGATGCAAAATGCTGCGATTTTATATGAAATAAACAAATTTGGGCTGTTAACGCAATTAATGCAGCATCTGTTAATTTTTGTCATCCTTTGGCTAGTGTTACATGATCCCGCTCTTATTCATGCTAATGTTTTTAAACCATTCATGCGCGACAAGTCAAAAAAGAGCTTGCTGCCTGTGAATGTCCTGACTGTGACACACAGAAAGACTCGCGCTGATATCATGCGTGCGCACAAGACAGTCCGGAATACAGTTCTCTTTCGCGCTTGAACGAACAATAACACACGCAATTATGCCAAAATGTATTTTTGTCGAGTATCTTCATAACATAAGAGCAGTCTTATGATGAACGTGAAGAGTTGTGACTCGAGAGAGAATGAGGTGCATGTGAGATCCGCGTCTCTGTCAGCAGCGGCTGGTCTTAAAGGGACAGTACACAGTAGCCACTAATTACCTCTGTCGTTAAAGTTAATCAAAGAACAAAGAGAACAGAGAAAAACACTCACTGCTCTTGACTAAAGAACTTTTGTAACTTTAATAAGGATTGGTCAATATATAATTTTTAATTAATGCCGCGCAGACTGTTTGATAACTTTATTCAATTTCTGTATATGTCCTACCTGTTAGACAGGAAGAGCACAGGTAAAAATGATATACAAGTTGGTTTTTTTATGGGTTTATGTGAGGATTGTTAACCTGTTTGATCAAGGCATGTGACTGTTCTGACTTGTCCAATTTTCAGCATCAATTTTTCATCTTGCATCAAAATCCTATCTATTCATTGTATGCATTTGAAATATAGAGTTGGGTTCTGTTTTAATGTACCCAAGTGTACCTAAAATAAAGAGAGTTTAATATACAGGTTTGTAGCTCTTCATTTATTTTTATTAATTAACCACTTGTAAACTTATCTTCACTTTTCTTTTTCTTATAAATATAGGATTTGTATTAAATATATATTCATTGAGTCGAATTGAAATCTAATTTAGAATTGAAATCGAAAATTGAATCGAGAATCGAAATCGAATCAAATTGAGAGCTTGTGAATCGAAATTGAATCGAATTGTAACATCTGAATCGATACCCGGCCCTAGTGCGTACATGCTCTAGTAGGCCCATGTAAGAAAAAGACTATGATTGAAAAATAAAGCAAAATAACTGAGAAAAAAGAAGAATTAGTCCTCTGATGCCATGTCTGTAATGTTAGCAAAATATCTGGCATTAATTCGGTCTCAAACGCATTACTAAAAAATAAGTTATTACTCTTACACCTGCGTGATATCAACCAACGTGGTTGAGCAAACAAATTTGCGACAATGCGGTTTCAGGAAACAGTCGTGACTAGCTAGTTGATTTCTTCAACGATGAATTGTACAATGGTAGTTAAGCAGTGAGTTGTATTGTCGTTGTATGGGAAACTCAACCCATACCAGCCATTCTCTGCCTGTGAATTATTTTGCATGCTCGGGTTTGCAAGAATCGGGTTGGTGGACATGTCGCTAACAGTGCCTTTAAAAACACACAAATGACACAGCATTACAAAGATATCAAAGCAAGATGCATGGGATCAGCAAAATTACATATTTTCAAAACTGACTAGTCTATAGGTTGTCTGAACAACTAGTCGACTATCAAAGCAATAAGAACGCCTGAAGACAACATCTAAATCTAGTTGGGTCATTCCGTGTCAAATCAACCAAATTTCAGAAACTTCCCTGACTAAAAATTTGGATTTGATACTTCTTATTTTCACCGTTGGCATATAATGAAACAAAGATTGCTGAAGTCAACAGATTTTAGTAATAGACCTACAAATCTCTTTGTAAAAATAAAATAATGATGCTGCCATTTTTCTAAAGTCATTTTTACACCCCTCTAATTTAGCTCCAAATCTCAGGTGAAAATTGCCATTTTGACCCACCTCTACAAAATAGTGGATTACTCCTGATTACTACAGAAAAAAATACTAACAAAATCAAAAATTTGAGCCTTGGACCTCTGGTTGAGTTGACACGGAATGACCCAGTTGCATTTTCAAGCAAAACATTTGTTACATTTTGAATCACAAAACAAGTTATTCCGTTCAAAATCAACACACAAATTGGATACTTTCTGCTTCTCAAATGTTACAACAAATGACCTTGGGTGAAATTGGTTAAAAGTGAAATTAGTTCTGAGAAAAGCTCTTGCAACATTTGTTTGCAGATGCAACTTAGTTTGATATTTTAATCATGGCTTAAAGTGTGCAAATATGTTTTGTGTGCATCCATCCATCCATCCATCCATCCATCATATATATACACAGGGAGAGAGGGTGACTAGTCAATTAGAAAAGAAAGTGCTGGTTTGAACGTATTAAACTCTCAGCTATCTGATGTAGATGTTGCCCAGTCATGCGATCAGCTAAAGAACTCTTCAAAAGGCCTCTATGTGGGCAGTCCAGTACAAACCCTTTGGCTAATCAAAGCAATCGCACAGCTGAATGTTTCTAAATGAGTGCTTTTCATTAGAGCACTGGTCAGAAACCAATCCAGTGCATGTGGTACCTTGAGTGTAGATATCAAAGCATTTTCTGTTTTTATGTGCCTGGGTCTGATTCTAATGTGTGAGTCAAAGTGTGTGCCTGTTTATGTAAAGACGCTTAGGCCTGATCATCAGAATTTCAGGATACGAGAACAGGATACTGTGATGGATACTGACTCATCATGATCAACACATTTCAAGTCTTACTGCGAATCCAAAAGTACAATCAACCATTGTCTAATGCTTTCAGATCCAAAATATAAGATCTTATTACCAATTTAACTTTCACAAATTTCATATTGAAATAAAACATTCAATGTAAGATAAAATCATGATTTTATCCATCAATTCATGATAATAATTAGATATAAAGTGGGTGTTTCATTTCTTTTCTTTCATGAAAGAATTTTCATTTTTGGGTGAACTATAAGGAGGTAAAAAATTACCAAGTTTTACTTCATGTTGACTTCAAACGCCATCCAGTCTGAAACCAGAGCAGGCCTACAGTTTAACACTTATATCTGTCATTGCCCATTGAGTAAATCGGAACTTGGATTCATAAGCTTTTACCAATTGTAACCAGTCAAAATAACCCGAATAGCCTTTATCTGTATAATAATTGCATTTCATAAAGCTACAGTAGTAATTAGTGGTATATCGCCAAGGCCGATATATCGGCCGATATTTGGCATTTTTGAAATATCGGCATCGGCCGATACGTTTTTCTGATTGGCCGATGTGTTGGAAGCTGGACATTTATTTTGACGGCGCTCCGGACTTTTATTTTGACGGGCGGTGCTGAGAACACCAGCGCCAGAAGAGAACGGCAACGGCAGCTCCTCAGATCATACAGCGCTCACTCACTTTCTCCGTCTTCATTAATTTACGATCTCTGTCAGTCATATCTAATACTTTGTTAGACAGAACTGGTAAACGAAAGTAAATGGTATGCGAAGTAAGTAAAGTAAAGCGTTTGCTTTTATATTATTTGTAACAGAAAAGGCAAACAATCAGGCTAAAATAATTTCGCATTTGCTGTCAACATTCAGCAAATGCGCATTTACGTCATTTAAACAAATCTCTGAATATCTAATAAACATTTAATTTCACAAACCTTGCAGATTTAATCGAATCCAGCTGTGATATCTTGTGAAGTGTGCATTACTGTCTGCAAGTGACGAGGACCGTGCGAAGTGAGTGAATGCGAACAGAAGATCAGCTTCACAGGAGACGCGATCGAAAAACTTTAAATCCTTCATTTTAAAATATGCTGATATATAACCAGTTGCCAACTGTGTCATATTCATATCTGTGATATATCCAGTTGCCAACTGTGTCATATTCATATCGTTTTCACTGTGCTGTATGTAAAATTAGCGTTACCTTGTCTTTATTTAAAAAAATATGATTACCAGAACGAAATTACCAGATTACTGAGTGCCCTGTTACAGTGTTTACCTTCTTTTTATTCACATATTCATATATTTCTAAACAATTACTTTGTGAAAAATACTGTAATAGGATTGCAGATTCAAGAAGTTGCCATCTCAAGTATAAAAGCATGTTTATTTTAAAGATTTGTTTTATAATCTATTTATCATTTATTAAATATTGATTAAAATAAATATATATCAAAATATCGGCCATCGGCCACCCTGCTCTCTAAGATATCGGCATCGGCCATCAAAAAACCAATATCGGTCGACCACTAGTAGTAATGCCTCATCTAATTTTAAGGTCTGCTTTTACCTTGTTTAAATCCATTTAGTGCAGCGTTATAAAGGAATAATTTCATTGGCTACCACAGTGAGAGAGTAATTTCATTGGCCATCTTTTATGAGAAGAGGATGACAAGAAAACAAATGAAAGGGAATAAATGTGACCAACAACTTAATGCTAACAGATCAGTTTGGCTGCAATGCTGGATTAACGGTGAAAATGACAGAACTCTAGTTAATGATGTTCTGCAATGGAAAAAGCAGAAGATCATTAATGGTCTATTGATATTTACTGGACCTGAAAAAGGCTAGACTTTCAATCCGCTTCAACCAAGACACTTCTTTTAGTTAATAATCTCATTAATCAAGGTTGCAAGCATTTGTGCCAAAGATGATGAACTTGTAGGCCTATATTCAAGTATCAACAAGACTTGTCTTGCATAACAGCCTGTTGCAAACAGGAATATCAGAAAATAATTGGCTGCTAGCTAAAACTATGCATAAGCAGACTATAATGTCTGTTTAAAAGGCACAAATAAAACATCTAACTAACCACACAACACAGTTCAGAACTTCAGATGCGTCAAGGGTCAAAGTTTTGCTCTTAGCCTAATCGTTGAAGACGACACCAATGGGAACCATGCTGTCAAGCATATGACCAGCAAACAGCAAAGCTTTAAAGACTCTTAATAACAAATAAAATGATACGGATATTTACTTTACATTGGAAATGTTGTGATCATAAATGACAACAATGGACAAAATGACCTTGACACACTCACACTCACACTCATATAACTCACCTGACTCAGCCATCTACGCAGAGAAGGCATGTCCAAACTTGATCGTCACCTTCCTGTGTTCTCCCTCATCCCTCAATCTCAGCTATTTCTCTTTTCTTCACTTTCCTGCGTCCTCACCTTCACTTTTCTGTACCTTCAAATGCTAAGCGCAAGTCCCTCAAAGCTTTCTCTGTTCTCTTCTGTTACTCCCTCTCTTACTGCTCCTCTGTTTTGGGACCTAGAGCTGACTCTGGCTCCGCCTCCCATGCTGATTCAGAACAATGTGGTTCAGTCAAAGCGTCGCACCATGACATCTCTCTAGGAATATCACCTTCAGAAACACAGCAAAGTTACAATCTCTCATACCCTCCTCCTCCTTTCTCTTCTCTCTCTGGGATGGCTTTATCTCGGGTAACAGTGTTGGATTGTGTGGAGGTTTGCTTACAGCTTAAAGATGCAAGCCTGCCAAAGACTGGAAATACTGGCATGTGTCCCATGGGTGAATCTCACGAAAACATGTCTAGGTCATATAAACCAAATAAAATGGGGGAAAAAAAAGATTTTTTTTTTTTTTTTTATTAAATTAGGATTATTTTTTGCATTGTGACATTAGACTAAAATATTTTCTAGACAGTTAAGCACATTTTCCCTAAAAATTCTCATTACTGTAATGCATGCATCTGGATACTTGAATTTTTTTGTAATTCCCATTATCCTTAAAGATTTAATTCTCACTTACAGTAATAAACATGTCTAGAGAAATTCAATCAAAATATAATTTCTCTAGACATGTTCATGACTTTTTCAAACTTAGCCACCTTTCATATATTTTACTGTTTGATGCAGTATGACTTGTGCTATGTGTCCCTCTCTGTCGTGAACAACCAGCCATGGTTGTCTGTGCCCAAGAACACTTAAGACAGACAAACACATGGTCTGTTCTTACTTAGTAACACACACACACTCACTCACATAGAGGAAGTCAGGAGGGCTGGAACAGTGAGTAATCCAAAAATAAAGAGAAGTCAGTACCCTTTCAGCTGGGCATGAACACCGAAGAGCAGAAAACACCCTAACAAACAGCTCCTATCCCGCGATGGAAGAGTGAAAGTGGCGAGCAGCTTTGGTGAAGCTCAGGTCATTATCAGCACAGAAAGCAAAGAGATCTGGACTCATACAACAACTTAAACCAGTCAAGTCAACCTTTTTAACTAAATATACCTACCTAGACAGTCAAGTTGATGAAAAACTAGGGTGAGTCACAAACAGCTTAAACGTCTTTACTGTTGGCATGATCATTAAAAAAAATAGCTTGTCTCAGCACTTTGATGACACACCAAACCCATTAACATCTAAACAAGTGAGGGGGAGAGAGATAGACAGAACACAAGGGAGTCTGGGAAATGCCACACAGCTCCAACCCGGAGAAAAAAACAGCTTTGACTTTGTCCAGACACACACACACACCTATACACACAATGGTGGAAAACTTTGGGAAAAGAGGGACAAACAAATGTCAAAGATAATTTACTTTAACATTCTTTAAATCTGTGACATTTTACAAATATTTAAATGAACGTATCTGTCATATTTACTTTGTTATAAACTTTTAAAACAACTGTGTGAGAACACAAAAGGATTTTCAGCATACGCAACTGCCCATTACTCCACAGCGCACACCCACTCACAAGACCACAATCTCAAAGTTCAGGTTTTTGAGGTCAAGTCACAGGAAAAGAAGGGAAATACTAGACAATGATGATGTAATCTAATCGCCACAACCACCACTCAACTAAAACAGCATAATTAGTCATATCATATGATAATGAGATAAACTGCAAGGAGTTTGCTATGCTATGTCCAGATAGTTGTGCTAAATGCTAGATTTATTTATAGAAAAGTTTTAAACATCATTACTGTATAATTACTAGTATACGTGCATTTTTATGACCTACAAATAGTTTTTTTTTTGTTTAAAAGTCAATAATAACATTCAGGCTATCAAAATAATAAACAACTAAAATAATGACAGACTAATAGTTGTAATAGTTTAAAAGTTCAAAGGTTTGATTGTTTTATGTGAATAATTTAGCCTAATAAAATGTTAGAATAAAAATAAATAGAATAATTTGAATAGTGTCATTAACATTAAAACTATAGGCTACTAAAAGTTAGTGCAAAAGTTTGATTCTTTTATGTGAATAATTTAATAAAACATTTTTATTTTTTATTTTAATAAAACAAAATAATAATAAATTAAAACCATTAGAATAGTTCCATTTAAACCAACAACCCTAGAGAGGATAAGCAGGAAAATGGATGGATGGATGGAGTTCCATTAAAAGTTGGTGCTTGCAACGCCAATGTCATGGGTTTGATTCCCAGGGAAAGCAAGAATTGATAAGAATGTAAATGTGTACCATGAAAGGCAATGTTAGTCGCTTTGGATAAAAACATCTGCCAAATGCATAAATGTAAATGTAAAACCTGGACTAGACTACTGATTCATTTATGAATTGATTCATGATTCTAATTCAATATTACTGCTTCTTATATTGCTGCATTTAAATGAAAATGACACATTTTTTGGCAACAATGACTGTATTTGCTCACATTTTGAAATGCATATCTATTGTCACAAAGCTGAAAATTATAATATTTGTTGCTACTGTCCTGTATATCACCCAGCCCTTCTCCACAGCAAGAAAAACACACATGCACAACACTATAGGGTTTCAAGTTCAGTGTTAAAAATTAAAAGCTCAAAAAGTATGCATACACAGACACATAGCCTAGGTAAAGTAACTCTTTGAAAGAAGGAAGGAGCACCGGTCACATGAGGTGGAACCGAGTGCGGGACATGTGACTGTGACACACACCTAAAAATGAGGTGGTTCCATTTAGGCTTGTACTGAAGAATTATTGGCAGCACAAAAAACACAAAGGAAAACCTAATAAAACTACACTGAGCAACACACATCTAAAAAGTTAAAAGAGTTGGACAATCAAATTAACTCTACAAACACAACACATTATGGCAGGCTGGGAGAAAAATGACAAATTATACTTATTGCCCTCTTTCATTCACGAACAAAAACAGCTTTAAAGTCTTTGTAAATGATTGACATTTCTCATGCACACTTCCCCATTTTGTTCTTGATGTTCCTTCTGAGTTCTGACACACCATCAATCGTACTCCACAATGCCTTGAGTGTCATTAGTCTATAGGAACAGACTGCTGCTTGAATGAGAACACTTACTGAACTGAACAAACTGCACCACCCTTTTATTCTCAACAGTAACTATCTCAGTTTGAGTCATTTTTCAGCATGTTTGATACAATATGTTGAATTTAGTACATTGTAAAACTGCTTTAAACCATCTCAACAAATCCATTTTCAGCATGTTTGATACAATATGTTGAATTTAGTACATTGTAAAACTGCTTTAAACCATCTCAACAAATCCATTTCTACATAGAGATAAATGACTATTACAGCTAACGTTACTGTTACAGTTCTCCTATCAAATAACCGACATCTACGGTCTATGTTTACCTAGATTTAGACCAGTAGCCCATTTAGACCATTTAATCGTACAAATAAACTTTTTGAATATAGCCTAATATTTGAATAGTATTTTATTAACAAACTGGCAGCATAGTGGCTACCTTGACAGCATTGTGGGCATCACTATCTTCATGAACATTTGAATCAATGCCCAAAAATGCTGTCTTGATAGGCAGCTCGGTAGGTTTTGAAACACAGCCATTAAGACAACTTTACAAAGAAAAAGTTAATTATCTAGATGTACTTTATTGCTTTACATAAACAACTCGTTATTCACTTTTCACGAGAGAGAAAACTATATAATTTAATTAAATAAAAAGGGAATAAATTATGCTGCAATGGGCTAACGTTCACTAAAATCTCTCATTAGTGGCTAACCGACTAGCTAAGTATGCTAACACACATACACTTTCCAACTAAACAAATTCCAAAGAAACTTTATAAAGGTACTCACTGTCTCCTGCTCGCTTTTCACATCCCTCCGCAGTAAATGAAAGATGTGAAAGCGCGCTTTCATCGCTTCGGCCATCCAGATCTCATGGAGAAAGTGAAACTAGTGGGAGTTAGTAGTGTGTGTGTGAGTGTGACCGTTTGAGCGGCGCTCAGTGGGATGTGACGGTAACATTCACATGATGTTGAGAGAAAACTACACTGAGGTAACGTTAGCAGATCATATCACATCCATGGGAATACAAACGGCTTGTCAGTAGACCATCTTGTGTTTAGTGGTAAATGTTAATTTGTAAGCTCGATGCTCGAAAAATTATTTTCGCTTAGATCCTATGGGAAGGGAGATGAAATTACTAGCTGCAATATAAATAAAACAATTTAGTTTAGTTTAGACTGGGTTTAAGATCATTTATAAATATTAAATATTAAAAGGTGTTGACAGAAATAATAATTTACTCTCCATATATATTTCCCATGTTCAGGATTTGACCACCACCTGGTGGCAGATAGGGTTTTACAGTCACAACATACACTGACAGAAATAGCTCTAAATAGCTTAATAAAATACATTCCATCACAAATTATAACACCGTATAATCTGACAAACTGTAGAAACATACAGCATTTTTATCCTATTTAGTAAAATATTTTAATCACATAGCTATTATATTATAAGCTTAATAATTTAAGTGAAAAGTTTAATTGAATATTAAATATACATTTTTAGAATATCTTAGAATTTAACATATAATTTGCTTTAATGACAGAAGCTAATAATCATGTTATCCAGCATAATTTGAGAATGGTTCAAAGAGCATCTTGTGCTTAAATAAAATAAAAATAAAAATAAAATAAAAACTTTAGACTTAAAAGGTTTTGCATGCTTATTTTTTGCTTAGTTACCAAGAAATTGTGACCCATTCTAAATATTATATTCATAACTTTGGTTTAAATGAAATAATTTACAGGTTTAAATGAGAAAAAAGAAAAGAAAAAAAATGCAGGCAAGGATCAGGCTTTTGAACCCCACAAGTTAAACAAATGAAGGGACTCTTTTATAACATTCAATATAAATTTAGATTTTTTTTACAACTGTACGTCTTCTTGTTTAATCTAAATCTGATAAAATTGTTTTGTAGCACATTTTATTCAACATTCTGTCCCACACACCCACACCCACACACACACACACCTCTGTCCTACTTAAATTGATCCAGTCCCTTGATACTGTAACGGATATCCATCTAATATTTTTCCATTACAAGAAACAGCAAACACATCTCCCTCATTATTTATACTTAAAGTATTATAAATATGACACATGAGCCATATAGGCTGCTCAAAATAGTTAGTATTATCTGGAATCATGTTAAATAATGAAATGTTAATGAAATGTTTTGAAAGTATAGCCACAAGACTTAAACATTATGTTGGCATGCAACTAGTTTGACAAAATCACTATAACTAACTTTTTTTGTATAAAGTTACATCCAATTTTCCAATTATAACCCAGAATGATTAAGACAACTTTATAGCTCAAATAATGGAGACATTAATTTAAGTGCTTTAACAAAAATGCAGGCTTACTTGAGTGCTACAAAATCTCTCAAATGTAAGTGCATTACTAACTGTATTTTTGGTTTTGTATATCAAAAAGATTTCCTATAGTAAAAGTTTATATGAAATGAAAATTGCCTGTGGGCGATTCATCCATGAGTATGATTCTATTTTTAAAAACCTCGTCATTTCCAACCTAATCTCATGGACAAACATACATTTTTATCAAGGTGGCAATTACTACTAATAATAATACATTTTATTTCTCAAGTAACAGAAATAAGCACAAATGTCAGAGCATGTCAGAACACCTCCAGGGCCCAGAAAACAGGGTTAAAAGCAGTACATAGCACATAAAAAAATAAAGAAGTAGTAAACATCAACAAGCAAATGCTAGTTTAAATAAAATATGTCTTGAGTTGAGCTTTAAAGATGTCATAGGTCTGAGCTTCCTGAGTTCAAGAGGAAGGGTAGGAGCATAGACAGAAAAAGCCCCGTCACCCATAGATCTTAAGCGGGTTTGTGAAACAGTAAACAAATCAGACTGTGAGGAGCGCAGTCTGCGATTTGGGGTGTAAGGGATTTACAATGCAAATAATGAGGAGCCAAGCCATATAATGCTTTGAATGTCAGCTCAGCATCATAATTTTAAAATCGAAACAGAACCCGACCGGCAGCCAGTGCAAGGACTCCAAAACAGGAGTAATATAATTGCATGCATGTCCTGGTCCCGGTTGGGATCCTGGCGGCAGAGTTTTGTACATATTGGAGCTTATTAAGTGTGGATTTAGAAACTCTGGCTAAAAGGGCATTACAGCAATCTATCCGCTAGACAACAAATGAGTTTATCAGCTTTTCAGCTATAGAGAAATTTAGCATATAGGGCGCAATCTTGCTAGATTTCTGAGGTGAAAAAAGGATGCTTTTTAAGAATACGCATAAATTCGTACAATGTGAATCATTATGGAAATGTCCTTCCCTAACCTCACCTCTAAAACCTACCGCGACTGTGGCGTAAGCAGATCGTATGAAAACGTACCAATGAGATCAGACGAACTCATACAAATTAGGGGCCGTTTAAACAACACCGTTTTCAAATGAAAACTTTTTATACGTTTTGGCCCTTCATTTACATGACAACTGTGTTTTGTGGGCCTGAAAATGCTAACTTTTGAAAACGGGATTCAAAGTGCACGTTTTTGAAAACGATACCGTTATGGTCTCTGTGTAAACAACAATAACGCAAATTAGTGAAAACGGTGACATCGTACACACGCGTATTATGTGTTCAGTCTATAGGTGTGTTAGCCTGGAAATCCAGACCTAAATCTAAAAGATTAATGGTCTGGTGTCGATCAATGAAAATCGGCCAGCTCGAGGGGCGGCACCAAGCATGCATTTGAAAAATCTCACAGCACGCAATTGGATAACACTACGACCAATCACAACAATAAACCCCATACGCTTAGCTACCAGGGGAGCTAACTGGTAGATTAGACTCTTCCGGTCGGCAAAACAGCAAAAACACCCTTCTTGCAAAGGAACGATTCAAGCCCCGTCTTCTGTTCCTCTTTTGGGAAAAAGCCAAGTCTAACTTGTTCATTGTAGCGGCCAAAGCCGTTTCAAACAACTGGTGTTCATCCATAGGCATCTTGCAATGTTTACTGATGACTTCGACGTCACAGACGTGACGATGACGTCATCATCTGTTTAGCTCGCCTCTGGCCCGCCTATATCAGATAACCCGATGTTGATTGGTGCAGCTCAGATCGAGGGGTATATTTAATGAGCTCCATTGCTCGACACCAGAGTAACTCGCTGAGCAAATTCAACTTGTGCTCTCGCGAGAACTCTGGTTTACCAGGGTATAGGTGTGTGGTGTTTCTTTACAAAGTGATATCACCAACTACTGGCCAGGCATAAATACAACAACGTTTTTAGTCATTTTCGTCGATCCGTGTGAGCGGGGAACATTTTGACAACGTTGTCGTCTGAACGCAAAAAAACTTTTACATTTTTAGTACATCGTTGTCGTGTACCATTAGCCACCAATTGGCCAAAATGTAAAATAGAAACGAATTGCCATGTGATTGTGTTGGCAAGCTAAGCTAGCATTCTTATTTTTAATGCAACACCCACATCAAAATCCAATCAACTACTGATGGATAGAACCAAGTCACCACCCTGTGATCCATTACACTCGGATGTATGTCACAATACAGAAACATATATCTGTCGCTTCTTCTGTTTCATCGCGACTTTAAGTTACCCATAACTACAATGTGACTTTCACAAGCTTTCACAGCTTAATGTGACTTTTCACAGCTGTCACCATATTACAAAGACATAATGAACAACAAAAAACGATACAAAGGTATTTGCTATATGCTAAGCTGTTGAGCTTAAGCACAGCCAACGCATTCTCATCCTTGGGCGTCATAATACTGACGCTTTTGACATTTCGTCTACATCGAACGCACATGGCACCCTTTAGCGTCAATATGAGACGCACAGAGCTTTGTTCGGTAATGGGTAGGTTTAGGTGTAGTGTAGGAATAGGGTTAGACCGCTAGGAGGCGCCTTCTGGCCCATTTCTATCTGCGTCTCATATTGACGCTAAAGGGTGCCATGTGCGTTCGATGTAGACGAAATGTCAAAAGCGTCAATATATGACGCCCTAGGATGAGAAGACAGAGTAAATGGAATTAAGTTATCTTAAATTGCCTGGTGACATGAAAGCTGATAGAAAACATGTCTTAATAAGTTATGGTTGAAGAGGTCATTTAGTTGTTGTTTTTCAGTTTAAAAAAAGAACATGGAGCATGTGAAGTTGAGGGAACATCACTATGATCTGAATCTCAGTCATTCAGACATGCACGCACACACATATTTTGGGGAGTGGAAGCCCATGAGTGACAGGTGGTCAGAAGACAGTGACATGAACACCTGTCTATCTCTCTTTCTATCTCGCTGTCTTGTTTATCAAGTCAATAGACAGTCGCAGGAGTCCGTAGCCACATTGCGGTTGGCTCACTGACACAGGAAATGGTTACTATGACAACTTAGATCTACATCCTGCTTAAATGCAGGTTTATGAAGGAAGCTTCACAATCTACATCTCAGACAATCCATCATTACGAGTCAATATTCAAAAACAATCAGATCATTGTAATAAACCACCATTGTTTATCACTACAATAAAGACACCTTATACGCTACTCTTATTTCACAAACCTGTTTTGATTTGTACTGGGTTTTAACTTTATTACAGACAGCTGAATGAATCAGTGCTACTGGCCATCATGTTACCCAATGATAACTAACAAATTTGGAACAAGTTGTGTGAATCTGCCATCGGTACTGTGTGATGTCAAAAGATGAAAGTAAAAGATGCCAAATCAGTCTCCCTCGTAAACACACATACAAGCACATAAAGCGCTTTTTATAACCTTTTATGTCAGTGGCTAGCCACATGTGCTAAACTTTATGTGAAGAATACAGTACTTTCTCTGCCTTCCATTTCCTTATAACCTAGTGAAATTTGAACCTTTTCATTTACCTTTATGATTAAGGTTGCTTTTTAAGGCAAGAATCACAATTATTATTGCTCATACTTTGAGTTAATGTTAAACCTCAGTTTAAACCTAAGTTTTAAACATTTTGGTGACTGATCCAGTTGAGAGGGATATGAGCCATTACATTTTTAAGACTTAAAAGGATGTTCAGTCAGCGTTTGTCGGTGTCTGTTGTCTGGGGCAGTGTGAACATGAGAGTTGTTTTTCATAAAATTCGAAATGCAACAACCAACTTTTTGTTGGTGTTTGTCTGTGCGGTGTGAATTGGGCTTAAGGCTTAAAAAGACATAAAAGTCTGTTGAAAAAAAATTATGTTTGTTCATAAAATGGAATTCAATAGATCAAAACGTTCTTCAAGATATCTTTATTTTGTGTTCCACAGAAGTTAGAGAGTCATTCAGGTACAAAACCACATAAGG
This sequence comes from Leuciscus idus, assembly GCA_021554675.1. Taxonomy (NCBI): domain Eukaryota; kingdom Metazoa; phylum Chordata; class Actinopteri; order Cypriniformes; family Leuciscidae; genus Leuciscus; species Leuciscus idus. The sequence continues at coordinate 42,164,591 of CM038623.1, read as the reverse complement.
GTGAGTAAATGATGGAAGAGTTTTCATTTTTGTGTGGATTATCCCTTTAAGATTGGGGTGGGCCAATAAGAAGTCACCTAGCAACCACTAAAACACCTTAGCAACCGCATTTCAATAGCATGGCATCGACCCGCAATGTGGTGGAATGTAATGCATGGGCACCACTCTGGTAAAAAAAAACTAAAACTGGTTGTTCTCTCTAATTGTCATTGTGATGTTATGGTACTATATCTTATTTACACAAAAATCATACTTGCACAAATGCACACACCCATTAGGAGGGAGGATTGACATTTAAACCTCTGAGCTTTCCCTCATCAAAAGAGATTCACTTCAAAGTCATGTGTGAGAATAACACCTACGGCAAACCCTCTAACAGTTCTAAGAGCCACAAACATAACAATCTCAAAACTACCAACACAAATTTTTTGTCATAGTCCACACAGAATTGTGTGACACTGGGAGTCCATTACATTTCAATTTAGCTTAACTGAATTTGAAGTTCATAATATTAATGAATCAGTCCAGAGTTCAAATGCAGCTAATCCAAAAATGTCCCCTTACCTTCAGCTGGTCCTGGCAGCGGAATACATAGCAGGCAGCTTTTTTCTCCTCTCTGAGCAGACAGCCAAAATAGCTGGGCTCCTGGCTGTTGTGAATGAGTTTGGTGATACGATGAGGCCTGTGATCAAACAGAACCATATGTTGCAACGGGTCCCATGGCTTCCCCGGTCCTGCCGTGTCCAGAATGCAGCTCACTGAATTGGCTGAAATCTGCAGTACCACAGGCTGATCTCGAACCTTGGACCATCAGAGAGAAAAAGAAAAAATAGTGCTATGGTGCTACCATGGTATTCTTCTATGTGTCACAGTTTGTTTTCATTAGTCACATGTTTTCCTTCGTTCAGTTTTCCCGCCACTCCTTTGTTACCATGGTCACCATCATTGTGAGTTCATTTGGTTCAGCTGTGATTGATTAATCATCCTCATTTGTGTTTGCTATAAGTTGGTCCCTCACATCCATTCTCTATCCGATCACTGTTATGTTAAGTGTGTGTGGATCAACCTGTTTGCATGTCTTCTAGATTGTAATTAAAACGTTGTATTTGAAATGATCGTCTTCTTCCTGCAACCCACTGTGACACAATGTACGTACATGAATACTGTTATATACTGTGCCATAGTATTCATCTAAATAATAAAAAAACACTTTTGTGTCCCTGATTGTACAAACCGTAATTCTACTCTACTGTTCAAGATGTTTCATATACACAACTGTTCAAAAGTTTGGGGTCAGTAAGATTTTTTTTTAAAGAAATGAATCATTTTATTTAGCAAGGAAGGATAATATATAATAATAATAGGATAATAATTTGAAAATATTTCAAATAAATGCTGTTCTTTAGACCTTTCCATTAATCAAAAAACATATATTATGGTTTACATAAAAATATTAAGCAGTAGCCTACAACTATTTTCAACACTGATAATAAGAAATGTTTCTTTAGCACCAAATCAGCGTATTAAAATGACTTCTGAAGGATCATGTGAAACTGAAGACATTTTAATATTTGAAATTATAATAACTTTTTTACTGTGTTTTTATAGTGAGCATAAGAAACTACCAACACCAACTTTTAAACAGTAGTGTATATATATTTACAATACATTTACAATTAGGCTTTACATTGCTGTGTTTTTCTGTAACACGTATTTTTTCCCAACATGTATAAATAAACTGACCTCTGGAGAGTAAGTGCAATTAAATTCATGGTTTCCGTTCTTCTCCCCCGGCCGGGGCCTCCGTATCTCAGCCACCACCCAGGGGAGCATGGTCATGGTGGTCTGTGGATGGATGGCCAAAGATCCAACCAGAGTTAGGCTGTATTTAATCTCCTCTTCCCCTTCCTCTTTCTTCCTCTTATCCACTGATCCAGGAAGTGTTTGTGTAAGGGCAGAGAGAGGATGATCTTTGATTGGGTCATCTCTGGGTTTGACCTCGAAACAAATTCCCTCCATGCTCCTAATCAAAAAATGAGGAACTAGGTATGACCTTGTCAAGAACATTAAAAAACACCAATATAAATGAAGCAGGTGGTTCTGTGATAAGATACATTGAAGGTGTTTGATACAACTTCTACAACATTTACAACCTCAACTCTGCCATTTGCAGGGGAATAAAACAGCTTACTCTGAAAGCCCTAGGAAAGGAATACAGGCAAAGAATTCCTGCCCCCTTTCAGCTTTAAGCAAAGTTGTCTAAAAATGATAAAATGATAAAATATTAATAAAATTTCATAATAAAAAAAAAAATTCTTTGCTCTTTAAATTTGCAAATGATAGTCAAACATATTTAATACAATAAATAAAAGTTTATCACTGAAAAAAAAAATCAGGAAGGATAAAAACTGTTATTTTAGTATTTTATAAATACTATTATTATTTATTAATATTTTGAATTTGTCTTTAAGTTTAAGTTTTTGTCTTTTTTTTTGTGCTTTTGTAATTTTTATTATTTTTATATTATTTTTGATTATTTTAAAAATGTAAACTTATTTTTCTTATAGTTACCGAAGCAACATTTATAATTTCCCTTTCAGTTTTTTTTAAAGTTTTTCATCTATTTAATTTAATTTAATTTAATTTAATTTAATTTTTTTAATTTTTTTATTTTATTTTGTTTACACTGGCTAAAACCTAAAAATGTGCTTTAATTAAATTAACTGGTTTAATTAAGTCTAGAATATTATTTAATATACCCTAGAATCATCTGACTGCATTATGTTACACTGACAAAAGTAATTTTTGCATTATGTTAGGCCTACACCAACAAAATTCACTGCAAATTCTGTACAGTGTGTCAAGGGATGCGCCATTCAGAATAGAGTTTGTAGTGATATTGACAACAACAAGGAACCTCATCCTCTACAAATAGAATTAAGCGTTATAAAATAAGATTATGTAAAGGTCATATTGTACATCTGAACATAAGTGTCTGAGGCATAGGCATTGAGTGTCCTCCAGCACGGTTCTGAGACGGGCTCCTCATGCACTGAAGCCAACAGCGAGTATAAATAGCCAAGCATGTCTAATGAGACACAACTGCTATTTACAGAGAGGTCAACAGAAAGTTACTCTGATGATAACAAACAAAAAATAGCAAAATGTCACAACAAAAAATACAGGACCGCCGGTCATATAGCCTAAAAAATCGTAGGAAAGAGGCAAGTCATCTCAAAAAAAAAAAAAAAAAGATTTTGAGGACATTTTGCAAGGTCATAGGTTTGTCGCAGAGCAATATTTTACTATAAGTTACTTTGCTATACTTTTATATACAAATAATGAGCTTTACAAAAGTTTAAACTTTCGCTTACCTTTACGCACGATGCACCGCCTATATGAGGAAGTTCTTAAATAACGGTCCCGTTAGTTTTTGACAATACAGACTATAATGTCCCATCGGCAACTGATTTTCAGGTTGAACTTTCTCCAAAGTGTCGATTAATCACTGTATCGTTCTCTCGCCATAGCAATAACGCGACACGGAGTAGAGTGAGTGTGAGTGTGATTGAGGAAGTCTTCTTCTCTGACGTTTGAATGAACTTCTGACTGCGCAGATCACGGTGAGAGAAGGTCTTGCCAGCACTAAAATAAAACATAAATAAATAAAAACAAATCTTTTTCAATCCGGTTGTGCTTTGAAATCTACGTTGGTTTTAATAAAGCTGCAGAGTTTTTGTTTATAGTTTTTGCTTTTCCGTAGGTAAAAAAAAAAAAAAAAAATCTGTCATTATTACTCATCCTCGTGCTGTTTCCCGTATGACTTTGTTCCTTCTGAGGAACTCAAAAGGAGACGTTAGATTTTGTGACTGACAGCCTCAGCCACCATTCTATTTCGGTACGTTTTTCCCTTATACCACAATAAAAGTGAATGGTGACCTTTGATGTCCAAAGAAGTCAGTGTCCACGTTCTGTTTACGTATCAGTGTCCACGTTCTGTTTACGTATGCACTGTCAAAGTACTGAACAACTAAAATGTTGGCATAATTGTGTTATAGTCTATTCTTGATAAGTATTATTGTACCTAATATTATCAACATGCGATATGTGTAATACATGTAGGTGGTAAAGCAAAAAGTTACCAAAAATGTGCCTTTATCCAGCGACGCACCTGCCGCGTCCACTGCCCTGATTGATATATCCCGGTGCGCGCGCTCTGTATTTGTGCGCGTGCTCACAGACAGCTCTTGCTCTTCATTTAAGACACAACTACTCTCTTCAGGTTTGTTTTACACAAACCGAAAGTAAAGACCACTACTACGAGCTACATAACGCGCGCACACACTACTGTCAACTGTGCAAGACTTAAAGAGGTGTAGAGTGACCAAGATTGCCTATGACTGAAAAGTTTAAAATAAAAAAATGACACAATTCTAAAATATAAACTTAGCCAAATACAGACTTCCCATGAACAAAAGAAATATCATATAATATTATGTCAAATATAGCCTATAAAAGTAATGCTGACATTTTCTAACCATAATTTCTAATACAAGAGATCAGAAATTAAGAGGCTGTAAAAAGGCAATGCAAATAATAAACAACAACAAATATAGGGATACAAATATACAACAATATAAGGAATAAATATAAAGATATGTCAAAAAACAAATCTATCAAATGTTAAAAATAAAATAAATGTTTTGAGATAAACAATACCCTCTGCTGGCCTTAAACAGATAATACATGCAATTTCCCCTTTTTTGCAGTTTATTTCACAAACCTCGGCAGGAAAAGTAACATTTTGATTAACACATTCAATCACAGCATAAAGTTTTTATTATTTGTGTCATTTTATATAATAGATCAATTTTATTTATTCCTACATCTTTAACGCACACTCACGCACCGATAAAAGACCACTCTGTTGTTACCACTTGCTGTTTATTGATTCAAATGACATATAGTCAACAATTGAGTTAGTATTAAGGCATTTTCTGTTAAATCTCAGTCATAACCATTGCAAAAATGAGATCAGATTTGTTTTAACACAAGAAATATGGTTGATCACATACACGTATCTGCTTAAGGAAAAAATGTCCATCTGTTCAAATGTAAAACTTTCCAAACAGGTTCCCAGTCTCAACCTCACAGTTAACAGTTCTGAATGTACTATCAAACTGGTTGAGTTATGGTAATAAACATTTACAAAAAAAAAAAAAAAAAAAAAAAAAAAAATCACATTTACTAAATCAAACTATTACAGGCCACTTAATGTAGATGATGGAATGAGAATGTAATGGAATCATGTAAAAGTGGCAAACTCTGCTCTTTCAAAGTAAGGTTTTTAGGTCCCTCTTTTTTCTCCTAAGTGATTTTTGGTAAAACTATTCTATATCTGAGTAATGCTGGTATTAAATGACATCAGATGGCATTTTGATTTCTGAGGTTATTTGGATGGCTGAATTTAACAGTAACTAGATATTGTCCACTGCTCCAGCAATATGGAATCATTTCTGTCAATCAACTCAACTAATAGCCTATATCTGCTGAGATAAATAATCTTTATATTAATTCAAGCACACTTTATTTGCATTAGTACATTCACAGTTCACTACTGTAGGTCAAAAAAGGCAAATTAAAAATAGTATCATATTATTTTACTCCATAACATTGTAGATTAGAAAACTGAGAGGTGAAAAAAATGTAAATGAAAAAGGCAATTGTTATGTTCCTGTAGCACCCGCTTTGATCTACATAATGAGAAAACCTCCTTAGATTAAGACTCAGAATATGTAAGCTTTATAGTAGTGGTTATAGTGGTTATAGGTCAAGACTAACAGCAGAATTAGATAAGATATGAATATCTTTGTAATCCCGTGTGACTGTATCTCTCACTGTGGTCGAGGAGTCAGGCTGTTTTTCTCAGGTTGGTAGAAGTGTTCCACAATGGCATCAACCAAGTTATCCAATTCAGTTTTCAACTGGTTAAGATCACTAGAGAAAAGAAACATTTTTATACATGAGTTATTCAAGTGGTACGTGCCACTACTAAATTATTTAGCAGTGCGTATAATGTGCAAATTATGCATGTATATGTATATGTATGTATATGTATACAGTATGTATGTATATATATGTATATGTATATATATATATATATATATATATATATATTTTTTTTTTATTCATATAATACAATGATGACCAACTACTACCTAACAACATACCTTAATAAAATATGCTGTATGTGACAACATAGAAAACTACTGTTGGAAATGTTTATCACATCGTAATGTTAAAAAATATGAGCATATTTTAATACATAATAATATGTAATTATTATTATTATTATTATTATTATTATGCAGTCATTTGGAATAATAATAATAATAACTGTATAGAATAATAATTCTAACAATATATTTTATACAATACATTAAAATAATAGATAATTATATGTAATACATTATTATTGTTGTATTATTATAAAATATTTGTATTAATTTATAAAAATTAAGAATATTACTATTGCCATACTATTGTATTGTAAAATTAAAACTGTATTTAATAATACTAAATTATATATATATATATAATACATAAATAATAATACTTATTTTTTTACTGAAGTAATATATAATTATATGTAATATATTACTGTTATTATTATTATTGTATAGTCATATTGCATAATAATAGTAGTATTATATACTGTACAGAATAATAATGATTCTTATAATATATTATATATAAAGAATACATAATAGTAATTCTATATAACTAAAGTCATATACATGTCATATATTGTTATTTTATATATACATAAATATTGATTTTTTTTTTTTTAGAAAATTATAAATAATAAAAAAAGATATATATATATATATATATATATATATATATATATATATATATATATATATATATATAATTTTTTTATTATTTATAATTTTCTAAAAAAAATGAATTTTATATATATATATATATTTATATATATATATATATATATATATATATATATATATATATAAAATTCATTTTTTTTAGAAAATTATAAATAATAAAAAAAGATATATATATATATATATATATATATATATATATATATATATATATATATATATATATATATATATAATTTTTTTATTATTTATAATTTTCTAAAAAAAATGAATTTTATATATATATATATATATATATATATATATATATATATAAAAATTAGTATTATTTATAATTTTCTAAAAAAAATTATCAAAGAAATATATTACTATTGCAATAATTATATTGTACTGTACCATACATTTATTTATTTATTAATAATAATACAATTTGGCCTATAAAGTGTGAAATGGTAACACTCTAAACCTGTTTCCTGGTGCAGCACAGAGCTCAGTGTAATATTTGATTTTAGGCTCCGTGCCGCTGGTCCTCATTGTAGCCACGCCCCCGTTAGCAAAAGTGAAGGTAATCATCTGACTGCTTTTACTGCTGGGCAGAACCTGTGAGTAATAGTAAGAGACACACAAATAGAATATAAGATAAGAAACATTTAAATAAGATCAGCTATCAAAATAATTCTAATCATTATGGGCTACGCACAGCCTTGTTGTCGGGCTGGTGGCTGTCATAGCCGGTCGTGAGGTCTCTCACTGCTGTGATGGCAAGGCCCCCGCACTCTTTAGGGTACGAATTCTCCCCGTCGTAGTTCCGAAGACGCTCAAACAACCGCTTTATGGTGTCTTGGTTGTGGCAGATAAAGTAGGAATTCTTGGTAATGTGGTAACCATACCTGAAATCATTGAGAGACATTATGACGATATGGATTAACAAGAAGATACAAGAAAATGTATTAGAGATGTCAATGCTAAAGTTTTTGTTACATACTCCTCATAAATGGATCTGAGTTGATGGGACAGAGTTATATTTTTAGAAGCCAGGTAAGAGACAAACTCGCCAGCAATGGCAGCCGCACTCACACCATCTTTGTCCAAAACTGCAGTAGAACACATGTAACCTACAACAACAATGCAACCAAAGAAAAATGTTTAAAGGTTTTGGAGGTAATGCACCACTGTGTATTTAAAAAAAATATTCCAACTAAGACTGACGGAGAACCATCTCATGTAGAGGATAGTTAGTTTTATGTTTGTTTGACACATAAGGGGTTATTTTACTGTCTCTGGTTTGGCGTAGTTTGAATTGCAATAATATTATGATATTGTGATGCATAAAAATGAATTGAATCATAATGATACATATTGTGATATGTATCATATAATGATACACAGCACTAGCTAGGACAAGGTGAAACTGATAAAGATTTAGGTTATGTGTTATAACAGAACATTTTTCATCCAAAATGAACAGTACAACTTTACAGTACACATACAAAAGGAGTCTTACGCAAGGGCCTCCATGATTTCTGTTATTAACTGTTCTGTACGTAACTTTTGGCGCTCTAGCGGTTAATAAACAGAACTACATGCGTCTTGTGGAAGAACATTGTAGCTGGAGCTACTTCTCTCTGTTTATGTCTATGCCGAGTCACAAAGGTACTGGGCTACTCCACAGCGGTACGACCCGAACCAGTCTAAAGTAGTCAAAATATAAACACTTACTATAGGTGTACCGTAGTGATTCAGGATAAGACAAAAACATGGTTTGGAAAAAGGATTCATGATCCTCAGTACTCACTCATGGTACTAGCTTATTAATTTTGTACATTTTGAACACAAAAAAAAGTTACGGACTGCAGCTTTAAGAGAGCTCTAGTGTCTTGAACTTTTGATCACTGGGTTACTAAAGCCAAAATGTTCCCAGAACTTCACAAATGCACATAAATTTGCATGTTTTTAGTGACTCGCGGTGTGTGGATGTGAGTGTACCAATAGCTTCTTCAAAGGCAAACAGAACAGTTTTTCCCTGGTCCATGAGATCTCTGGCTCGGTTTCCCATCCATTTAAAGCCTGTTAGAGTCTCCTGTGTAAGAGACATGCAGAGATTCAGCAAACAAACAAAAAACCTAAAAGATAAAAAAAAAATTCAAACATGATATTGTACAATTGTACAGAATTTTCTGAGCAAATACTTTCCATGATTTTATCAAGACTTTTCTAGCTATTCTAAAAAACATTTTATGTGAGATCACATTCACAAAGAAGAGCCAAAGAAACACTTTTGAAGTGAGCATTACAAGAAAGATTTATGGCAACAGCTATTTGCAATAAGTGCAAATAACTACTAGATTCTATTTGCACTATGTGAAAATAGCAGCATTTTCTTAGCGATATGCTATTTACACTAAGTGACAATCGAGATAGATTTTATTTACACTGTAAAAATAGCAGTATTTTCTTTGCAATAAGTGTAAACAGTAGTTAGATGCTATTTATAAATAGAGACAGATACTATTTGCACCTCAGTGTTGTTGTACATTAAACGGTATGCAATAATAACAGAGTAAATTATTATATTTATTAATATTATTAAATAGATACCACCTTATTGGGAAAATAAAGCCCTTCCTACACCTACCCCTAACCCTAACCGATAAACACTTTATTATTAAACATGTTAGACACTTTATTTACACTTTTTGAATATTTTATTCATTTTTATTGAAAATAAATGCTTTTCCGGTCTGATATGTAATGGAAAAAGGGAGTAGAGCGATATTACCTTACCCCTACACTATTGCTACTGTTGACAAGTCAGTGTCTTCCATAGTTTTGTTTGGCCCAACCAGGCATCAGTGGGCGGAGATAGTGTAAACAGCCTCTCCTAATAAGGCAGGCTATTTGCACTTAGTGTAAATACACACTCTGAAAATGTAGATTGATTATAGAAATGTTCTTGACTATGTTACTTTTCCAGGCCTGAAAAAGCACACTTTTGAAATTCCCTGATATATCCAAGATTTCCAGGGCTGTGGCAACACACTCTTATTGACCCATAGAACAATCAATTTGTCAATTTGCAACTAAATTCAGTTTATAATTTAGCAACATAGCTAATATCCGCTGCTATCAGAAAAGAACATTTTCCATGGGATAGAGCAGTGGTTCTCAACCGAGGGTCCGGGGCCCAATAGGGGGCCTCTGTAAACTTCCAGGGTGGCCCCAAAAAGTCTTAAAATTCTTTAAATGTAGTTAGTTATATACACATAACCTTAATTAAAATGTAAAAAACATTAAACTACTGAAATATCATTAAATGCTATCACATTTTTGAGTATATTTATTTTGATCACAATTGAAGTAGCAGAGGTATGCATCAGCTTAGTTAGGAAAAAATGTCTTGGTCTTAAAAGGTTGAGAACCACTGTGATTGAGGCACCACGAAAATAAGGAATCATTCATTATATTACACATTATATGGGTAAAAAGCAGAGGTACCTCAAAGTGGAAGCCCTCTTTCACGGCAATGGCACGGAGGATTTTTGAGGAGACAGTGCTGGATAGCATGTATACATCCTTAATGGAGGCTTTTCCCTCTCCTTTCTGCTGCTTCCAGCATTGGAAAATCCACCAGCCGAGCAAAGCACCCAACTCATTACCAGAGAATACCCTCCACTGCCCACTACAAAAAAGAATGATTGCTGTTCATAAAATGACACACAAAATGAAAATCAACGCGAAATGTCAAGTAACACGGACCTCTTCTGTTTCTCTGCAATAGCTAGTCGGTCAGCATCAGGGTCATTTGCCAGAATAACAGTTGCTCCCTCTTTATCTGCGAGTGCGAAGGACAGCGTCTACATACACAAACACATACAGATTACTGTCCATCTGGCATTGCATGACAAGGGCACATTTTCCACAGCATAAGTATGCTGTGCGTGTGTGTGTGTGTGTATTGTACCAGGACTCCCTCTCCCTCCTCAGGGTTGGGGTATTTGACAGTGGGGAACTCCGGGTCAGGATCTTTCTGCTCTTCCACAGCATATGGAGGTTGAAGGTCAAAGGCCTTAAAAGCAGCCTGGACAAAAAAATGGCCCACTCCATGAACTGATGTATGGACAATCTTCACTTCTGTATTCTTATTCAGCTCCCTGTGAGGACAAGAGAGGTGTAAAAACCAGACTGATTAAGTATTATGGCTGGGTACTGGGACTAATGAAACTGTAGAGGGCGCAGACTGATTAGTCCTTTACATGCAATTTGCAAGCAATCACATCATTACCACATGGCACAAGCTGATTGGCCTCTGCTGATCCTGCAGCCAATGAGATTGCTTGCTCAATATTTAAATAGCCTGGTTCATTGTTTGCTGTAAATTAGTCCTGCAGCGTTATCAGAGTTAATCTGATACCCTCCACCTCCTCCAGCTCCACCTGCCTAGATCTGCTATGGGATTTATGCATGTCTATGCAGCAGCAGGATATCTTACATGCTCACAGCAGCGTGTCTGTGCATCTATTAGCAGTAGCAAGTCCATAATACAGTAACATAGCCATTTTCAATAACATGTTAAAACTACTCAGAGAGTTGTAATGATTGATATTTGATCTTTGCACATAACTTTCATTTTTCAGAAAGAAACAAAATATACATGTTTAATAGGTAATGTTTAAAGGCATCATTTCATAATCATAAATACAGTTTACTTTACCCATTCATTGATGAAAGCATTAATTTTGGAATTTATGAAAATTTTAATCAGATGGTTCAAATGAAATTGAATAAATCAACTTTTTGACCCAGTCCTAATTCTTCAGACATGTCTTTGTGAGTGTACCTGTGATAGCAGTGCTGCTGTATGGTTTGGCAGTATTCTCTGTGTATGTCCTGGTATGGGTCATTGAGAAGGGAACTCTGAAGAGCTCCATCTGTGTCCCATGATTCAGGCCACGGCTCAAGGTTTTGTTCTATAGCTGCAGCAATGCCCTTATCATGGGGAGGAATGATCTGAGCTCCATTTGCCCAGTACACCTTAAACACACACACACATTGAAAAATGGATCATACCTAGAAGTCTAATCAAAACATGCTCAAAATATATTTTTCTAAATCAAACATCTAGCATATTTAGCTGGAGGGATATATGATACCTTGTATCCATTATCTTGTTTGGGATTGTGGGAGGCTGTTACCATGACACCAGCACACAGTTTTAGATGTGACACAGTAAAAGGCTGAGAAGGAAAAGGAAGAAAAGAGGTGTTAATTTTTTCAACTTTACACAACCGTTCAAAAGATTAATTAATGTCTTTGAAAGAAGTCTCTTATGCTCACCAAGCCTGCATTTATTTGATAAAAAAAATACAGTAAAATGAGTAATGTTGTGAAATATTATTACAATTTAAAATAGCTGTTTTCTATTTTAATATTTTGGAATAAAATGTAATTTATTCATAATTTCTTATTATTACCAAAGTTAAAACAGTTGTGCTGCTTGATTAAAGCAATATGCCCCCAAGAAGCTGTGGATTACAATGATTTTAGAACAGTTAAATTCCCCCTGTAGTCAATCATTTTTTCCCTTAAAACTCATCTTTGAACACCAAAATGCCTTAAAATGGCTTAAATGTAACTCTACACCCTTTCTTCATTTAATATACACGGATCTGTGAATATGCAAATTAGCCCCGCCTCCACTCACTCGCACCACCTCAGATGCGTTTTATGTATCGCTCTCTACAACGTCGGACACATAACGGTAATTAATATGATTCACGTTTGGCTTGACTACGTTATCAAACAGCTAATAATGTGAGTCAGACAGCTGCCTTCTAAAAATCAATATCCTCAGAAACACTTTGAACAACTGAGAACGTCAGTGGAGAAAGGCATATAGTACATCATAACGTTGTAATATACATCATATACATAATCCACCCACTATATTGCTAAATATACCTGATTTTTCATATCAACAGAAAAATATACCAGGATAACCTGGCTTCTCTCAAGACCCGGTTAACGACATGCTAAAGCCTGCCGCACGATGACGTGATTGGTTACAAGGTAGTTTGTGATGTCAGAAACGCTGCGATTTTAAACCGTGTTTTTAAGGAGTTTTAAGGAGAAAATACTCAGCAATGGTGTTGACTTATGAATTTGCACGTGGTTTGTCTGAAAGCGCATTAAAAACACCACATAGAGATATAAATAACATTTAAAAACTTGATTTTCACCACAGGGGGTCTTTAAGGGGCTTCATTTCTTATTTCTAATTTCTAGAGTAACACAACTACGTATCATGTAACTTTTAAAGGTAACACTACCTTAAAAAGTAGCAACCTAAAATTGTAGAACAAACATGTGCTCTGAGCATGCAAGGCTCACATGATCATGGTGTGGCAGATCTCTGACTGTGCACATTGGTACACAGACCCAGGCTAGGCTGATAATTGAGAATATGACATTTAGATTCCCCCGTGGCCACCAAAAGATGAAGAATATGTCAAATTACAGTGGATGACATAACTGTTTCCCTCTTAAGTTTAAGAAATATGACATATTTGATTTTTTAAATCAGTGTTTTGTGGACTAATACTCCATTTTACATAACAGGGACCGAAATGTTTTTGGGCTAGAGGACACAGAGTGAGAGAAAGCTGTTTGAGGGCTCAAAGTGAAAGGTTGAGAGAGTGATAAGAGAATGAGTGAGAGTGTGTCCGTGTTCTCATGGGAACAGAAAAGTTGATGATTGGTGAAGAATCTTCATGAACCCTTCCAGTCTCTTGTGCAATAATCTCACAGTGTTTTCACATGCAATTGTGTGTATCGGCCTTCTTTCTCATGCGTTTGGATTTTGATTTGTAATTAGTTGTTTGTAGCCGGATGTAGAAAATTTTCAAAAAGATATTTGAACATAAACACAAACTACAATTGTCAACACTTCTAAATAATGGGGGAAAAAAACAAAGTTACAGTGTTACTACTTCATATTTTTGAATATGTTCCATAGAAGCTTCTTGGAGTAGCATGCAAATTAGTATGGTAATCAATCATTCAGTACCATGGCATATGTACCATGGTGATACCATTACTGTACCATGGCACCAGCAAGTAAAGGAAAGTAGTAGATTTTTGTATATACAATTTTTCTATTTTTTTATGCCTTTTTTACTGTGGTAAATAGCCATTATGCTGATTTGGTCCTCAAGAAACATTTCGTCTTATTACCAATGTTAAAAATAGTTGTGCTGCTTGATTACAGCAATAATCCCCAAGAAGCTGTGGTTTACAGTGATTTTAGAACACCTAAGGGGTATTGTTCACTCTCAGAAAAAATTTGCAAAAAATGTATCTTTAAGGGTACAACAGCTTGTCATTGGGGCAGTACCCTTAAAAGGACAACTTTATACCTTATCAACCCCTATAAAGGTTAATAGTGGTACCTTAAGGTAAGTATTGCTACTCTAAGGTAATAATATGCTGATTTTAATGGGGGGGAAAGGGTACAAAGATGTCCTTTTAAGGGTACTGCCCCAATGACAAGCTGTTGCACCCCTAAAAGGCACACTGCAGAGCACCATGTTAATCAAAGGTATTCATTTATTTGAAAGTGAGTATGTGCTAAGGCTCATGGGTGCTAATGTGTCATGCTATACCACAGTGTAAGTCAGTGTAGTAGGTTCATACGTACCACGTATGGAGTGGGTGTGATGTCACTGAAGAGGTAGACTGGGACCCCTCGACTGATGAAGACAGAAGCAGCAAGGGCGGCGAATCTTTTACTGCTTCCGCCACTAGGGGGGTGAGCGCGAGCATCGTACCCAATCACCACCCCCCTCTGCTTCAGATCTGTAAAACACTGCTCCAGGTACGCACAGAAACCCTACCAGGAGCAAAAGAGTGGAATTAATATTAATATTGGTCCATTACCTTGATTATGCTTTGCAGAACATTTACCAGCGTTCTGAAAGTGTTTACATTTATGTGAAAATAAGAAAAACTTCTTAATAAATTGGACTGTATACTGTACAAGTGCTTTGTTCCACTGATCAAAATAGAAGTTTAAGTCCTGTTCACACCAAGACGAGTGATCGGTGCAAAAGTTTGGTGCAATAAACATTTTAATTTTGCCTGAAAGAACATTTGCATACTGACAATGCTTCAGATTTTTTATGGAAAGCCAGAAGAGGTTCTCTAATCTCTTTTCCATCATACTGCAAAGAAAACTGGCCAAACAATGAAATTCACACTCTTGGTCACATTCTCCAGAGCCAATACATAAAACTATGACTTGGTTGCACTCACAAACAGACTATTTTGCTATGCGACAGAGAATAGCAAAGTGAATACAAATGTCTGAATGAATTTCTTCTATGTGACAAATGCGCACAGATGCCCTTGTGTACTGCTATTTTGTTTTTTAGCGCTACTCTGTCAGAGAATGAATCTGCATTTTCATAAAGCACATTACTGTTATTTATGGAAGCTGGTTTCCGCCACAGAATAAAAAATAAAAAAGGTAATTGCGACTTTTATCGACTTTTTTCTCACAATTGCGAGTTCAGTTTATATCTCAAAATTCTGAATTATTTCTCAGTTATATTTTGCAATTGTAAGAAAAAAAAAAATCTGCACAGATCTCGCAATGGGTTAAATTGGGCCGTGGGGATTCGCCACATTGACCAACAGGAAGCTCCTTGGTTTGAAAGTGACTTCGGTGTCAGATGTGCTTCATGCTAAATTTCACACCTTAAGGTCATAATGAAACTGAAATAATGACCAATCTTTTCTTCCATATTGTGACGTACATCAGAGTTTTAGAGTTTATTGAAAAGAAATGTAGGGTAAAGACTTCGTTCTATGCATAAGCTGTTGATTAGATCTTGAGATGTGGCTGTTGCTCTGAAAAGTCGAGGCAGATGAACGCGAGTTTGCAGAAGCGGGGTTTAAGTGGAGTAAGTCTTGCATACGTCACCAGAAAGAAGTCTGTCGTTCTGTGTGGAACCAAGAGCACTTCAATCTTTTTGATCTGATGTCATAGCTTAGGATCTCCTGTATAGTTTTAATGATTCCGAGTGATAAGATAATAAGTGGGAAGATGACATGGGAAGCTACGTCACCTGAGTGGTCTGTATGATGGTGAGGTCATTCATGCAGGACACTCCAGGTCCCATGGCGGCTCTCAGTCCCGCTGTGCCGAACTCCATTCGGGCCCCGAAACACCTCTGCAGCTCTGACATGGCTTTATCTTTAACCATAGACCGCACGGCAGCAGCCGTCTTTGGATTCTGTAAACACACACACAAAATATAATCTATCATTTTAAAAATTCTTTCAAATAAGGTGCACTCATGAAATCATTCCAGTAAGAGCAGGAATGTGTATTGAGAAAGTAAATAAGGTCAATTTGGGGTTTTATGTCAACTTTGAATATTGTATAGGAGTGACAATATAGTGACATAAGGAATGGGGGGAAGAAAGGAGCGGCTTTGTCTCTAGGCACTTCGTCCTGATGATTTTGATTAGTGTTGTGAGTAGTGTGTGTGTGTGTGTGTGTGTGTGTGTGTGTGTGTGTGTGTGTGTGTGTGTGTGTGTGTGTGTGTGTGTGTGTGTGTGTGAGGGACAATATGCTTTCACCCTCCTGATAAGTGAGACCATGTGAGGATGCTCTTGTGATGCTCTTACACTTATGATGACCTCTCTGAGCAGCACACAGGCCAATAGAATCATTTTGGTGACTACACTGCAAATATACTTAAATTAATCATATAGTGATACCTAATATAGATTCAAAAAGCTCCGTTACATTTTTTTGCACTGAAAAAGAGGATGAAATCTGAACATCCAATTTGACCTAATCCATGACCATAAACTTCTGAGTAAAACCTTTAACCACGTTTCATGTGACCCAGTTAAGCACACGACTCCAATTACTGTAATGACATTAAACTGCATTTATGGAACTGTCCATTGACAATGATTTACATTCTATTTAATATCAGGAACAAATGAAAAGTATTTCCCTCACACTAAACACATTAACAATATGATGTGTGCACTTGTTTTCATATTAGTTAACATACAGAATATTAGTATATTAGACTGACTTTTTCAGGGTAACCGAACAATCTAGAAAAAATGTGCGTCTGTTTGTCAGTTTTCGAAGCATAGTGCTCATACGCTTTCAGTTCAGGCAGGTCATGTGTTTTTGTACTAAATGAAACAGACTCATTTGCCAAAACATTCCTGATGAGAAATTACAGATTAGATCTTTATTATCTCAAAATGTTTCTCTTGGGATTAAAGGCTTATTATGATTTTTTTCTGATTTTTCTCCTGAGAAAAAGGCTAGACCCCAGTGATCTCATGTGTCTCCTTCAGACTGCAGAGCAATCTGTAAACTGCTCAGATTTGCTAAGATACCAAGGTTTGCAATCAAAAGACAGATTTCAATATGAAAATAAAAATTCAAACCAAATTAAAGTCTACACCACCATTCAAAGGTTTGGGGTGGTAATTAAAAAAAAATATATACTTTTATTCAGCAAGGGTGCATTAAATTGATGCATGAAAAGTGACAGTAAAGACATTTATAATGTTACAAAAGATTTCCATCTGGTCTTTTGGACTTTCTATTTATCAAAACATATCATGGTTTTCACAAAAATATTGCAGCACAACTGTTTTCAGCGTAGATAATAATAAGAAACGTTTCTTGAGCATCATATTAGCATATTAGAATAATTTCTGACCATGTGACACTGAAGACTGGAGTTATGATGCTGAAAAATCAGCATTGCCGTCACAGGAATAAATGACATTTTATCCTTAAAATGTTTAATCTTTATTAAAGTTATTTTTGATCAAATTCAGGCTTGGTGAACATAAGAGATTTATTTCCAAAAACAGTCAAAATTTTACCAAACTTTTGAACAGTAGTGTAATGTATATTAATTTTATAGTTGGCTCTATACTCTGATTTGTCTTTTAATTTGTCTTTAGGAATTTTAGGAGAAACGTCTTGGACAAAAGCTGATCAAAGTCTCCTGAACAACCTCTGAGCAAAGTATTTTCATAGAATCCATATTCATGTCATATCAATAAGAAACTAACCGAATCACAGTTAAGATGTAAAAAGCATGTTTAGGCTAGGCTACTACTGAAAAGTGGCACTCAGACAGTTAGTGGATAACTGCCACATTATGGATGTTCCTCTTCGCTGTTTCCTAGCTGTGCTGAGATTGCGCCACTCAAAAGGGGTTTTGGCAATACTGAATTCAGTTTCAGCACTAAAAGATGTCAGATCTCACATTCTTAAAGCTACATAACAGCTGTGTTTGGTCTTACCTTGTCATACTGTAACCATTGCGTGATAGCCTGGTCCAGGCGACTGTCTCCTGTGCTATCCAGGTCGTTCTCCATGTTGATCTACTTCGGAACTAAATTGTAACTCAAACAATTAGGAGATTCAACTTCTGCTCTATTACACTGGCATATGAATGCTGTCGGTCGCTCTGGGTGAATTTAACGATAGCGTGACCAGTGACTGTAGCTGTAGCTGTCGGATTATAAATAATGTGTAGTATATCCGTATTGCTGAGTGAATGAAACGAAGTGGGCGGGGTTTTCGAAGGGGCGAGACACGTGATTCGCGCATGCAATTGCGTAGCCTATCCATCCGCTCATTTGTGGAGCACTCGTGGTTAACATCAACCTGTCCCCCCAAGTTTCAGAAAACTCCTTCAGTGACACGTAATAACTACTTATTTGTAATTACTTGTAGGAACAAAAATAGTGTTATTAGATACGCTACTTATTGAAGGAGATCCCTGCAACTGCTCAGCTTACCATTTCCTTCAAAAAATCAACAATATGCAAAAAAATATCAATAAATGTAGCCTATTATCGAAGACAGTTCCACATTTAATGGTTACCAACAGTTGATGGACCCCAATGACTTCCATAGTAGGGAAAAAAAATACTATGGAAGTCATTGGGGTCCATCAACTGTTTGGTTACAGACATTTTTCAAAATATCTTCTTTTGTGTTCAGCAGAAAAAAGAAATTCATACAGGTTTGAAACAACTTGAGGGTGAGTAAATGATGACAGAATTTTCATTTTTGGGTGAACTATCCCTTTAAATGATGAAAGCGTTCGTTCATGTTAAAGTTTGTTCATGTGATTATCCATGAGGATCCAAAGCTGTAGCCTATATATTATTTCTAAAAACTCCAAACTACTGCTATTAGTGACACCAACACTGAAGTCGTTTCCATATGAGAAACATCATCAAACTGATGTGCTGCAAGTAATAAAGCTAAATGTATCTGTATAAAATTGGTATATGTTAGAAACATGAAGAGAATTTCAGAATGTGGTAGATTACAGACAAGTATGACTGAATACGAAGTATCAAAATCATAACAAGAAGTTTTGTCACTTACAATAAATTTGATAATTTCACAAGCAACATTCAGTGTGTGAAATAAATACGAATGTTTGTTAATTACATATAGATCTGATATATATAATATAATATTATAAAACATTTAATGTCCAGACTACTGGACACCAGCTAACACTTAGAGACTCAGCTGGTAGCCACCAGTGATGCGCGGGTTGATCCGAAATGAGCGGGTGCCTGCGGTCACCCGCGGTTACCCGCGGTTACGAGTCATCCAAAAATATTTTTAATGATATTCGGGTCGCGGTCGGTCGGGTCGTTTGAAATAAAGATGCCAATTAAACCTTTGTAATTTATATAGTAGTATAGAGAGCATAAGCGGAGTGGAGCGGTGAGAATCAGTGATGCGCGGGTTGATCCGAAATGAGCGGGTGCCTGCGGTCACCCGCGGTTACCCGCGGTTACGAGTCATCCAAAAATATTTTTAATGATATTCGGGTCGCGGTCGGTCGGGTCGTTTGAAATAAAGATGCCAATTAAACCTTTGTAATTTATATAGTAGTATAGAGAGCATAAGCGGAGTGGAGCGGTGAGAATCTTCGCTCATCGCTCACGGAACTGTCCACCCCTCCGCTCCCCCGCTCAAAGCTACATCAGGCCGCTCCGCTCATTATCGCTCGATCAGCGCTCAACGCAGTTTGATCCGCGCTCCACTCAAATCGCCCCCCGCTCGCTCCAAAAAGGGGAAAAAAAATCTACATGTAGCCTATATCACTGTAGCTTAGACCACAGCCTTACCTCCTAAAGAACTAATGAGCAACAACAACATTTTTCAAATAGAAATGTTTTATTTCAAATGACAAATTAGGCCTATGTAAGAAGGAATATAGCCTACACAAAGTCCTGTAAAATTAAACGAATAAATGGGCCTAATAATATGAATAACAATTATATAAACAAAAATATAGCCTACATAAAAATTTTAAAAGTAAATGTACTATTAGGCCAGAATTTTGATAAGTTAACTTTTGTGCAACGCGCACGATTAAAATTTAAATGGGCTTATATCCATTGTACACACAAACTGCTGTAAAATAAAACGAATAAATGGGCCTAATAATATAAATAAAATTGATATAAACAAAAATATAAAATAAATATACATAAACGTTTTAAAAGTAGGCCTAGGCTAAATTAACTATTAGGACAACATTCTTATAACTGAACTTGTGCGCAGCGCGCAGGATTAAAATTTAAATGGGCTTGTATCAATTGTTTGCATTTTACGCTGTATTTAATTTAGGCTACACTTTAAGTTACCGTATTCAATTTGCTAACCTTTTGCTTTCTTCCCAGCGTGTTCACATATCACACTGCATGTTTTCGAGAGATGTGTCTTTTTAGATTCCAAAATTAATCTTTAGGCCTACTGACTGAAACGATGTCGTTTTCTTCTACCACATAATAGTTAGTTTTACACCTGTATGACTTCTTATTTTCCTTTTTGAAGTAGCCTACTTTTTGAACTCCATTATTGAGCCGAGTTTTGACTGAAAATAGAATCCATCTTGCAGTCATCAACAGTAGACTGAGTCAGGCTTGACTGAGCATGCTTCAGAATCTTGATGTGCGCGGAGCGAAATTGGAGCGGGAAATAGGGCGACGCTCCATCCTTTTAAAAATGCCGCTCTGCGTTCTGTCCAAGATCCGCCCGCTCGCTCCCGCTCCACTCCGCTCACATGCAATTTTCTATGAAATACATAGGCCTACACTTTATTGGCGAAATAACTGGCGCGAAGATGACGCACGAGCTCAGTCTGCAGGTAGAGATGGAGGCGGCAAGAGAAAAGGTGAAGACTGGGGAGTGGAAGCTCCGCAAATACACAAACAGAAAGAGCAAAGTTGCCGAAATAATGAAAGATAATGACCAAAGTGCTGGCTTTGTCATGTGTATTTCTTGCTATGCATTTACTAGCCTACTTTTAAAAAATGCGGGTCAGGAAGCGGGTCGGGTACAATATTTTCTTTCTTTTTTTTGCGGTCCGAGTTGCGGGCGGGTTAGTTGAAAACGTCGGTCGGGTCCGGGTTGTTTATACATTGACCCGCGCATCACTGGTTGCTGTGTGTGGTTGTTAAATAAAGTGTCTTGTGTTTATGTGCTCAGTGATATGTTAATAACAATATTAAAATTAAAAACAATATTAAAAAACTCACTGTTGTAGGTCTCGAAACCTGTATATCAAGGGGACTCTATAAATCAAGGGGATGGGGGGCCTACAAAACCTCTCAGCCCCGGGGCCTAACATTAGGTTAAGGCGGCTCTGAGCGCATGGACCGAATGGAAAGGATGGTAAATGGCTTCATAAACATACTAAACAATGATTTAATGAAAATCGAATAATGCAGAAAGTATCGCTTTATGTTATTTGTGAAAGCCCTTATAAACATATGGTCCATTTGTTCAGTGGAAATATTTATAAATAAATAAAAAGTCAACTGCATTTTGGGGTGTATAAGGCTGGAAGCTTACGCTGCTATTTTGAACCAATAATCGGAACAAAAGGCAGTTGAAGGATGACGTGTAATTAAAATATTTATCTGACTCCAATATAATTGATCTGACTCCATTAAAGTTGTTGTTATTCTTTACCCTCTTATTCTTTTAAGGTAAAGGTCTTTCTTAGAACTGATAGGAAAACGTAGGATTTAACCTGAACGTTTAACGAAAGTTATAATCACTTTAGCTTTAAACATCATCATTGATAAAAGGAAAGATTCTCAAAACCTTTAAAGCAGGCAAAGTTATGTATTAAGTTACATGTTTAAATATACAGACAGTAGAATGGAACAACATACTGTATAGAAAACTTAGTTGTAACAAATAATGCACCGTTGTGCAAACGAGGCCGTAAAAGCCTTCGCACTGGTGTGCGGGAGTGGCGGGGTTAAAGCCTTTCTCCTAGATCAACAGTTACTTTTCCTAATTATACCCTGAGCAAAGCATGCTTAAACATGAGTGGAATACCAACACCAAAACCAACTGACAGGAAACCAAAAGAAGAACATTAACATATTCTTCTCAATGCATGTTTAACCAATAGTAGGCTACCTAGATTGTACATTAGGATACTTTAATATCTCTATTAAGTTCACCACCATTCATTTCAGTTTATAAGCTGCCAGATGAGACCAAACATGACATAGTTATTAGAACACACTAGTAAATAAACAGTATGTAATTGAAAGCATAAGTCCTGTGAAGCAAATGGTACAGACGTGTCATTGAGGTGTAAATGACTCTGTCTCTCCCGACAGAACCATCATGTGCCTGGAGTGTCCCAACAGTCCTCAATCAGCATAGTGATGAAATATCTAGCACTAGATAGGCATTAACATACTATAATGAGAAAGGCCATTGTGCCACGTTTAATTCACATGTATACCATTTCAAAAGGATTTTTGAAGTACTAGGGCAGTAAAGAGTTCTGCCCATATTTGCTCAGCCCTACAGGGGATGTAATGTTTTTGCTATGTCTGTTACACCTTGGTTGTCCTGCCCTGCAGGCAGTTTATCAGCCTGTCCCTTAGTTATGCACCCAGCTAGCAGGCCAGGCACTGTACTGGTGTGTCAGCACCACTTACAGTGGCGTTAAAACTCAGCAAAAAAAGAAACATCCTCTCGCTTTTTCCGAACACGTCTGGGGCGACACCATGTTTGGCACTGCAAGGATGTGAAGATCTGTCTCAGCTGTCCACATCTGCAGTGCTCATGCCTCCCTGTGGCAGGTCTATGGCATGTTTAACGCAGGTGATCAGGGACCCTGGCATCTTTCTCATAGTGTTTTTCAGTCAATAGAAAGGTCTCTTTAGTTATTGTAATTGTGACCTTAATTGTCTACCACCTTTAAACTAGTGGCTTAATGACTGATCCACAGCATGTGCAATAATTGCTTATGGTTCTTTGTTTGTTTAAAAGTTTGTTTAAACTCTTTCCAATAAAGGTCTGCAAAGCTTATTTGGATTTCGAAAAATTATCTTAAAAATAAAGTATTCTGAAAAAGGGATGTTTATTTTTTCTGAGTTATATATAATATACATACATATACACATACATATTCATAGTTCATAATATTGTTGATAGTATAGTTATTTTGCAATATATATGTATAAACTTGAAAAATAAATATTAATTGTTTGAAACCATCTTTAATGAGTAGAAATCCCTAGATTTTCCCTTAATGTTCAGTCCTACTGTAAAAAAAAACTATTATAATCAATAAAATAAAATAATCAATTAATGTATTGATTTCTGGCCTGCATTTAGAAAGCTGAATGAAGCAATAACAATGTAAAATTCAGTAAATGTCAAAGTTTTTCTCTGAAATTTTCTGCATTACCCTCTAGCACCCCCTTGCTGTCCTCCAGGGGTCAGAAGACTTCTACAGATTTTTTAGAAACCCCTGGCTTAACCAAGAGTTAAAAGTAGCTTTATCTTAAAAAGATGTTGTGTAGTGTGAAATACCTTTTAATGGTGTAATAATATGATGATGTGGGTGGTCAAGGTCACAGTGATGGTGGTCGGATTGAAAGGAACAAGCTTTAAATGGGTGGTTGATTATGATTTCACTTTTTTAACTTTAGTTAGTGTGTAATGTTGCTGTTTGAGCATAAACAACATCTGCAAAGTTACAATGCTCAAAGTTCAAAGCAAAGGGAGATATTTGCTTTAAAGAAATTGCTTTTTAAGGACTAACACACGGCTGGTATGGACTACACAACATTCCTCCCGGTTTAATGACATCACCAACCCTAGAATTTACATAAACCCCGCCCACGGAACACGATTTATAGATTATCAAGACAGAATATGCTAATCAATGACTAGAAGATATCTTCACATAAGCCACATAAATTCATCAACTACCATTCAGAAACGTCCTGTTGCATTCTACATGTTGTCACTTCTTCTTGAGTCTCTCCATCATTGTCTGAATCCGGTTTGAACATAAAAGGTTAAAAAATGTACTAATTTTCAGTGCATGCCTGTGCGAGTGCAAGATCTTGAAGCTCCGCCCTCTGTGCTGGGAGCAGCGGCTCATTTGCATTTAAAGAAACAGACACAAAACGGTGCGTTTTTGCTCACCCTCAAAAATTGACAATTTTAACATGCTATATAAAAATATCTGTGGGGTATTTTGAGCTAAAACTTCACATACAGACTCTGGGGACATCAGAGATGTATCTTACATCTTGTGAAAAGGGCATTATACCACCCCTTTAACCCTACTGGACTGCAGCATTCTTGTCTTCAGGATGGCGGGTGTTGATATGCCCTGGTTTCCCCTTAGATATTACGTGTTCTGTACTTCTGAAGCTTGAACCGTTTTGGTGCACGTACCAGCTTTATCCTGTGGATGGTGCTTCATTGCTTCCCTGGCAGTCGCACAGGCTTCCATGTATTTTCTTTACTGTATCTTCCTCATGATAATGACTGTGTCGACCATCTTGCTGGTATCAAACTTGACTTCGCAGATGTTCAGTTGTAATTGTGTTGTGTCTACAAAACCGTATCTGTTTAAAATTAAAGAGAGAGACCAGTGCTGAGGACAGCTGCGAGAAAGGCCGAAAAGTACAACTCATGCCTGGCTAACTGATGCACATCTCAAGTTGCTGAATGATTCTGACAGGAAGTGGAGGACAGGTAACTAACTAAATGCTCAAGAGATGTCATTTACTCCCTGCATAGATCTTTTTTTGGATTTGGAGTAAGTGGGTCAGGAATGCAAGGAAAGAGATGAAAAATTTGTTCAATTTTAAATGTTATTGCTTTAAAAACACGGGATGCAGTGTCTTGAAATTAGAAGTTCTTCAAAGTACACATATCACTAATGAGCAACATGCTGAAAAGGTAACTATATAGGGAGCAAAGAATATGTTGTGTGAACCTCTGTTGTACCGACTTCTGCCATATTATTCCCATAGGTGTCCTACACAATATATTCTTTAGCTCTATGGTACCCATCTTGCATGGTTGTTGGTGCCCTATGCAGGCTGCATACTTCGCATATAGTGAAGGTGTTAATTTAAGATTAGGGGGCCGTTCACAGAAAATGCGAGACGCTGCACAATAGCATTCGACTGCAGAGGCACCACGCTGCTGGAGCTTGACGCATCCAAAATTGCATACACTCGGAGGACGTTGTACTTTTAAGGTATATATGTGCAATATGAATATAGTCCAGATGTACTACAGTTTTATTTCCCTGTAGTTATTGGATAAATCCTCTCCCATAGCTTTATGGATAGTGTCCATTAGATACACGCTTTAGAATCTCACCAGAACCAGTGATGAATTTAGACATGCTATATAGCCAGCAAGTGTGCATACTCTGATACAGCCACTGCATCGTAATGCTAGCCAAAGACATTGAGAAACAATTAAACAGTGGATCACAAACCAATTCAAATGCTGTGGCCAGTCAAAGTTGTTAAGTTCTTAAAGATGCAAACAATGAGTTAAACCTCTTGCAAACCTATAGTGGGCCTATGAGATCAAAGGCCTGAAAACCCAGAATTTAATTAGTATCCAGGCCAGAGTAAATTAACCCAAATATAAAGTGACAAGTTAAAATCGTATAAAAGTCCCACAAAGCAAAACATGGCAATTCATTTTAAAGGTTTATTTCACCAAAGTTCAAAATGAGGGCAGATAAAACTCATTTTCTTACAGATGGATTTACATAGATCTTTCTGAGAGTTAGACATCCTCAGTGCAAAGTTGACTGCCTCTTCACAAAACACATGATCGTACTGATTATCATGAAAAGCCTTACAGAAATGTAAGACTGTGAATATCCCACTCCAGCCTATGGCTGTAATGACTGGTGGTTGGGAGACGCCATCTTCTGACTAAAGTGATGTGACTTGCCATCTCACAGAGTCCTCTACATCTTGCCCTTGGTGAAGATCTGAAGTTGATAACTTACGCCTCACTTTTTTTCTCCTGTTCAATGACTGCAGGAGGGAACAACAAAAGCCAACAAAAGGTTTGAGACCAACAAAATAAACTAGCAAGTAGTGGCAAAGAATGTTGCAAACAGGAACAAAAATATCAGAAGACAACGAGTGCCCTGAAAAACTCAAACTTACTCTCTTTGGTGGGAAGGGTGTTCTTCTCCTGTGTCTCAGTCTTCTTCAGCTTGGTCTTGTCAAACTGAGAGATCTCACTGATATTTGGTTTGTCAGCCATTGTTTTACTTTAGTTTATCTATGGGGAAATAAATGAGATAAACTACAAATACATGTATAAGGCATGCCATAAACAAATAAGCGCACTTATCCAAGACATAACAATAAATAAAATCCCAAACCTCTCACTTTACTGGAGATCAAACAAGAAACAAGGAGATACAAAACAGGGTTCCTGATTTGACTCTTATATTGGATTTAAACAATCCAATCTGACTTCTAGATAACTGAGGCTGAACTGAATTAATGTTGCAGGTGCAACTTGTTGACAATTTTGCTCCTTTATTTTCATTGGTTAATTGATCAATTGATTGACAAGTTTTGTCTCTGTCAGTACACTTTCCTCTAAAAACACTGATGAAAATAAATATCTTGAATTTATACTATAATAAGTGTATTTTTCTTTTTGTTAGGCGTAGAAAGAAAAAGAAAAAAAATTATAACCATGAAAATGTATCATTTAATTTATTAATGATGATGCCACATTATCAAGCACAATTATTATTATGCTGTATGTTGTCATATAGACCACTGTGTAATTCTGTTCTGGTAGAAATAAAGTTCTTAAAAGGAAAAGGCACACCAAATCTCAGACAAGGCGTCCATGGCATTGTCAGGCACAGCAGATCTCAGATCAGCACATAAAGCGAGGGCATTCTCGAGCCAATCAGAGCGCGTGATGCGCGCGAGCATGATGTGATACATGTGGGCGACGGAAGCGCGTGTATTTTCACGAATGACATGATGAGGCGATGTTTCTATATTTATAAAATATACACTTAATCATCAGATTGTCTATATCACGGATATTTTATCATCTCTTCACCCAGAGGTCATTCATAGCGGGTAAAACAATAACAATATGATCAATTGCTGCCTATTTGAACGTGATGTGGTGTTTTTGGATGATGTAGCTTGTTGTCAACGACTGAATATGCTTCATTATCTTTATAGTCCGAAATAATCTTTCTACTGTATGAAATTATATTATATCTGTTCTGCATCGCTGAAATGAACGGGGACGGATAATTTCATTTGTCTTTCTTTGTCATAAACATTACAGGTCACGCCTTTATTTAAATTTCCATGACAACCTTATTTTCTGCCAAAATGCCATAGTTTCTTAAAATGCAGTGACATAGTATATTAGTCACCGATGCATCAAAAGAAAAATAATAAACCAAAATGGCAGAAATATTATGAAAGCTGTTGGAATGCAACTTCATAATAATTTATTCTGATTTTACAGTAACAGCAATAATTGTACTTAGTATGGTGTGATGAAGGTCACCATGGTAAATTTTAATCGGTAGGCCCACACCTATGTAAATGTCTACTGGTCTCCTCTTTCTCTCTAAAAATGTGGAATTAATTGTTATACTGGATTTGCTGTGTTTAATTTTATAACCATTGAGTGAATGACCTGGATGAGAAAACCTGTTAAATTAAAATCAACTAGGGAACTGATGTCGTTATTACATCAACACACTAGTCCAGTGGTTGTCAACTAGAGTGCTGGAGCCCATTAGGGGGCCTCAGCGAGCTTCCAAAGGGGCTACATGATTTGAGAGAAAAAAATTTTTTTTAAGGATGTTTACTTAGCCTATATTTCAAATCCACTTTGAAAGTCAGAAATATACACAGCCATTCAAAAGTTTGGGGTCAAATGTTTTTGAAAGAAGTCTTTTATGTGCTCGCATGGCTGCATTTATCTGACCAAAAATACAACAATAACAGCAATATTGTGAAATAGATTATTTTGTGTTCACTGTCACTTATGATCAATTGAGTGCATTGCAGAATAAAAGTATTAATTTCTTTTTTTAAACAAACAAACAAACTTTTAAACAGTAGTGTATATCAGATATAACATAATTTATATATATGTATTATTTATTGTGAAATAAAAGTGTGACCTGAGGCAAAAAGGTCTATGCAGGATAAAAAGCAAAACGGGGTCAAATGATGAAGAATAATCCTCAGATTATCTTTATGCATATGAATCACATTTTGTTTTTCTTATGTATGCATAGTCAGCTTATGTCCTTTCATTTGCTCACCATTTTTTTTTTGTGCATTTTATATTTTTTTCATATGCATTATTGTATTGAAATTCATATCTCATGCAATGCAATATACTGTTTAAATTGTTACTTTTATGTAGGAAATATAGTTGTTTTACCAATTTTCGATGACTAATGTTTTCCTTTTTTCCCCCCACAGAAGCACATTTTAGTTTATGCATCAGATGATGTCATATCTGATCATAATTTTCAACCTTTGATTGGGTATCAACGAGGACCATGGCCTCCGCCGACCAAGAGCAGGAGTCACTGCAGACTCAGAACCACTACTTGTGTGGTTCTGTAGCGGCGTTCGCCAACATCGTCATCACGTTTCCCATGCACAAGGCGCTGTTCCGCCAGCAGTTGTTCGGAGTGCCGGCGTGGGAAGCTGTGCGACAGCTCCAGAAGGACGGTTTGCGCACGCTGTACCGAGGCATCCTCCCGCCGTTACTCCAGAAAAGCAGCACTATTGCAATTATGTTTGGACTCTATGAGGACTTCTCCAGGTTGCTGCGGCTAAACGCTCCTCATGCCCCCATCCTGTTAACAGACAGTATTGCAGCAGTCTTGGCAGGAACCGCTGAAGCAGTCTTGACGCCGTTCGAGAGGGTCCAGACTTTACTGCAGGATCCACGTCATCATGGAAACTTTCAGAACACTGCACATATTTTTCGTGCTTTGCTTCAGCAACATGGCATCCGAGAACTTTACCGTGGCCTTGTCCCGATCTTACTCCGCAATGGTCCTAGCAATGTTTTTTTCTTCGGTTTGCGTGGCCCAATTAAGGAACTGCTCCCCGAGGCCGAGTCAAAGGCAGGGCATTTGGTTAATGACTTTGTATGTGGGGGGATTCTGGGAGCGGCTCTCGGGGTGGTGTTTTACCCTCTGAATGTAGTTAAGTCTCACGCACAAGTAAAGATTGGAGGGGAGTTTCAGTCCTGCAGGGTGATATTGGCGACTGTTTTGAGAGAGAGGGACGGGA